>CAXIVR010000001.1:156504480-157104480 GCA_964035755.1 Teleogryllus oceanicus
GTCCTTTCGTGCCAGTACGGTATTTCTACTCGTTGAGATCGATGTTTAAGGTACGAGGTTATCCAATCTAGGGCAATACCACGAATTCCATAAGAAGGTAATTTTGAGAGCCAGATGTTATGGTTAATAACGTCAAAAGCTTTCGAAAGATCTAAAAATATCCCAATGGGTTCTTCATTTTGGTCCATTGATGAAGCAACATCTTTAAGGAAAGAAAAAATGGCAATTTCCGTAGATTTTGATTTCCTGAAACCGTGTTGTGAGTCTGAAAACGCTTCGTTTTTCCTGAGAAAGGTTTCCATTCGCGTATAGAAAAGCCTCTCTAATATTTTTGAGAAAACTGACAAAAGAAAAATTGGCCGGTAATTTTCAATTTTATTCTATTATATTATTATATTATTTTATTGATCTCGAATGATATTCACTCTCCTGCAATTATCCAAACCCCATTTCATCTTGATGTCGTCAGTGAATTTCTCCGTCACGCCATTTAGTTGCCGCATATGATTCTCAGTGTCTGCATAGAGCTTCAGATAATCCATATAACGAAGATTCGAGACAGGAAGAAGGATCGAGTTCCCTTTTTAAGAGCGATGCCATAATTAGATGTATTTTGTAGAGAAAACTGAGGATTAAAGTCTAAGCAAAACAATAAAGGGCTTAAAGAGTCACCCTCGAAAATCCCTCGGCGGATATGTATAGTATCGGTCTGGACGGATTGTTTTCCATTGGCCGGAGAGATACAGTTTTGTATTCCATCGGCTCGTCACCATTTTCAGGAAGTTTTGAAGGTGCGTGAAGTCGGCACCCCCACTTTCTCGAAAAATCGAATGTCATACACCAAAGTCTTGTCCAATTTTTGCCCAAGTTTGTCCAATATTTAAAAAGTTTTGCCGCGGTTACAGTCCGCCGCAATCGCAAATAAAATTTTGGACTTTAAAATGACTTGCACCCCCACATGCGAATTTCGAACTTTTGAACAAACCTTCATTTAGCAGAGTAATGTCCATTTTGTCCTATTAGTAAAAAGTTTTGCCCAAGTCAAACAAAGCCGGATATCGTAAATCAAAATTTTGGACTTTACGCTTACTGTTGCTCTCCTACAAGGCAATTTCGAAATTTCGAAGATACCATCGTTTTGGCCACGCTGTATGTTATATAATATTATGAAACACTGGTCATGTATGTGAAATCCAACATCATCTCACAAACTAATATAACACAAGTCGTTTTTCAAATTAGTTACAGGTTCATCAGAGTTTACATATGTATAGAATTACACATCCCATTTTTTCAAACTCTGGTTGAAACTCCAAAGAAATAAAAATGAAAATTAAAAGACGCTGTCATATAACTGAATACTGTTTTCTATAAAACAACCACGAGTTGAACTACTCCTATTATATTATATACTACATATTATTTTATTTCGTGTTTATTTTCATTATGTTACTACTTTGCATAATGATAATGTTATTCATTATTACTACTTTGCATAATGAGTTTCTCTATGGCAGAATAACAATCATTTTTGGGAATTATGTTTCAATTCAAAATTCTATTTTATTTTCATTTTCATTATGTTTTAGTCATCTATTGGCGAATATCCATTTTGGAAAAAATTCTACTTAGTACTTAGGCGCTAGTGGTAATCACAGATGGACAGACGTTTTGCCGTCAGTCGATTGTTCGGTATTAAGGACCCACAAAACATGAGTTTTTTTCGAGATATAGAAACTGCATTTATCCACTTTTTCGTTACCAGTACCCGGCAATCTAATTTTTTTCCGCTGAAAATTTCCTATTTTTTTTCTCGCAGCGTTATATAACTTTCTCTCTACTGCGTAAGCAGTAGCGAGAATATAAAAATTAAGATTGGTTGCCATGGGAACCATTGAGTATTTCAATTTGGCACGTATATGGAGAAGGTTTTGAAATTTAAATACTCATGTTTTAAATGGTTATATTTTTAAAGGTGGAATGCTGCATTTTCGGAAGAACTCACCAAGAAATTTGTTTTTTAAGGGTGTGGGTTACGATTTGGATTGACCACGAATGTCTTTCATATTTATTCTATGGATTTTGAGAGGTGGGGATGAAAATCAAAATGGTTTATCATAATTAAAAATATTGTCAATTGGTTACATAAAATAAAGTCCTGCATTATTGAAAAAATAATTTGTTGTGACTTAATCAGTCGATAATAATGTTCTAATTAAGATCTAATTTGTACCCAAAGTAAATAATGTTGAAATATGTAGTTTATCAGAATTACGAATATTCGCAATAGTCCAGTCGGTATGTACTTTTTACCTGGAAAAAGGTAATGAAAACTTTCTCTTTGACCTCCCAGACCCTGCGCTAACTCGGAGAGCTTCGAAAAAACGGTATTTTTTCTGGTATATTTTGTCTCTACAGCTCTTTAAGTCGCGTAGAAATACGATTCAAGTGCATTTTAAAGAGGATGAAACGTCCTACAACTTTTGTATAAAACATTTTTTAACCAATTACCAAAAGAACTAGAGATTTTCGAAAAAATGCTATTTTTCAGTTCTCAAAAATGTGCGTAAACACACATGTTTGTGAGATTGTAATCAACTTATAATAAATATAATAGTTATTATAGGTAATACTATCACTGTCTGTGTAAATGTTGCCTCATAAAAGTACCCATTGTCGTGTTCCATCTTAACTCTTCGACGCGGGAACAATGTCATTTTAACAAAACTTGGTATAATTTATTACCAGGCAATTACAGTGGGAAAAAGAATACGCTGGAGGGTAAGACACCCCTGGAGGGGTAGGTGGGAGGGGTGCTAACTTAACGTCAAGTTAGCGTACCCACTCTTAAACGTGTTATATTTTGATGTTCTGAATCGGTTTAAATTTTTAAATTTGGGTATAAATTAATTCTTAATTAGTATAAAATTCTGGTATATATTTTTTATATTTTGTGATAACAGGGTAACTTTACGGACATCTGTTTTTGCGCACTAACTTCAGATTCAGGGAAACGGAGGAGTCTTTGATGCAATTTTTTGTCGATATGCCGTAGTGTCAGTCTCCAATTTTTTAGTGGCGTAATATTTACGCACAATGAAGATATTTATTTCTGTAGTCCATTTTATCCTTGTGCGTGGACTGCCTGCCACAGTGGTCTCTGGAAGCAATAGATCGCCTCTCTGTGAAGCATTTGCGGCAAGTGCAGCTGCATGTGGAGATGGACGGGTGCTGCTATCTTCGGCTGTTGCATTTGCGGGCTTTTCTCCGATCAGGGCCCATCTCTTCAGCTCTTGATCAACACCGTCTCACATGCGGTGGCTCCGAAAGTGCCCTAGCGCTCCCTAGGCCGCGGCTTCTTTTCCGAGGCATTACGACGCATATTCCGTGACTCCGTATCTCTATGGGTGTGCCATCGCCCTGTTTGCCCCCAGATTTTCTGAATTTGTATATAGAAGTATTGTGAATAAAAAGCTGGCCAAAGTTATTTCTTTGCTAGAATTTATTTAAAATTAGTTAATATGTATATTTATGTAAGTTTACATATTTTGATGAGATGTACTACTTAAAGAAAGCTTACAACACAAAATATTGAATGTGGGTTAGTTCATGGGGTATAGAAACACTATAAATAGTTCTGTTAAATGTGTTGCATTAGTTTACCAAGAATATTGTTACGATTCTAGGCGATGAATTAAAGCTCTGGTATTATTTTAACAAAAACGTCTATTTTGTTTCTTAACACAATCACTGAAAATACTTGATTATACTTTATACGTCACACTTCTCTTGTTTTTCTTTATACGTCACACTTCTCTTGATTATTTATTTACACTACACTTCCCTTGATTATTTATTTACACTACACTTCCCTTGATTATTTTTTACACTACACTTCCCTTGTTATTTTTTTACACTACACTTCCTTGATTATTTATTTACACTACACTTCTCTTGATTATTTATTTACACTGTTCACTTCTCTTACACTGTCGTACAGCCCTAAGCGCTGACCACAGTTCGATGCACTGGCAACGGTTCACGTCACTGAGCGCAATCACTGCACTGCTATTTACCGCGATGCACACACTTCACAGCTCAGCTTCCACTTCAGACTTAAGACTGACTCGCGGTCGCCGACCGCCGCGTATTTATACTCGGCAGGTGCCGTCGAGAACTTTCTGGATTTGCGATACGCCCAGAACCCTCTGGGAGTAGCTAGTTGGAAGACTGCTGGCCGATGACGCAATCCGCGCATACAGGTAGTTCGTGGTGGTGCCGGCGGATGACGCAATATTCGTTACAATATAATTCTCTAATTCCCGATATTACTAGTCGCTAATATGCTTCTTCTTCATCATCTTTTTGTCCTTCTCCATCTTCTTCTCCTTCTCCATCTTCTACTTCATTTCCATCTTCTACTTCTCCATCTTCTACTTCTTCTCCATCTTCTAATCCTTCTTCTCCATCTTGTTTTTTTCTGAGTTCTGCCTTGTACGAATATTATCTTCCTTGTACAGTTTCCTGCGTCACTAGAAATTCGAATGCGTCGTTTGAGAACGGCTTCTTTGTTCTCCTTAATTTCTGTATTAATGAATAAAAAGGATAGATGTCTCTGTTTAAATTTCGAATAATGTTGTATTGCCTTCGGGACAGACCGGCTTCTACACTGATAGAGCTTGCCGTGTTATTAAGGAATGAATGCAATTATTTTTTCTCATTGCTGAAAGCTTATTGCGTTATGCACTTCTGACGCTCTTTTCGGAAATTTCGACGTCTCTTTCAGCAGATGCATCTGTTTTACCATCAGCTCTTAAACTTATTTGAGAAGCATAAATCAATGTGAACTCAGGTACTTGCTTCCGTAACGCTTGTGTTTTGCGTCGTTTGCTGCGGTCATTTGAATTTTCGAATTCCTTTCTCAGTCGACCTGCCTTTTGATTAGTGTATGTTCGTAATATCACAGCATCGAATAGACACATTTCATTATTTTTTACAAACTTTTTTTTATTAAATGCAGCTGTCCATTTTAGATTGAATTCAGACTTGAAAAACCGTAATTTATGTTTAAATTCGTTTACTTTTTCCGATGCACTTTTTCCGATTCAACAAATGATTCTCCATATATTTAATCTTATCATCAATTAAACGTTCAGAACACTGCTTGATATAGCTATAGAGTTCTCCTCCAGTCATCTCAACCCTTTCTTTGAAATCTATCTGAAAATATTGGAACAAAAAAAATTCTTACCGGTAATTTTAAATTTCACGAATTTTGTTGTGCATCACCGATCTTTAAATAAAGTGCCATAACCTAAAGTTGTGGAAGTGTGTGGGATTTTTTTCTCTTTCAATGGTTAGAATATGAACTTTAGAACAACGTGTAATACAAATTTTTGCTTGACACGTCCTGACACTATAACTAAAACTTTAATGTTTGATAAAAGTCAACTCAAAATTTGAATTCGAACATACATTGAATTTGAATTTGAACATACATTCTATTAAAACGTCTTAAATTATGTAAATATTAATCTTAAATGGGTGAGTTTTTAATTTAAAACAGAGTAAATACCTGAAACTTTAATATTCGTCATGAATTAATACACTTCACAACTCTGAATGCACTCACGAATCGAATAAAAATCCCTTTGTACGGAACTGCTGGTAGCAAATGTTTGCAGCGCGTACAACGACTCACTTTAGACTGATGTTACAACGAAGATAAATAAAAAAAAAGATACTGGTCTGAGACTAACAGCTGACTGTCGTAGGACGTAATATATATTCAACTTAGAGGGAATGGTTTTAGTTTTCTTGTATGTTAACATTTTTTATTTCGACTTTTCACCAGCTTTTCTTACAAAATACCCCTATGTGCTTCGCCCGTCTCCCACGTGACTAAGTTCTCAATTGCTCGGAAGTAGGGCTGGACTTTTTAAGAGATTTATTATTATTATTATTATTATTATTATTATTATTATTATTATTTACGTTTATTTCAGAGGCATGAATTCTACTAATGCAGTTAATGCTGTTGTGAATGATCAAATTCCAGTCGTAAAAGAGATGAAAGAAAATGGAACCGTAAACGTAGAAAATATTGACGTTTTTTGTGAAAAAGGCGTCTTCAATGTGGAAGAGAGCAGAAAAATTCTTGCAGCTGGAAAAAATATCGGGTTAAGAATCAATTTTCATGGGGATGAACTGTGTGCCATGGGCAGTGCTGAAGTAAGTATCGATTCCAGAACTTTGGTTTTTAATGTCTTTGTTTAATGTCTTTGTCATGGATCAAGCTTCTGATGGTGACAAAAAAATTGTTAGAGATTTAATGAAGACTTCTGCAGACAAAATTTGCACATCATTTTAAAATTCTTATTTCCTATAAGTAAATTTAACAATACTCACAATCCGTAAAAAAGAGAATTAGAATTTTATAAATTTAAAACTCTCTCATCCTAACTGATATTATTTTAAAAAGTACTACAGATCTCTCCTATCATTCTGCAAATAAGTGTACTGCGCAGCTGGACAAGCCTCCCCGCCCGAAATCGTGTTGTTTCTTTAAGCATGTTAGTCAGTGGATCATTTTCAGTTTTGTACGGCGGGAAGTAAGTTTTCGGCTTCATAGATATCGATTCTGCACAAAGCAAATTTGCGTTGTAGAAGCATATAAACATTCCAGAAGTATGTAAATTGTTTATTATTAACAAAATAAATTAATGTATTTGATCTGAAAGAAACATTAATCCAGAAATAAAAAGCACCCAATTTACACAGTTCGACTGCTTTTTTATTTCTTGGTTATTGTTCTTTCTGGTCATATATATATATATATATATATATATATATATATATATATATATATATATATATATATATATATATATATTCGTTTATTTTGTTAATAATAAACAGTTTATGTTTCTGGAGTGTTATGCCTCTACAATGCAATGTTTGTCTAGAAACCATATTTTCAAACCAACTTTTGAGTGCTTATTGCGGCTCAGCCATTGCGAACATCCATGTAGTTTTCTAGACAAAATATGCTTAAAATTGTCGTACGAGCATATTTTTCGAAATTTCGACGTTTCCTCTCCGGGCACCCTGTATTAATACCTGTAATATAAGCTCCATTTAAGTAAATAATACGTTATTGGGGCAGAGTGTTTTGGTAAAGTTAGGTTTCATTGTTTCCACGATACGCAGTTGCCTGTATTAAACTATGTCTAAGTTGCCAAAATTGAACCGGTTCAATTTAACGTTCAACCCCTACCAGTAGCAAGTGCACCTCAAAATGTAGGCCCATTACTTTCTATTGAGAGACGATCTGCAATCCCGAAATGCACAGGAAAGAAATTAAGTGAAGCACAAAAAGCCGTCATACTATCCAGTAGTCCCTACAAATAGACTTGATATTGCCTAAAGAAAAAACAAAGAGAAGAAAAACCTAAGAAAAATAAAGCAAAGAAAAGACTCCTAGTTTTACAAATTAGCGGCCAACTCATTAAAAAAAGAACACCCAAACTACATGACTGGTGCTGAACCACATGTGACACAAAATCATTAGAAAACATGATACAATGTATGAAATGGCATCAATGGGCCCACGAAATGTGTGCTAGAGTTCTTTCATGGAAGAAGAGTACTTTTGTGCAGAGTGTAATTGAGTTATATCGTTTTGGGTTGGCCTTTTCCATATTATTTTATGTCCATTAAACTCTCTTTATCTTAAAACATTGTACCGAGTGGAATTATTGAGCTCCTTGAATTAAAACATATGGTTCAATTTAAGATTCCTGAGGTTCAATTTGAGAAACCAGTTTCCTTAATTTAACTTTTGTAGAGGTCTATGTATTGTTTTATTTTTCATGATGTTGCTGGGACCTGTTTAGGTCTAAATATTTATTTCAAGTTGTGATAAAGTAACATAAACTTTATCTATGTTAGATCATGTTAAAACTTATTGGTACGAGAAAAACCTTTTTTTCCAAGAAGTGGTTCAATATACACAATTATTTGGTTTTAAAAATCAACGTATTTAAAACAAAACACATGAAATACAATACATTTGGTAATATACACAAAATACAAGCACGTTCAATTTTTAAAAATGAAATAGATTTAATTCTACATACATATTTTTCAAAACTTCACATGATAGATGTATTATTAAGAAACATTTATAAATTGTTCGTAACCAATTTCAATTTACTTTTAGTTTTAGCTAGTTTCTTTTCTTTTGCGAAATAGTGACTTTCCTTGGGTGACTGGCAACGCGTCCAGCCTAGGCTTCCCCTGGATACACTATAGGCCCACATACATGTGTTTTATCCTCTTAGCAAAGGTCACTAACGGAACGGATTACTATCGCTGTTTTCTAGAAGTTGGTTCGTTGCAGTAGCGGCGCGTGCTCTTAATCACAGGGAGTTCACAAGGATTAGAACTTAAAACTAAGGGACGCTCAGTCTAAGATAATAGAAAAACAACAAAAATGTCTTTTGAAAAATAATTATGATATAGATTATAAAATATATACTAATAATTAAAATAAATTACTTTGGAAGGCAAATAATAGCTTTTATACATACCTTTCATTAAAACACTGTTAATGATGTAAATAAATCAACAGACGTGCTGCACGCATTGGAATTCTATTTTTCTTTCCATCTTGTCTGCGAATATATCAATTACTTTCTCATCTCTAATTTCATTTATTATGTCCTTTCTAACAAATAGCATGGCAAGAACAGTCGGTTTTATTCACGCATTGTACTATATTCATACGTGATTTTGATCACACGAGGTACTAAAATTCGCGAATTTTATATTAAAAATGGGGGACTGTTATCGTTCTTGACAACTCGATTGGAATACGAAAAACTCACACGTACACATTCGCGTTCCACAACAACGTTCATAACTCACATCCCGGTATAGCAGGAATTCACTCTCATTCAGTCGACCAGGCCAAACCAGCGCACACTGCCTACCGATCGGCAGAAAAGATTTCCAAATATTTATCACAGCAAACAGAAGAGCAAACCTTTGAATATAAACTATGAAGTAAAGAATTAGAAACTGTCAAAGATAAATAAGACATTTGTACAATACATTAAACTCACATTTCTTTAATTCTTTAAATCTCTTTCATATTTTTTTAAGATACAGTACAATACACTGTGTTGCAAGATGTATTATAAAACACAGGAACTCGATACTTAGTTGGCAAGAGTTTTCGTTCGGCAAAGAAGCTTGGGATTCAACTGAGTGTCTGTCTTTCTTGACAAAGAAGACTTTGTGGCGGTCGTGGAGTTTCGTGGCCTTTCGGTGGTTTTAGGATTGTCCGCTGGCGTGGAGACAAGGGCAAGAGCCATATATTCGCCGCATCTTCCCCTCTTGCCTGCCGCCTCTCCTCGCCCTTATTTCACACCTCGCTTAAGCTAGCACCCCCACTTTAGAAAAAACAAAATCTTCTTGCGTCATGATTTTTGGCTAATTTCAGCCCCCTCCAAAACTTTTGGGCTACCTCCCAACACCCCGAAGTTAAAGATATCAAATTGGGACTGGTAAAGCTAGCACCCTCACTTACTCAAAATTCAACATTTTTTTACGGTCGAAACAAGTGAATTTTGGGCTCCTGTGCGCCACTTTTCAAAATTTGGAAACTCACCCCCAAATAAGAAAACAAAAAATCAAAATAACCTCAATCTCTCAAAACTAAAAAATTCTTTCGCCATAATTTTGTGCTCTTCAGTGACACCAAAATCGTTATTTTTATACCCCACAACTTCACGAAATTAAGGTTTCGAAATAGACGATGATAAAGTGAGTACCCCCCACTTACTCAAAATTCGAAATTGTTTGCATGGTCGATACAATTGAATTTTGGGCTCCTGTGGGCTTCTATTTAAAATTTCGAAATTCACTCCTAAGAAAACAGAAAATGAAAACCATAATTTTTCAAAACAAAATATTTTGCGACACAATTTTCGATTAATTTTGGGATCTTTAGTGAGACCACAAACACTTTTTCTATTACCCCACAACCCTCCACAATTAAGGTTTCAAAAATTGGAAGGAGTAAAGTTAGAACCCGCTCTTACCCAAAACCCTAAAATTGTAAGATCATGACGTGCGAATTTTGGGCTCTTTTGGACACTTTTCAAAATTTTGAAACTCACCTCCAACTACGAGAACAATTATATCCCCAATATCTCATAACTAAAAAAAATCATGCGCTATAATTCCGAGTCTTGAATGACACCAAAAACCTTTTTCTGTTACATTACAACGTTCCGAAATCAACTTTGCAGAAATAGGGTTGGAGGAGCCCCACTTGCTGAAAACTAAATCGGGAGAAATCTCACAAATACTCCAGATGAATTATCCCCTACACGTGTATTTCCTACAGTAAATAATGTATTTGTTTAGAGTTTACCATTCTATATTTTACCATTATGTTGCAGATCAATATAGAGCCTTGAAACAACTAATTTGATTCTTTCCTATACAAACTTTTCGAATATGGATTCACCTTAAACAAGTTATATTTTTCATCAAGGAAAATTTCCCTCCAAAGAAGAGGCGGAAAAATAGAGAAGAATAAAATAGTTATTTAAGCATACATTGGCAATTTCAATATCACATTTAAAAATATAAAAGAAAACAAAAAGCAATGGCAAAATCTCCCCTTATATTAGAATTAATGTATACTTTAATATTCACCTTCATATAAACTCCAAACTACGGGATGAATGTGTACTATAATTCTAATTGTAATTAAATACAACATTGCATATAAAAAGGAACGCCAAATACCCAAAAATATATCGCGATATTTCCATACTTTGGAAGTAATGGAAAATCATGAAAAAAGTAAATAAGGAATTTAGTAATAACTGTACCCGTATTAGCAAATAAGATGCTCCTCTGAAATAATTTAGAGCTTTAAAATTATAGTACACATCCCTTCTGTACCTTGGAGTTTAAATGAAGATAAATATTAAAGTATGCAATAATCCTAACATTCGGTGAGGATTTTTTTAACTCATGAAACAATCAAATGGATCATATTATGAGCAGTTTCCATGGTTGTCAAAATCTGGATCGAATATATTCTACCTAGAAAATCATAATTTACTTGCAAATAAGATTTGGAATCATTGTATGTTCTACGTAGTATATAATATACATTTTATGTGTGTATATGAATGTGTGCGTACTTTAGATGGGTGCACAGCTTAATGCAACCGCTATCAGCCACCTGGAAGAAATTTCGGCGGAGGGAATCGCTGCTATGGCAAACTCGGGAGTGGTGGCGGTTATTTTGCCGACAACCGCATTCATCATGCACCTGAAGTGCCCTCCAGTGAGACAGATGATTTCTCAAGGAGTGCCAGTGGCCCTAGGCACAGATTTCAACCCAAATGCGTATTGCCTAGCTATGGTGTGTATTACATGAATAATGCTCATTGTTTAGCCGATGAATATTGATAATAAATATGTTGTCGATGATTTCAATCATTGATTTGAATCGGGATTTAAATCGAATGAGCCGCCGAGAACAGTTGCTGTCGCTAAGGCAGTAGTGCTGAATTCAGCATAAATAAATTTTTGACATTGATTTTCGACGTAATAACGTTGGAGTACTGTCTCAATTTTCCCCTAAAATGGGTCTTATAACATTCTATAACATATATTTTTTTCAGATTTTTAAACAATGTGGACGGTAGTGAAAAAATTAAAACCAAATTTTTCAGTTGAAACATTTGAAATTCGCGCCCAAATGTGATTGGAAAAACTTGTTTCCCCAATGTTTGAACAGTTTATATTAAAAATATTGAAAGGTCTTGATTACCAGGATTATTTGGAAAATTTTGCTGACCAATTTTTGTTTAATGTGAAAAATTATCGAAATAAAAATACCAAATCCCTTTCGTTTTTAGATTTATCTATTGTTTCTAATAAAAATCAAATTACTGGGTTTTAGGTATATTAATCATTTATGTTTGTAATATCAATCAAATTAATTATTTGTAGATGTATTAATTATTGACAATCAGACAATCATAGACAATTAACCATTGCCACTTACTCCAATAACTAGAATAACGCATTTGTTTATTAAATTGGTGCGCCGAAGTTGCGCAGCTATATCTTTCCACAATAGCTTAGCGTAGAGCAATAGTCAGCAATGTCAACCTTCAGCACTTGCGCATATACTCAAAAGTGGTGTAGAGTGGTCGAAATATTACTGTCAATTGTTGTACGTTAACCGGCAAAAAGGCACTATTATCATCGGAGAAATTTGGGAGAGACTGATCGCTGCTTACTTGCTCGCTTTCCCATTCGATGATGACTACGGACAGATGGAAGGACGGATAGATGGAAGGACGGACAGATGGAAGGAAGGACAGGATGACTACGGACAGATGGAAGGACGGACGGACGGACGGACGGACGGACGGACGGAAGGACGGACGGACGGACGGACGGACGGACGGACGGGACGGACGGACGGACGGACGGACGGACGGACGGACGGACGGACGGACGGACGGACGGACGGACGGACGGACGACGGACGGACGAACAGACGGACGAATACAGACATAATGAACATCTTCACAGCTAGCTGCCGTTAAGTGTTGTTACTGCGCGATCAAGTTTTCTCGATCGATTCCCCATTTCGATCAGGTTTTTCGTCCAGTTTCCCTGATCCATTGAGCAAATGCTGAGATGGCCCCTTGTTTTGCTTCTGGACATAAATGTAACTTCATTTTCTGTGCACATCTAGAATTCAGTGGGAAATACAATTATTCAAATTATCGTTTCCATGTTGTCGCGGCAGAAAGTAATAAGAGCCAAAAGTTTTTGCTTATTTATCCTTGAAAATAGATTTTATTACATGGGAGTTTTTTTGTTTTTTTCTCCCTTTCAAAATTCAAAATTTATTGCTTATTTATCCTTGAAAATAGATTTTATTACATGGGAGTTTTTTGTTTTGTTTTTCTCCCTTTCAAAATTCAAAATTTATTGCTTATTTATCCTTGAAAATAGATTTTACTACATGGGAGTTTTTTTTCTACCTTTCAAAATTCAAAATTTAAGTAGTATATGACTTAGTGTAGGGATCACAGAATTTTAAAAATGTGCACAGAATTCACTTTTACCCATAGCACGTCACACGCAGTTTTTAACTGTTTTTTGACGTAAAATAAATAAATAAATAAATAAATAAATAAGTCTCTTCCTGGATGCAACGCCGACGCATCTCCACTGACGTATCATGGTACTGCAGATCGGAGAATGTTTTGCAACTGAACGAATCGCAGTGTCGTAGTTACGCTAGTGGAGTTTGGACAAGTATTTTTGACGTAATTTTTTTTCCTGGTCATTGCAATTTATAAAAAATCTCAAAAAGACTCAAAATTTATCCTTTGTTGTTTTTTGGGGGGGTTGAGTAAAGGATACCTATGGCTTTGGTCTCAACTTCAATAAAATCTCTGAATTTTTCGCATGTTGCAAAAGTTATAAAAATGTGAGAAATTATGTGCTGTCGTACCATGACTAGTTTACATTGCTGTTTGATTGAATCATTTTGGAAGACGCGATCTCTTGTATCTGTTCTAGCCTCTTGTCATGCACCTTGCATGCATTCACTTGGGAATGACCGTCAATGAAGCGCTCGTGGCATCCCCTCTAAATGCTGCTGCTTCACTTGGAAGATCTGCCACAAACGGTTCTATTCAGAAAGAAAAATCGGCCGATTTTGTTATAGTGAACGCTTCCAGGTGAGTTGTATTTACTTCACTTCTCCGTTCACGGCAATTGCAATTTGCAGTACACATTACCACACACTCTGGGTGATCAGTCGGGAGCTCAGAGTCTACCCCGGCTGGGGAGGTGCCCCGCTGGTGGGAGATACCTGGTTGGGAAAAAGTCGCTAGCTGACGGTAGGTCGCCGCGGGATATCGCTATCCAGCAGGGAAGACCTCCCTAACCTCCCGATGAAAAAAACTCTACACTATACACCACACTTACGGAATTAATGACTTTGTTAATTAACGCGCCAGGAATCACTAACAATCAATCAATCAGTATGCAGTACATACTGATCAATGTATTGAATGTATTATAATCGTTTACATCATTAATGAAGAACACAAATCCTGTTCATTAAAAGTCGGTTGAGCTTTCAATGGTATTCGTGACACTTTTGGTCCTGCTTCTCTCAAGCTCCAAGTACTGAATTTATTGCACTCTCATAGTTCTCTCATAGGTATGCTCACCATCTAAAGAATGTGTGTAAGTAAAAGTGTGGGTGATTATCTTACTTTTCATCTTTCTGTGTCAGGTCACAAAAAAAAGAATAAGAAAACTGGCCCTTAACTTTCAACATCAACTTTGTCTCCACGGGCACAAAAAGCACAGGAAGTGAAGAAAACAAATGATCATGCATGTACTTGCCAATGCAATGTTTAGTTTGTGTTTTGTTTCAGATGGGAGCATATCATCTACCAATACGGAGCTCATTCTTACCTTATTTATGCTGTTATAAAACATGGAAAAGTGGTTTACAAAGATAAGGAGTTTAGCCGCTCGACAGTTTGAAGCACTTGTGGGATATTGAACCCCTCATACATCCTCATATGAGAATCAATGAAATTTCAATAAATAAATATTAATTGGAAGAAAATACTACCATTTATTTACTATTACTATTAGCACCATACTTATGCTCCAAAATTTTCCATATTCCACTAAATGACATGTTATTCTCCAAAACAAATTCTACAAACCTTTTCATGTAGCACGTGATTTAAAATATAGCGTCAAAGAATGTAAGTTTTAGATTCCTGTTATAATTACATTGCTGCCAAGAATTCATAAAATTAGAAAGTGAAATAATATCATTAGAGAGAGAGAGAGAGAAAGAGAGAGAGAGAGAGAGAGAGAGAGAGAGAGAGAGAAATAGGGAAATAGAGAAATAGTGAGAAATAGAGAGAAAGAGAAAAAGAAAGATAGAGAGAGAGAGAAAGAAATAGAGAGAGAGAAATAGAGAAATAAAAGAGAGAGAAATGGAGAAATAGGGAGAGAAAGAGAGAAAATAGAAGAGAGAGAGAAAGAAAGATAGAGAGAGAGAAATAGAGAGGTAGAGAAATAGAGAGGGAGAGAGAGAGAGAGAGAAATAGAGAGAAAAAGTGAAATAGGGGGAAGTGGGGTTCGATTTCACATAAAAGAACGACTTTGCCCATCCCTAATGTTTTGCACATTCACAGTTGCGTGTTCATGAATAAAAAGGAAACTACTCTGAAATACAATAATAAAATAATATGCAATGAATATTGATAATAAATAATTATATTTGTAATTATTATATGTTATAAGTATTATAATAAATTATAAAAACAATAAAAAACGAACATTCAACTTCAAATATCATTTATGTAAATGAAATTTCAATTATATATAAAAATTATTATTCATTGCGTTTCCAATTCAATAGAAAACGTCCATTGTCAAAAGAATCATTTATAACACCCAACGTTTTTCCATGGAGGAAATCTATTGGTTGTAAGGGGCAGTAAGAAACATCGACAGTTCGTTCACTGAAAGAGCAAACAAATTTATTAACAAATGTATACCGAAAGTATTGAAACAATATTATTTCCCAACAATGCACGTAATTGGCTTGTTTAGCGAATTCTTATAACATTCAAACACTAAATAACCTTTTTTTATTTCTGAAAAGTTGCCCAACTGCCACGTCCAACGTTCTTCTACGGAGATAATTATTAACTTGCAAACATTAATGAATTTATGGTAGAAAGTAAAATCTATGAAAATTCGAGTTTGACTACACGAGTGCACATGTACGAGTTATCTGTACATGATTTCTAGAATTCAGTGGGAAGTATAGTTATTCAAATTCTCGTTTTCCGTGTGGTCGCAACAGGAAGTATTATTCCCTCACGAAGGACATGATGAGGGACGAGAGCCCAAATCTATAGCTGATTTACCCTTGAAAATAGATTTCATTACATCGGAACGATTATTGTTAATAATCCTAGCAAAAAACGCTCATTTCTTCTGGATTCAAAATTCAAGTAGTCTATGGCTTAGGGTAGGGTCACAGAATTACGGAAACATGCACAGAATTCACGACTCCCCATAGCACGTCACACAGTTTTTAAATGTTTCTGACGTAAAATAAAATAAATAAGTAAATAATGTCCAATGTCAGTGATCCTTTGACTTCCGTGTAGTCGAAATTTAGTTGTGGCTTATTTAAATTTTGCTGCTTTTGTATGAAAGAGAAGTTTAAACAGCAATTTTTCTTTTAAAAATATTTAATCAGTTTAAATGAGAACTTTTGAGTAACGTGAGTAATTATTGTTTATGTAATTATCCATAGGTTCTTTGTAATTATAAATAAATATCTTTCTATACATTAAATGCTTTTTTCTACAGCTCTGCCTCAGTTCTAACCAACAAGCTAGAATATACTGCATAGAGTGGCTGACCCTATGGTTTCAGCGCGCTTGGTCGACGAACTAGCGGCCGCCATGTTGTTTGCAGTAAAAAAAAGAGGTGCCTGATGGTGACATGTAGAACTGTTGTATTGAATCGACGTTTTGTATCAAATCCTATTTCTATATTGTTGTCTTTCCATTTATCTGTATTTAAAGTATATTAGTGGTTTGAATAATAGTATTAACAATGCTTTCAATATGTTCGGTATATAACTTTAAAAATACAAGTTATCAAACCACAAATGTATCATCTTTCAAGTTCGTCACCTTATATGAGATCTTTATTTTTTTTAAAATTTTTTATTTTACGTCAAAAAACAGTTAAAAACTGCGTATGACATGTTATGGGGAAAAGTGAATTGTGTGCACATTTTCAAAATTCTGTGATCCCTACACTAAGTCATATACTACTTAAATTTTGAATTTTGAAAGGGAGAAAAAATAAAAACTCCCATGTAATAAAATCTATTTTCAAGGATAAACAAGCAATAAATTTTGAATTTTGAAAGGGAGAAAAAAAAACAAAAAACTCCCATGTAATAAAATCTATTTTCAAGGATAAATAAGCAATAAATTTTGAATTTTGAAAGGGAGAAAAAACAAAACAAAAAAACTCCCATGTAATAAAATCTATTTTCAAGGATAAATAAGCAATAAATTTTGAATTTTAAAGGGAAAACAAAAAAACTCCTATATAATAAAATCTATTTTCAAAGATAAATAAGCAATAAATTTTGGCTCTTATTACTTCCTGCCACGACAACATGGAAACGATAATTTTAATAATTGTATTTCCCACTGAATTCTAGAAGACGTGCACAGAAAATGAAGTTACATTTAGGTCCAGAAGCAAAACAAGGGGCCATCTCAGCATTTGCTCAATGGATCAGGGAAACTGGACGAAAAACCTGATCGAGATGGGGTCATTGACCCGGAAGCTGTAGTACAATAGTTGTTACAGGTTGTTTATACTCATTTATACAGTCCAAATGGTAAATAATGCATTATGTATCGTTATAATTAATGTTCCTTTTCTTGTGATGCGCAGTATAGTCTCTAATTGTATAGAAACAGTTATGCAGCAGAAACGATTTCACTTGGGATTTAAACTTTTCTATTGAATTTAATCGTTTAATGTCATCTGGCAAAGTGTTGTAAAATAATGTACATGTATTGTATGTGAATTTTTTGTAATGAGCTGTTGATACTGTCACCTGATGAATATGATTTCTACGTCGAGTGTTATAGTAATTGACTTCGGCATTTTCTGAAAATATATTCCCGCCCTTGAGCAAGTCATTTTTTACAAAAACCACTGATTCGTAAATAAAAAGACACGGTAATGGTAGAATTCCTAGATTAATGAAGAGAGGCTTACATGAATCACGTGGGTGGGATTTGGTTATTATTCGTACAATTCGTTTTTGTAATCTAAAAGTCTGGGAGCTATAAGATGTATTTCCCAGAATATTATGCCATATTTCAGGCGGGAATGAACATTCGCGAAGTATACACAACGAGCAGTATGAAGGCTGACTGAATTTGCAAGAATTCTGAACGCGTAGCATAATGAACTTAATTTTGTGTTCAATTCATTTAAATGGACGTTCCATTTAAGGTTTGACTGAATTGAGAGACCTAAAAATTTTGTTGCCTTAACATCAGTCAATGGTACACTGTTCATTTTCAATGGAGCACAGAATTGTTTATTTGAAATGGAAAACTGCATTAAAACCGTTTTCTTTTCGTTTACTATTAATTTGTTATTTCGGAACCAATTTGAAACATCTGATATTGTACTATTTACGGTTTCTTTATTGCAAAGGATGTTCGTATCATCCGCAAAGAGAACCGTTCTTCCGTTTCGAATCGTCGAGGGCATATCGTTTACGTAAAGTAGGAACAGAGTAGATCTGTTTCCTTCTTATTGCAAGTACCATTGAGTTGTACATTCACTTTCAAGCATTTCATCTAAATTACAATAACATTTCAACAGCTTCCATTCTTATAACAATAACCGATGCAGGAAGCCACGTGTTTTTAAAGTTTCTTAATTCGTTTTCCTGGTTTCGTTTTTAAATCGTGTTTTGTTTTTTGTTTTTGATTTGTTTTTGATCGTGAAACATAGAATAAGAGGATTTATGTTACGCGCAGCAACGCCCACCCGGCCGTAACTAGCGCCAAACGGAAAACCAGAATACTCCAGTTACTCCAGGGGACGTTGCTTTGACTACAAAAAAGATAGCTTCTATTTGCTGCAAAGATGGAGGCAATTCAGCCACTCTATGTAGTATATTCTAGTTAGTTGGTTCCAACAAAGGGATATACTTTTAACTTTCTCGCGAATACTAACGTAAGTAGAAAAAGTATTGTAATCGTGCGCCGGAAACGGTAAATTTTCGACACAAACTCTTATTACCGGGCCCTGGTAACAAAAAACTGGATAAATCCAGTTGCTAAATATTCTTCTAACACGAGGTGTAGCCATAATCCATGTTTTGTGCATCCTTGATAGCGAAAAATCGATTGACGGCAAAACATCTGTCCGTCGGTCTG
The DNA here is from genome assembly GCA_964035755.1 of Teleogryllus oceanicus. NCBI lineage: Eukaryota > Metazoa > Arthropoda > Insecta > Orthoptera > Gryllidae > Teleogryllus > Teleogryllus oceanicus. The sequence goes on from CAXIVR010000001.1 coordinate 156,523,575, forward strand.
TGCACAACGCTTAAACCATTCAGACGATTTTTCTCATAAATTGATATTCCCCAATTTCTGGCTGATGTTGCGGCTTCTGGAGTTTGAAATCGATATTTTCATTTGGCGGGGTTCTTTACATGAATGAAATATTTTAATGTTATTTAAAAACCTTCAACTGACTAGTTTCTATACTGGTACCAACAGATCAATACAATACCAACTGCAATAATAAGCAAAAACCTATTTCTTCAAAATATGTGTAAGAATTGATATTTTTAGTGCTTTTCTCCCAAAAAAATGATATTGAGATTTTAAGGTGATGCCAGATTGTAGCATAATTATGGAATCGTACTATAATGTATACCTCTAAACATAACTGACCCGAAACTCATAACTAAAAAAATCCATATTCGATTGAAAGTCCATTATATTTTCTAGTAAAGTCAGTGGCTGCTGCAGTAGGGAGGTGAAAGGGGTTCTGCCTTCCTAAATATACACATCCATCTTCCCTTTCGTTTTGTTTATTATTTGATGTTAAAGTAGATGTTCGCCACCTTTTCTTCTATTTCAGATTTCAAAAAGCCTGGCAGTTCATGTCCCATGTTTTCCTTCCTTGGTTAGGGGTGTTCCAGAACTGTGTAGCCATTACAGTGTAGCCAAAGGGTACCCCCGGATAGGATAGGAAAAATGTTCCCCAAAACCAAATGACATATTAGTGGTTACATTGCAATTCTAACATAAAAATAATATTTTTGAGAGGATTGTTAGCACCCGTCCCACCACCCACACTCTTCTACAGCCGAAAACGTGTTTTTAATTTCACTTTTTTGGCAACTTACTACTATTTTTTCTGACTGAAAAAATGATGATATAAAAGAAGGAATTTTATACTATCGGAAAAATATTTTTGATATTTCCTCAGACCCAAACTGAAACACAAAAATAAATTTTGAAGAAAATAACAAAAAATCATTTTTATTTTCTCTTAGAATCATGGAATTGGCTCGAAAAAATCTCAAACGTTCCTCTTAAAGCACAAATTGTTGTGATTTTTTCACTTTTTTGTTAAAAAAAAAAAACTATTTTCCCGCCTTTTAATCACCTTCGCTTTAAATATAATTCGAAAACTACTGCATCAGTTCTGTGCAATTATTTAAGTGTTTATTATCATATTTGAATTTTTTTCTAATTCTTTGCATATGTATATCATACGCTAAAGAGAGACAATAGTTTTTGGTAGTTTATGAGAAAATAATTCGGTTACAAGTGAAGGAGGGTGGGGACATGTGGGAAAATGAAGGGGAACAGGTTGAACCCTGTATTTGCCATAGCCTGTTTTACTGTGTATTAGAACACCGACCCAGGCACGAAAAAATCTTAAAACTTCATCGCAGAACACTTGTGAATTTTTTCATATTTGTTAAATTGCTTGGCGATAGTTCAAAAAATTAAGCCTTTTGTAGTCAAGTACTTGGCTGCTCGGTAGACGCCCCGTCCTGGACACCTGCCATTCTGTGACATTCCTCCAGGAGGAACGTCACAGAATGGCGTCTGAAACGTGCCTAGGACGCGCCAACTCCCGGTTAGCTAAGTAGTTACTGATTAATTTAATGTAGCACCCAATTGCGAATACTCATCCCGTGAAATGTGTTTACAAAATTAGAGACCTGGTACCGTGAGAGAAAAACCATTCCAATATTGCTGAACATTTAGATAAAAATTCATAGAATATAGAATAGTTCCTTTAATTTTATCGTGAAAGATCATTTCGGAATTTTCCTTGAATTCAATTTTTGGAATCAAAGGTAAGAATATATTACAGCTGTTGGATTCGAACACACGCCTCCAGAGAGACTTGTGCCTAAACCCAGCGCCTTAGACTGCACGGCCACGCTACCGCCTTTTCAAAAAGTAGTTATATTAATGTAATAACGAGCATTGGAATCAAAGAAACAAAAATATGACAGCGGTTGGATTCGAACACACCCCTCCTGAGAGACAGGTCCTAAACCCAGCACTTTAAACCGCACAGCCACGCTACCGCCTCTTCGTATTAGGGTTATATTAAAGATTAAACGAGCATTGGAATCAAAGGAAAAAAATATGACAGCGGTTGGATTCGAACACACGTCTCCAGAGAGACTGGTGCCTAAACTCAGCGACTTAGACCGCACGGGTCCGCTATATCCTCTCCGAAATGCAGTTACGTTAATGATTAAACGAGCATTGGAATCAAAGGAAAAAAATATGACAGCGGTTGGATTCGAACACTCGCCTGCAGAAACACTGGTGTCTAAACCCAGCGCCTTATACAGCACGGGCCCGCTCTAGCCTCACCGAAATGCATATATAATAATCATTAAACGAGCTTTGGAATCAAAGGAAAGAAAAAATGACAGCGGTTGAATTAGAGTTCACGCCTGCAGAAAGACTGGTGCCTAAACCCAGCGCCTTAGACCGCACATCCACGCTACCGCCTCTTCGAAACGATATATAATAATCATTAAACGAGCTTTGGAATCAAAGGAAAGAAAAAATGACTCCGGTTGGATTCGAGATCACGCCTGCAGAACAGTATATTAACAATTAAACGAGCATATAATCAAAGGAAAGAAAAATGACCGGTTGGATTCAACTCACGCCTGCAAAACTGGTGCCTAACCCAGTGCCTTAGACCACGCCACGCTACGCTCTTCGAATTGCAGGTTTATTAAGATTAAACGAGCATTGAAATCAGAGAAAAGAAAATATCACAGCGGTTGGATTCGAACTCACGCCTCCAGACAGACGGGTGCCTTAATTTAGCACCTTAGAACCGCACGGCCACGCTACCGCTTTCATTGCAGTTATTAAATAAACGAGCATTAAATAAAGGAAAGAAAATATACAGCGGTTGGATTCGAGCTCACGCCTGCAGAAAGATTGGGGCCTAAATCCAGCGTCTTAGACCGACCCCACTTTAAATTGCAGTTAATTATTATTTAATTGAGCAAAAAAAAATGTCAGCGGTTGGTTTAGAACTTACGCTTCCAGAGAGACTGGTGCCTACACCCAGCGCCTTAGACCGAACGGCCATGCTAGTGCATTTTTGAAATGTAGTTATATTAATGATTAATTAAACATTGGTATCGAAGGAAAGTAAAATTACCGCACGGCCACGATACCTCCTCTTCGAAACGTAGTTTTATTAATGTTTAAACGAGCATTGGAATCAAAGGAAAGAAAATATGACAGCGGTTGGATTCGAACACACGCCTTCAAAGAGACTAGTGCCTAAACCCAGCACCGTAGACCGCACGGACACGTTACCACCTCTTTTTTAAACGGCATTGGAATCAAAGGAAAGAAAATATGACAGCGGTTGAATTTGAGCTCAGGCCTCTAGAGAGAATGGTGCCGCAACCCAGCCCTAGACCGCACGGAACGACACTCTTGTGAGTTATATTAAGTTTAAACGAGCATTGGAATCAAATGAAGGAAAATATGATAGCGGTTGCTTTCGAACCCATGCCTCCAGAGAGACTGGTGCCTATACCCAGCGCCTTAAGCCGAACGTCCACGCTATGCCTCTTAGAAACGTAGTTTTATTAATGTTTAAACGAGCATTGGAATCAAATGAAGGAAAATATGATAGCGGTTGCTTTCGAACCCATGCCTCCAGAGAGACTGGTGCCTATACCCAGCACGCACGCTATGCTTGAAAGTAGTTTATTAATGTTTAACGAGCATTGGAATAAAAGGAAAGAAAATATCACAGCTGTTGGATTCGAACACACGCCTCTAGAGAGACTGGTGCCTATAGAAACTAGTCAACTGTAGGTTCTTAAATAATATTAAAATATTTCATTCATGTAAAGAACCCCGCCAAATGAAAATATCGATTTCAAACTACAGAAGCCGCATAATCAGACAGATAATGGGGAATATCAATTTATGAGAAAAATCGTCTGAATGGTTTAAGCGTTGTACACAGACCGACGGACAGAAGTTTTGCCGTCAATCGATTTTTCGCTATCAAGGATGCACAAAACATGGATTCTAGCTACACCTCGTGTTAGAAGAATATTTAGCAACTGGATTATTCACTTGTTCGTTACCAGGGCCCGGTAATAATAGTTTGTGTCGAAAATTTACCGTTTCCGGCGCACGATTACATTTTCTACTTACGTTAGTATACGCGAGAAAGTTAAGAATATATATTCCTTTGATGGAACCAACTAGCTAGAATGTACTACATAGAGTGGCTGAATTGCCTCCATTTTTGCAGCAAATAGAAGCTAACCTTTTTTGTAGTCAAAGCAACATCCTCTGGAGTAACTGGAGTATTTTGCTATTCCGTTTGGCGCTAGTTACGGCTGGGTGGGCGTGGGCTGCGCGTAACATAAATCCTCTTATTCTATGTTTCACGATCAAAAACAAATCATTTAAAAACGAAACCAAGAAAACGAATTGAGAAACTTAAAAAACACGTGGCTTCCTCCATCGGTTATTGTTATAAGAATGGAAGCTGCTGAAATGATATAGTAATTTAGCTGAAATAATTGAAAGTCAATGTACAACTCAATGGTACTTGCAATAAGAAGCAAACAGATCACAAATAAGGTGACGAACATTAAAGATGATATATTTGTTGTTTGTTGTATTTTTAAAGTTATATACCGAACATATTGAAAGCATTAGAATACTATTTTTCTCTACCACTAATATAATTCAAAACAGATAAATGGAAAAAGACAAATAACATAGAAGTAGGATTTGCAGAAACACGTCGATTCAATATAACAGTTCTTACATATCACCATCAGGAACCTCTTATTTTTAACTGCAAACAAATACGGCGGCCGCTAGTTCGTCGACCAAGCGCGCTGAAACCATAGGGTCAGCCACTCTATGCAGTATATTCTAGCTTGTTGGTTAGAACTGAGGCAGAGCTGTAGAAAAAAGCATTTGATGTATAGAAAGATATTTATTTATAATTACAAAGAACCTGTAAAGAATACATAAAACAATAATTACTCAAGTACCAAATAGTTTTCTTTAAACTGATTAAATATTTTTAAACAAAAATTTGCTGTTTTAGCTTTCTTTCATACAAAGTATAGCAAAATTTAAATAAGTTACAACTAAATTTCGACTACACAGGAGTCAAAGGATCACTGATATTGGACATTATTTACTTATTTATTTGATTTACGCCGTAAACATTTAAAAGTCTCCTCAGTGACGCTATGGGTGTCGAATTCAGCATGTTTCGGAATTCTGTGACCTACCCTAAGCCATAGACTACTAGAATTTTAAATCCAGAAGAAATGAGTGTTAAGTTAGGATTATTAACAAATAACTATCTCAAGCAATAGAAATATATCAAGGTAAATCAGTTATAGATTTGGCTCTCGTCCTCATCATGTCCTTCGTGAGGAATAATACTTCCTGGTTGCGACAACATTGAGAACGAGGAATTTGAACCAATTATTCTTCCCACTGAATTCTAGGGAAACCTGAACAGATAACTCACACGTACTCGTGTAGTCAAACCTCGAATTTTCGTAGATTTTATTTTCTGCAATAAATTCATTAATGATTGTACTAATATTTATCTCCGTAGAAGAAGGTTGACGGGCAGTACAATTCTTCGTGAAATAAAGAAAGGTTATTTAGTGTTTGAATGTTATTAGAATTCACTAAAATGTCAAACACGCATTTAGGGAAAAAATATTATGGTTATTTCATAAAAACTTTCTCGGTATATGAAGTATGTTTTATAAAATTTGACGTTCATTTGCTCAGTGAACGAACTTGTCGATGTTACTTACTGCCCCAAACAAGCAATAGATTTCTTTTCATGGAAAAACGTTGGGTGTTATAAATGATTCTTTTGACAACGGACATTTTCTATTTAATTGGGAACTCAATGAATAATAATTTTTATATATAAATTAAATTTCATTTACATAAATGATATTTGAAGTTGAATGTTCGTTTTTTTTTGTTTTTATAATTTTTATAATATTATAACATATAATAATACAAATATTATTATTTATTATAATATTCATTGCATATTATTTTATTATTGTATTTAAAGTAGTTTCCTTTTAATTCAAAACACGCAACTGTGAATGTGCAAAACATTGGGGATTGGCAAAGTCGTTCTCTTATGTAAAACCGTTCTGATACAATCGTTCTTTTTAGTGAAATCGAAACCCACTTCTCTTTATTTCTCTCTCTCTCTCTCTCTCTATTTCTCTCTTCTCTCCCTATTTCTCTCTCTCCAATATTCTCTATTTCTTTCCCTCCCTATTTCTCTCAGTTTCTAATTCTCTATTTCTCTCCCTCTCTATTTCTCTCTTTCTGTCTCTCTTTATTTCTGTTTCTCTCCCTCCCTATTTCTCTGTCTCTATTTCCCTCTCTTTCTCTCTGAGGGTAAGGTTTAGGACACTTCACAGGGGTTGGACTAGCCCTTATGAAGGAGGGGAACTCGTTTTGTTGGAACAAATGTCACATGAGATTCGACAGAAATCGAACCCGGATCTCAATGGTGAAAGGCTTGCGACTTTGCAATGAGCCAGGAGTTAAGCTCTCTCTCTCTCCCTCTTTCTCTCTCTATGTCTCTCTCTCTCTTCTGCGCGGCCACTGGACTTAACCTTTGGCGGATACTATAAAGGATAGAAAATTACACCCCAATTTACATCGAAAACATTTCAGAAGAGAAAATAAAAGTGTGTTGACTATTTTCATACGAAAAAAAGTTATTTCAACACATATTATCGTGAATAACTCGGAAGTGCCCAGGCCTTCTAGGCTTTTTACACCAGGTTTGCGTGTCTCATTAGGACACGGCTTTCTTTTAGGACAAGTAAATTCTGACGATGACCTTTTTTGGAGGACGGGTTTATAACAAATGGAGAAATGATCGGGTGCTAGTGTAGGATATGGGCAAAAGTGGGGAAATTTAAGGGGAAAGGTTGGACGCGGATTATGTTCTTAGGCTGTGTTCTACATAATACGCCTTTTATGAGTTTTTTTTTTCAGTTTTGCATATTTAGTTTTTTGGGGTGTCTCCTCTCCATAGCATGGGTAGATAGAAAAGAGAAGTTGAAATTAATGTAAAATTAAATTGAAGGAAAATTCCGAAATGATCTTTCACGATAAAATTAAAGGAACTATTTTATTTTCTGTGAATTTTTATCTAAATGCTCAGCAATATTGGAATGGTTTCTCTCTCACAGTACCAGGTCTCTAATTTGGTAAATCACATTTCACGGGATAAGTGTTCGCAGTTGGATGCTACATTAAATCAATTTTCAGTTTTCATACAATCAATATTTACAAAGGACAAAGTTTTCGAAGAGTACGGATTGTATATACCTTTTTACGTATGCAAGAATAAATACTTAGGTAAGGGAAAAGAAAACTTTTTCTCTAGTCTGGAACACCTTCAGATGTGAGACGGCAGGCTTCCGCTGCCGGAGTCAGTAACTACCTAGCTAACGGGGAGTTGGCGCTTCCTATGCACGTTTCAGACGCCATTCTGTGACGTTCCTCCTGGAGGAATGTCACAGAATGGCAGGTGTCAAGGACGGGGCGTCAACCGGGCAGCCAAGTACTTGACTACAAAAGCCTTAATTTTTTGCACTATGGCCAAGCAATTTAACAAATGTGTAAAAATTCACAAGAGTTCTGAAATGAAATTTTAAGTTTTTTTTTGTGCCTGTGTCGGGGTTCTAATACACAGTAAAACAGGTCTGGCTAATCCGGGTTCAACCTGTTCCCCTTCATTTTCCCACATGTCCCCCACTTATCCTTCACTTGTAACCGAATTATTTTCTCATAAACTACCAAAAACTATCGTCTCTCTTTAGCGTATTATATTGTGACATCTTGGGAATACACAATAACACAGACACGAGCTTCAGTGATAAATATGTACAGGTTTATTCACAATATGTACAATAAATATTTAAGTTACTCTTAGCTCTTGTTAAACGTTTACTCCCCTGATCGCAGGAGCGATCCTTAAAAACGTAATCTAACTCGCGTCCCGCGCCACTCCTCAGCGAACCTTATGCACACAGCACGAGGTTCCAGCGACATAGGTCACTCGTGGACATATCCAGGCCGGTGTCCCAACACATGGGTTGCCGTACGAGCCTCGCTCGGCTCCTCACCGCCCTGGGCGAAAGTTTTGTGCGTTCGCACGAGGGTTCCACTCAGATCGACAAAACCCACCGCCGCGCTCTGCGTTCGCTTTTATATAGCTCCCACCCACGTGACCTGAAACGTCACTGGGTTTTTCACACGGCCCGCGCTAGTCGCGATGCCAGGCATTTTGGGCATCCATTGCCCTGGATTCTAAGAATTTTGCACGCGGCACGCGGCAAATTGCGCTGTCCGTCATTTTTTGCATCCCTTTCCCTAGCTCTTGGAATTCTCCCAAAACCGCATTGTTCTCACATCCTGCCTGGTCTCTGGCCTCTAATCCCTTGACGCAGCGACATTGTGTGTGGAGCGTACTATACGTTACAAAATACTTATGCAAAAAATTAGAAAAAAAAATTAAAAATGATAATTTGTAACTATATTGCAAAATCCAAATAGTACTGGGTGCTAAAACATTGCAAACAAATATATAATAAACACTCAAATAAATGCACAGAACTGATGCAGTCTTCGAATTATTATTAAATTGAAGGTGATTAAAAGATGGGAAAATGGGTTTTATTTTTTTAACCGCAGTCCAGATGTCGAAAAAAGTGAAAAAATCACAACAATTTGTGCTTTACGAGAAACGTTTGAGATTTTTTCGAACCAATTCCATGATTCTAAGAGACAATAAAAATGTTTTTTTGTTATTTTCTTCAAAATTTATTTTTGTGTTTCAGTTTGGGTCAGGGGAAATATCAAATATATTTTTCTGAAAGTATAAATTTCCTTTCTTAATATCATATTTTTTCAGTCAGATAATATAGTGTTAAGTTACCAAAAAAGTAAAATTAAAAATCCGTTTTCGGCTGTAGAAGGGTGTGGGTCGTGAGACGGGGGCTATGAATCCTCTCAAAAATATTATTTTTATGTTAGAATTATAATGTAACCATTAAAATATCATTTGGTTAAGGGGAGCTTTTTACTATCCAATCCGGGTGTACCCTTTGGCTACACTGTAATAGGACACAGTTCTGGAACACCCCTAACCAATGAAGGAAAACATGGGACATGAACTGCCAGGCTTTTTGAAATCTGAAATAGGAGAAAAGGTGGCGAACATCTACTTTAACATCAAATAATAAACAAAACGAAAGGGAAGATGGATGTGTATTATTCGGAAAGGCAGTACCCCGTTATCCTACGTACTGCAGCAGCCACTGACTTTACTAGAAAATATAATGGACTTTCAATCGAATAAGGACTTTTTTAGTTATGAGTTTCGGGTCATTTATGTTTAGAGGTATACATTATGGTACGATTCCATAATTATGCTACAATCTGGCATCACTTTAAAATCTCAATATTATTTTATTGGGAGAAAAGCACTAAAAATATCAATTCTTACACATGTTTTCAAGAAATAGTTTTTTTGTTTAATATTGCAATTGGTATTGTATTGATCTGTTGGTACTAGTTTAGAAACTAGTCAACTGTAGGTTTTTAAATGATATTAAAATATTTCATTTTCTGCACGTGAATCAAAATGAATAATAAAAATACATATTTTTTAGTTTTGCGAATTAGTTCACAGAAAATACATTAAACATTGAGAATACAAATCGTGCAAGGGAGTAAAAAGTAAAAATAGAATTAATATTAAGAATGTCAATTGTAAATTATATATAAAATTAAATTAATTATTTTTCTTATAGTTTGCTTATTCATTTCTGTTCTCCAAGAATTTTTCTCGTGGCCCGCAGTTGGTGGTTGGTTAATACCTCTATATAATTCATTCTTTAATGCAGAAATTTCGGGGACATAATAGTGTTTTCAATTAAATATACATTTTTTTAATGAGCTGATTTTTTACAATAGACTTTAACGCAAAAATTTATCTTCAATTCTGTAGTTTTGAAATTTTTTTGCAATTTTCGAAAAAAACAAACTTTTCCCGAAAATGGGACTAGCACCATGTTTTTTTACCGGTGTTTATTACATATCTGGAGAAAATTTCAATAAAAAAATTTGAGCGGTTATTAAGAGAAAATATTTAAAAACTGCTTATATTTTCGGCAAAATTACACGAAAACAACCAATTTTTTTTCGAAAAGTTCAACATGACCTCATTTCAATAACTGTCTTTAAGGAACAGATTTTTTTAGAAAAATTGTCGATCTTAAAGTTTATGGTTGTAGGAATACGTCGAAAAAATATTGAATTTATATGTAATTTTCAAAAAATCAAAGATTTCAGAAAAAATGAGACCTGATCCATTCTCTTAAACGTTCTTCTACCTATCCAACTACAAAATTTAATACAAAAATTTGGAGCCATTTTTTTAACATTTTGAACAAGTCTGCCGGGTTTCATGTAAAGAACCCCGCCAAATGAAAATATCGATTTCAAACTCCAGAGGCCGCAACATCAGCCAGATATTGGGGAATATCAATTGATGAGAAAATCGTCTAATTGGTTAAACGAGCATTGGAATCAAAGAAAGAAAATATGACAGCGGTTGGATTCGAACACACGCCTCCAGAGACTGGGACTTAGACCCAGCGATATAGACCACGCGGCCACGCTACTGCCTCTTCGAATTACAATTATATTAATGATTAAACGAGCATTGGAATCAAAGGAAAGAAAATTAGACAGCGGTTGGCTTCTAGCTCACGCCTGCAGTAAGACTGGTGCCTAAACCCAGCGCTTAGACGCGGCCCGCTACGCTCTTCGAATTACAATTATATTAATGATTAAACAGATTGGAATCAAAGGAAAAAAATGACAGCGGTTGTTCAGCTCACGCCTCAAGAGATACTGGCGTCTAAACCTAGCGCTTTAGACCGCACGGCCACGCTACCGCCGCAGCGAATTGCAGTTATATTAATGATTAAATGAGCATTGGAATAAAATGAAAGAAAATAAGACTGCGGTTGGATTCGAGCTCACGCCTGCAGAAAGACTGGTGCCTAACCCAGCCTTAGACGCCGGCCACTACCGGCTCTTCGAATTTCAATATTAAAAGCATTGAATAAAGAAAAAAAATGACAGCGGTTAGATTCGAGGTCACGCCTGTAGAAAAACTGGTGCCTAATCCCATCGCCTTAGACCCCACGGGTCCGCTATAACCTCTCAAAAATGCAGTTATTTAAGAGTTTAAACGAGCATTGGAATCAAAGGAAAGAAAATATGACCGCGGTTAGATACAAACACACGGCTGCAAAGAGACTGGTGCCTAAACACAGCGCCTTAGACTGCACGGCCACGCTACCGCCTTAAATTATTATATTAATGTTTAAACGAGCATTGAATCCCAGAAGAAAATATGACAGCCGTTGGGTTCGAACACACGCCTCCAGAGATCCTGGTGCCTTAACCCAGCGCCTTAGGCTGCACGGCAACGCTACCGACTCTTCGAACTGCAAGTTTATTTATGATTAAACGAGCATTGGAATCAAAGGAATGAAAATATTACAACGGTTGGATTCGAGCTCACGCTTCAAAAGAGACTGGTGCCTAAACCCAACGCCAAGACCGCACGGCCACGCTACCGCCACTTCGAATGGTTATATTAATATAAGAGCATTGGAATCAAAGGAAGAATAACACGGTGGATTCGAACCACGCCCCAAAGAGACTAGTGCCTAAACCCAGCGTCTTAGACCGCACGGCAATGCAACCGCCTCTCTAAATCGCAGTTAAATTAATGATTAGTGTAGCATTGGAATCAAAGGAAAGAAATTATTTGGTTAATTCCCCAAAGGATTGGTGCTTAAACACCTTCTTTGAAGTGTAGTTATATTATTGTTTAAACAAGCTTGGAATCAACAGAAAGATATTATGAAAGCGGTTGGATTTTAATACACGCCTCCTGAGAGACTGGTGCCTAAACCCAGCGCCTTACACGGCACGGCCACGCTACCGCCACTTCGGAATATGGTAATATTAATATTTAAAGGAGCATTGGATTAAAAGGAAAGAAAATATAACAGCGATTGAACTCGAAAACTCGCCTCCAGAGAGACTGGTGCCTAACCCCAACGCCATGAGCCGCACGGCCACGCTCCCGCCTCTTCGAATTGTAGTTATTTTAAAGTTTAAACGAGCATTGGAATCAAAGGAAAGAAAATATCACAGCGGGTGGATTCAAGCTCATGCTTCCAGAGAGACAGGTGCCAAAACCCAGCACCTTAGACAGCACGGCCACGCTACCGCCTCTCCGAAATGTAGTTATTTTAAAGTTTAAACGAGCATTGGAATCAAAGGAAAGAAATTATCACAGCGGTTGGATTTGAACACACGCCTCCAGATAGACTGGTGCCTAAAGAAACTAGTCAACTGTAGGTTCTTAAATAATATTAAAATATTTCATTTATGGAAAGAACCCCGCCAAATGAAAATATCATTTCAAACTCCAGAACCCCAGATATTAAGGAATATCTATTTCTGAGAAAAATCGTCTGAATGGTTTAAGCGGTGTGCACAGACCGACGGACAGACGTTTTGCGTCAATCGATTTTTCGGTACAAAGGATGCACAAAACATGGATTTTGGCTACACCTCGTGTTAGAAGAATCTTTAGCAACTGAGTTATTTACTTGTTCGTTACCAGGGCTCAGTAACTATAGTTTGTGTCGAAAATTTACCGTTTCCGGCGCACGATTACATTTTCTACTTACGTTAGTATACGCGAGAAAGTTAAGAATATATATTCCTTTGTTGGAACCAACTAGTTAGAATATACTACATAGAGTGGCTGAATTGCCTCCATCTTTGCAGCAAATATAAGCTATTTATTTATTTATTTATTTATTTTACGTCAAAAAACAGTTAAAATCTGCGCATGACGTCCTATGGGGAAAAGTAAATTGTGTGCACATTTTCAAAATTCTGTGATCCCTACACCAAGTCATATACTACTTAAATTTTGAATTTTGAAACCCAAATAAGCAATACATTTTGATTTGAAAGGGAGAAAAAAAAAAAACTCCCATGTAATAAAATCTATTTTCAAGGATAAATAAGCAATAAATTTTGGCTCTTATTACTTCATGCCGCGACAACATGGAAACGATAATTTGAATAATTGTATTTCCCACTGAATTCTAGAAGACGTGCACAGAAAAGCTATCTTTTCTGTAGACAAAGCAACGTCCTCTGGAGTAACTGGAGAATTCTGGTATTCCGTTTGGCGCTAGTTATGGCTGGGTGGGCGTGGGCTGCGCGTAACATAAATACTCTGATTCTATGTTTCACGATCAAAAACAAATCATTTAAAAACGAAACCAGGAAAGTGAATTAAGAAACTTTAAAAATACGTGGCTTCCTTAAAAACACGTGGCATTGGTTATTGTTCTTAGACTGGAAGCTGTTGAAATGTTATTGTAAATTAGCTGAAATGCATAAAAGTGAATGTAAAACTAAATGGTACTTGCAATAAGAAGCAAACAGATCACAAATAAGGTGACACATTAAAAGTTGATACATTTGTGGTTGGATAACTTGTATTTTTAAAGTTATAACGGAACATATTGAAAGCATTGTGAATACTATTATTCTAACCACTAATATAATTTAAATACAGATAAATGCAAAGACAAAAATATAGAAATAGGATTTGATACAAAACACATCGATTCAATACAACAGTTCTACATGTCACCATCAGGCACCTCTTTTTTTTACTGCAAACAACATGGCGGCCGCTAGTTCGTCGACCAAGCGCGCTGAAACCATAGGGTCAGCCACTCTATGCAGTATATTCTAGCTTGTTGGTTAGAACTGAGGCAGAGCTGTAGAAAAAAGCATTTGATGTATAGAAAGATATTTATTTATAATTACAAAGAACCTATAAATAATTACATAAAACAATAATTACTCAAGTTACTCAAATAGTTTTCTTTTAAACTGATTAAATATTTTTAAACAAAAATTTGCTGTTTTAGCTTCTCTTTCATACAAAAGCAGCAAAATTTAAATAAGCCACAACTAAATTTCGACTACACAGGAGTCAAAGGATCACTGACATTGGACATTATTTACTTATTTATTTTATTTTACGTCAGAAACATTTAAAAACTGTGTGACGTGCTATGGGGTGTCGTGAATTCTGTGCATGTTTCTGGAATTCTGTGACCCTACCCTAAGCCATAGACTACTAGAATTTTAAATCCAGAAGAAATGAGTGTTTTTTGCTAGGATTATTAACAACAATCATTCTCAAGTAATGAAATATATTTTCAAGGGTAAATCAGTTATAGATTTGGGCTCTCGTCCCTCATCATGTCCTTCGTGAGGGAATAATACTTCCTGTTGCGACAACATTGAGAACGAGAATTTGAATCACTATTCTTCCCACTGAATTCTAGAAAACCTGAACAGATAACTCGTACACGTGTACTCGTGTAGTCAAACTCGAATTTTCGTAGATTTTATTTTCTGCAATAAATTCATTAATGATTGTAAGTTAATATTTATCTCCGTAGAAGAAGGTTGGACGGGGCAGTGGGGCAACTTTTCAGAAATAAAGAAAAGGTTATTTAGTGTTTGAATGTTATTAGAATTCACTAAACAAGCCAAACACGTGCATTTAGGGAAAATATTTATGGTTATTTCATAAAATCCTTTCGGTATACATATGTTTTATAAAATTTGACGTTCATTTGCTCTTTTAGTGAACGAACTGTCGATGTTACTTACTGCCCCAAACAAGCAATAGATTTCTTTTCATGCATGGAAAAACGTTGGGTGTTATAAATGATTCTTTTGACAACGGACATTTTCTATTGAATTGGAAACTCAATGAATAAAAATTTTTTTTTTAATATAATTTTCATTTACTAAATTTTATTATATTTAAGAGTCGTTTTTTTTTTAATTCATGAACACGCAACTGAGAATGTGCAATACATTAGGGATGGGCAAAGTCGTTCTCTTATGTAAAACAGTTTTGATACGATCGTTCTTTTTAGTAAAATCGAACCCCACTTCTCTCTGTCTCTATTTCACTCTCTTTTTTCTCTCTCTCCCTATTTCTTTACCTCTCTATTTCTCTCTCCCTATTTCTCTCTCTCTATTTCTCACTTTCTCTCCCTATTTTATTGTTTTATTTTTATTTTATTTTACGTAAAAAAACAGTTAAAAACTGCGTATGACGTGCTATGGGGAAAAGTGAATTGTGTGCACATTTTAAAAATTCTGTGATCCCTACACTAAGTTATATACTACTTAAATTTTGAAGTTTTGAATGGGAGAAAAAAACTCCCATGTAATAAAATCTATTTTAAAGGATAAATAAGCAATAAATTTTGAATTTTGAAAGGGAGAAAAAAAAACAAAAAAACTCCCATGTAATAAAATCAATTTTCAAAGATAAATAAGCAATAAATGTTGGCTCTTATTACTTCCCGCCGCAACAACATGGAAACGATAATTTGAATAATTGTATTTCCCACTGAATTCTAGAAGACGTGCACAGAAAATGAAGTTGCATTTATGTCCAGAAGCAAAACAAGGGGCCATCTTAGCATTTGCTCAATGGATCAGGGAAACTGGACGAAAAACCTGATCGAGATGGGGGTCATTGACCCGGAAGCTGTAGTACAATAGTGGTTACAGGTTGTTTTTACTCATTTATACAGTCCAAATGGTAAATAATGCATTATGTATGTATCATTGTTAAAATTAATGTTGCTTTTCTTGTGATGCTCAGTATAGTCTCTAATTGTATAGAAACAGTTATGCAGCAGAAACGATTTCACTTGGGATTTAAACTTTTCTTTTGAATTTAATCGTTTAGTGTCATCTGGCAAAGTGTTGTAAAATAATGTACATGTATTGTATGTGAATTTTTTGTAATGAGCTGTTGAGCTGTAATCTGTAATGAGCTGTTCTCTCTCTCTTATATTCTATATTTCTCTCCCTCCCTATTTCTCTCTCTCCCTATTTATTTCTGTCTCTAATTCTCTCATTCTCTCCCTATTTCTCTCTCTCTTTTTTCTCTTTCTCTCTATTTCTCCCCTATTTCTCTCTTTCTGTCTCTCTATTTCTCTATTTCTCTCCCTCTCTATTTCTCTGTCTTCTATTTCGGTTTCATGCCAATCGTTCTATATTTTGTGTTTTGTTGTTCTCGATAAGCGAGGGAAGCATGAGTGTCCAGCGTCGCATGCCCTCGGCGGAGAAACATGCGCTCTTTGAGATTACGATTGAATCGCTCAACTAAGAATAGGGGTGGGGTGTCTTCGTACAACCACAATATTGTAGAGAAATTTTCTAAATGACATCAGTTCCTTAAAGACTGATCTTGAAATAAAGTTAGGTACAATTTTTGGAAATATGAGTAGTTTTCCTGTAATTTTGAACGAAAATAGGCAATTTTTAATTTTTGTAAAACACTTTTTTTCTCGAAAATGGCACCAATTTTTGCTTTTAATTTTCTCCTGGTATCTATCAAGGGACGGTAAAAGTTGCTGCTAGTCCCATTTTCGGCGAACTCACTGTATTTTCGAAAATTGTAAAATGTTAATATATCAAAACAGTACAATAAAACAAAATTTAAGATAGAGATTTTTGCCCTTGACAAAGTCAGTTCCGAAAACTCAGCTTTTTAGAAAAGCTGATGAGCTGCTTTTTTAGTTTTTGTAGTATTTTTCCCTATTTTGGGATTGAATATAATGCTATTTATAAAAAAGGCTCAAAACCGCTCCAAATTTTTTCGTTCGAATTTTCTACGGATACAATAAACACGGTACTGAAAAGAATGGCGCGAGTCTCATTTTCGTTGAACTCTGAATTTTTGAAAATTGCGAATTTCGAAAATGGAAGTATGTTGTAGCTACACTAATTATCCATATTTTAGTTAAGACCGGGAGTGTTCAAACTTCATCCCCCGGTATTACGCAATGCATTTAATGCCAAATTTAATCAAACTCACCCCATGTTCACCCCATATTTAAATAAAACTGGAAAACGTCATCGGACTTCGGAAGTCGTAGAGGTTCTGGAAGGCGTATTCCCAAAAATCAAAATTATATTCAAAATACAAAATCTCAAAAAAATGTATTTAATCGAAAATTCAAGGGTGCTTTTAATAATTCTGCAGCAGTCTATAAAATTGTTTCTGGTCGAAAGCCAAGACTGACTGTTGTTGGCGTTTCTTTGCTGCTTCATCATAACGTCGAATTCTCGCACTGAGTGCAGCTATTCTCTGTTTCAGACGTTCCTCTTCATCTCTCAACCTCGTATTTAGATCCATAAGGTTCATTCGCAACTTCATTCTTTTAGTACCCCATTTCTCACTTTCTTAGGTACATTTACTTTCACTGCGAAGTATCCTGATAGATGGCTGATTTCCTTTCTGGATTTATTAATTTTGAAAATGATTATTTTCTTTCATGTTGGTATGAATTCATTCTTCGAGCTGGAGTCTTTGGATTAGAACTTGCCAAAATATGTTAATATTAATAAAAAATAAAATTAAAAAGAGAAATCCAAAATAAACACAAATAAAGGAAAACATTTCCATTGTAAATATATCCATCCTCAGAAGGGGGAATTATGAATTGAGAGGGGGAATATTAACGTAAAAAATAGTTATCAGTGAATCGTTATCACTGAATCAGTGAATAGTTATCAAAGATAAACAGTGAAATGAATGAAAAAACAGAAACGAACAGAGATGGAATGGGGAAGAACACATCAAGAATGGAGTAAACTTACATAAATAAACGAAAGTGGAATACATCACAAAGTATAAATATGTTTAGGGGTATTCGCATTTTAGACAGATCATTGTCACAAACGTTTGTGAATAAATTCAATTCCAACTTGGTATTAATGGTGTGTTTGTATACGTAATACCTTCGGGGTTACGTAATACTCCGGGGTTATTTTATCCTGCGACTCGATTTTTGATCTCAAAACGGCGTTTGTCTCCTTGATAGATTTCACCTGATGAACCTATTTTCCCAAGAAAAATCGCCGAAGATAATTTTAAAACTGTTTTCGTACTTTCGGACAAATTTGAGGAAGTGGTAAAGTAGCGCGCAGGCGAGATACATCCTGAATCCAACGCTGTAACAAACATTGAAATCTAATATTAAGAATCATGACATGTCCCAGCATACTTGGTAAGTTATATTGATATAAAATGAATCTTATATTTGCATAAACTTGAAGATGGGAGTAAGTATTTCCCGGCGCGTCATTTTGGTACACAGTACGTAAATGATAATGTAAAAGAATGTAATGTAAATCATTTCATTGTGACTCATTTATGTATTGTTAAATGCGTTAAATTCTAATGAGACCTATAATATTTTAACCCTTAGACAGGAACACCACACTAGAAGAGGAATATGCGTCTATGAGGTGGTTAAATTATGTTTTGTTATACAGTTATTAATGTGGCAACTTTTACATTTCTGCATTGAGATACTATTTTTCCAAAGATCGTACACGCTTTTATGTAACATTTAATCGGGGAGCAATTCAATTTATAAGATTTAATATCCTACTAGTAAAACGTGGTTTACCAGTCTCACTGACAAACCTCGTATTAGGGAATCTGAATCAGAATGCAAAAGTATTAAATCGGCGATCCTCATCTAGGTGTCGAAAATAGGGATGCAACATTGATGTTGATATTTTCAAAACATAGAATTTGTATAGACACATGTACATATTTCGTAAAAAAATGAAACATTTATTCAACCTGATGTTTATTATCGATGTTTTAAGCTTGATGAGTTGTTTATGAATGAAAAGAATCGATAATCGTATGAACAAACTGTTCTTTTATATACGCGTACATGTGAAATTCCGTGTGAGATCAGCAACAAATTTGCTTTCTCTAATCTGACTCCTCTCCACTCCATCCATAACTGTAGTGAAATTGTCTTACAGAATCATCTTTTGACTTATAAAATGTTATGAACTACACGTGACATGTCAACAATCCTTCTCTTTATGATTTTATTACTATTTACCATGTTAGTAGCAAATGAGTCAACACTTGATTTCTACGATTAAAAAAGTTGTATAAAAAGAAAGGCATTTCCAAACCTTAGGTTTTAGAAAGCATTGGCTCTAACTTCCTGCGTTTAATCCCGATGGGTTGGGGTTCCTTGGACCTGTGGACTTTCCCCGGCCGCTCAAGAGAAACAATGAGCAGCTTTTCCAGGTATTTCGTCTAATCCTCACTTGCAATATTTAAAGCAGTAACGGTTCAATTACCTGAAATGTTTACAACTTCATAATATAGAGAATGAGTCAGTTGGCTACTAACCACGGAAAAGACATGAAATTGTTCTTTCTGTGTGTGGAACATTTTGCTTCAATATCGCTATTTACTGTTCAGTTGGAGGAACATATCCTACATTGAATAATTCCGAGCCGTGGAAGTGGAAGTGTCTGTTAGTGACATGACTGAGCGTTCGAGAAAACGAAAAGAAAGAAAAAAGAACATAATGAAAAATAAATCACGAAATATGAATCGCTCAAACTGTAAGGTAAGGAAGCCTAACATTTTTTTTTTAAATATGTCAAAAATAATTGTTTCTTGATAAAAGAAGGAAAAATGAAGCGCTCTTTTTTCGCCAAACGTGTCAATGGATTTGTATAAAATTCTTTGATTGGATATTCTTACTTTAATAATAAATAAATTATATACTTTTTAATTAAATTTGCAATAATAGATTTGTGCAAAAAGCTGCACAAAAAAGATGCAAGAAAATGAATGTTAATTTTCCCAATATATTTTTATGATTTCAAGAAAAAGAATTTATTTTCCATTGAAATCAAGACATGTCCAGCTGTCATTCAATCAAAGCACATGTCCTTCGCATTCATTCAAAACGAGACATATCCGACGCGAAACTCACGCTAAAATTCAACCAAACATAGAATATTTAAATTTTATATTAATAATATATTTAGCTATCATTATTACATAATTAAGAATTGAGTACAAATAAAATATTTGCATAAATTTGATGCTATAATATTTTTGCGTTTTTTCTCGAAAAGGAGGTTGACTTGTCGCGTTTTGAATGTTTGCTCCTCATTTCGCGCTCATTTCTTTCCAAGCCCATCGCCGTCAGGGCACTCGCTCAAGTGTACAGTCACCCTTCTGAGCTGGAAGTAGGGTCGCACCTTTTTTTAAATTTTTTTTTATTGCTTGTTGGGTTGTGCATAGTTCAGTATTACACTCTTTCATATGAAATGATGACTTACTACTAACTTAATACTATACTTAACCTAATTCTACTATTGCTACTACATTGGGGTAGAGTACTCATGAGAGTATCTACTGTTCACAAATGTTTGAGAATATTTTTAGGAATGAATCGAATGGATATCTATTGTTTATTCTCGTATGTGTGTTGTTCGTTGAGGCTAGATTGTATTGTTTTAGTTGGTCAATTGAGTTTATGTTGGAGTAAAAATTATTGGATATGCGTGCTATTTGATATGTGATTGAGTTCATGTTTAATTCTCTATGGAGTTGTTGATTTGAAATGAACCATGGGGCGTTTGTGATTGTTCTGAGGAATCTGTTCTGTATTATTTGCATTTTATTTACGTTGGATGGTGCGGCATTTGTCCTTATGGGACATGCGTATAGCATTATGGGTTGATGGTTTTGTATAGTGTTATTGCATTTGTTAATGAAAGTTTTTTTTCAGTAATGGTTTGAGTTGGATTAATCTCACTTTGGCCTGTTGTATTTTAATGTTGATGTGGTTTTTCCCGTTGAGTTTTGTATCGAGGTTTGTATCGAGGTAAGTATTTGATAGGTTGATTCAATGGTGTCCAGTTTATTATGCTATTGTTTAATAGTAATGGGCGGGGAGCAGAGAATGGTCTTAATGAAAAAATTTTTGATTTTGATTTGTTCGGGTTTAGTTTGATTTTCCATTTTGTTGCCCATTCGTCTATTTTATTTAAATGTTGTTGAATTTTTGTGCTGCTTTATGATAGCGTGCGACTTGATATTGTTACGTTTTTAGGTGGTGAATCTCGTATTATTTTCACAAAAAAACGTTTATTGTGTTTCTTAACACAATCACTGAAAACACTTGATTATTTATTTATACTATACTTCTCTTCCTTTATTTACACTACACTTCTCTTCAGTTATTTACACTACACTTCTCTTCAGTTATTTTACACTACACTTCTCTTCAGTTATTTGCACTACACTTCTCTTCAGTTATTTTACACTACACTTCTCTTGATTTATTTACACTACACTCCTCTCGCACACTCGCACAGTCCTAAGCACTGGCCACAGTTCACTGCACTGATCACAGTTCGATGCACTGGTCACAGTTCACGTCACCGACCACAGTACGATGCACTGACCACGGTTCACTTCACTGAGCACACTCGCTGCACAGCTATTCACCGCGTTGCACACACTTCAAAGTTCAGCTTCCACTGCGGACTCAAGACTGACTCGCGGTCGCCGGCCGTCGCGTATTTATACCTGTCAAGACAATCCAGAACCTTCCGGACACCGCGACTGTTCTGGAGTAATCCGCCGGCAGGTGATGCAACCGCGCTCGCGGGCAGCTCGTGGTCGCCGGCAGATGACGTAACCCGATTAACAGTGACCTCGGAGTGACGCCGGGGGATGACGCAATATTCGTTACTATATGAATATTGCCGTATCGTCGGCGAACTGTGCAAGTTGCGTGTAACGTGTGATGGGAATATCGGCTGTGTATAGATTAAATAGAGTTGGGGATAGTGGTGAGCCTTGTAGAAGTCCTGCTTCTATTGTGCGTGGGTTGGAGCTATGATTGTCTATGGTTACTGTGAAAGATCTATCTGATATAAATTGCGTAATAATGTTTAGTAGGTATTTAGGTGTTCCTATAGCTTTGAGTTTGTAGATTAATCCGGGGTGCCAGACTCTGTCAAAAGCTTGAGATACATTTAAGAGTGTTGCTAGTGTGTGTTTCTTTTCTTGAAAGCTTTCAGTTATCCTGAGTAATTGGTGCAGTTGAGATATGGTTTCTGAAACCAAATTGATGATTTGGGATAGCTTCTGACTTTGTTAGGTGATTATTGAGTCTTTTTAAAATTATTTTTTCAAATATTTTTGAAATAGTTGGCAGAAGACTTATTGGTCTATAATTCGCTGCAAGACTATGATTAGTGTTTGGTTTAGGAATCGGGATTGTATTTGATATTTTCCAAGAACGTGGGAAATAGCCTAATCTGAGTGATGAATTATAGATGTTATTTATATATGCAATTGTGGATGGGGGCAAGTTTTTTACTATTTGGTTGCTAATTAGGTCATGTCCAGGAGCTTTTCTCTTGGACAAAGTTTTTATGAGGTTTTTAACTTCGGAAGGTGAAATGAATTTTATTCTCTGAGGGACGTCACAGTTCGGTGCTCTATTTGAATCAATTATCGCCTGGTGGTCTGAGTGTACGGATGTATTATTAGGTTTGAATGTTTGAGCGAAGTGTTCTGCTAGTGCTTCTGCCTTGTCTTGTGGAGCATATTTTATACCTTGTGCCTGTTGAGGGGTGGCATGGTTATTTTTTTTTAAGTTTTGAGAAGTGCCAAAGATTTATTTAGTATTTATGATTCTTTTTAAGGGGGTTAATTTTTTTTTTTTTAAGGTTTTTTTTTTTGTGGAATTCTATTTTGTCCATAGCCTTCTAGTTTTATTGCGTGTGTTGATTATTTCTGTTATTTCTTCGGGTAGTTTTGGTTTTGTCTGAATGAAAGAATAAGTGGGTTTGTAGTCTTGCAAGTGCTTTATTGTGTTTGTTATCATTTCGTTTATCTGCATTACAGATTTGTCTATTTCTAGGGAAGAGTTTAATATTTTAAATTGTGGTGTCTTGGCACTCACTATTTTCCTGAATAATTCCCAATTTGTGTTTTGGGTATTTAGTTTCTGAGTTGGAGCATGTGGGGGAGGTATTATTTTAGTGGTTATTAATACAGGAAGATGATCTGAATCCATCTCAAATACTGGGGTTGAATGATAAGCTGTACTTGTGTTAGTAATTGCTATGTCTAATATATCTGGGTGTTTGCTGCTGTCGTGTGGGAAATGGGTTGGTTCGTATGGCGTAAGTGTAGTTAGGTTTAAGTCTGTTATTATTTTAAGTAGTTGAGAGCCTGCATTGTTGGAAACTCTGCAACCAGAGTTAGTATGTTTTGCATTTAAGTCACCTAGTAGAATCATCGGGGTATTCTGTTGAAGAAGGGAAATTAAATTATATTGGTGTTTTTCATTTTAATATGGGGTGGTTTGTATGCTGATATTATGGTTGCGATTCTATTGTTTATAGGGATTTTAATAGCAATGGTTTCTAACTCTGGAGTGTGAGGTGTGTCAGATTGTATGTACGAAATTGATTTTTCGATAAGTATGAGAACTCCTCCCCCTTTTTGATCTACTCTGCCTTTCCTTATTACATTGTATCCTGATAGGTTAAATGGGCTGCGCTGAGGTGCGTTTCGGTGATGCATGCGATTTGTATTTCTTTATCTTTTAAGAAATATTTTAGTTCGTTCTTTTTGTTTGAGATGTTATTAGCATTCCAGTTTAGTATGATTAAATCTTTATTAAAATGTTCTGACATTAATGTTACTCGTATTAAAGTAAGATGTGATTGAATTTGATTGAATTTGGAATACTATTTATTATGGTTGGAATGATACTATTGAATATGCCCATTAAGTAATTTGTAATGTTGTTGACTATAGTGTGCATTATAGAGTTTGTGTTATTGTTGTTGTTATTATTTACATTTTGGTGTGTGTTTTTAGTGCTATGCTGGTTTGTGTTTGGGTTTTCTTGATACGTAAAGCCAGGTATTGTTCGATTATAACGAAGATTATGAAAATTGCGATTTGTGAGTATAGGGGCGGAAGTATTGTTATTTGAATTTTCTTGGGGGGCAGTAGTTTTAGAGTTTCTTTTGTTGGTCTCTGAAGTTTTTTTAAAATAATTACATTCTGCTGACCGCACGGTGCGGGCCCTTGCAGTTGTGGCATGTGGTTGTTAAGTTTTTTTGTGGGCATTTTACCGTGTAATGGTCTTTAGCACAGAATGCACATACTACTTTATTATTGCAGTTGTTTCTTGTATGGTCGAAGTCCAGACATCTTAAACATTGTATTGGCACATTTGTTTTACGTCTTTTTTCAATTTTGACACACAGATTACATATTGCATTAATTTTTAACACTTCCTCAATACTTTGATGCCCGTCGAACTCTGCTGCAATAACCGGAATGGGAATATTGTCTTTGTATAGTCTTGTGACACTGATCAGTGAAGGGTATTTTGGATACAGATCTTCGTATACCTCTTTCTGAGTTACTGACTGGTGAATGTTTTTGAAAACGACTGAGAATTTCTTGTTTAAGGGATCCTTATAAGTATGAATTTGTCTGGTTGTGCTTAAAAGATATTTAATGGCCTTTCTGAAGTCCGCTATGTAGTTGAAAGATAATTTTGTTGTTTACCATGTCAGAGGTGAATTGAGTGGTAATTTGCTTTTTGTTGAAATTATTAATGTTCGGAATGTCTTTCACAAATATGGGGGGAATTTTTATGTTCTCGACTTCGTGTGTTTCTTCGTCATCCAGGTAGTTGAATCTTTTGTCTTGGTCACTATTTTCTTCAAGAGGAGCGTATCTATTGCTAATAGGCACATTATATTCACTGCTGCGGGGTTGTTTTTTTGATGGACTGCCTAGGGGTGTACTGTCACCGTGGACTCTTTTTACACTGTTACTGGTCTTATCACTGCCGTGGATGTTGTCGGGGTCGTTGGTTGCTTGGCCGCGGGGCAGGACGCTGGCCGCGTTGGTAAAACTGACCTTACTGGAGCCTTGTGTTGGGTCGGCGGTTGGAGTACCGTTTCCATGTTCGAGGTTTGTTGCCTGCAGGTTCTGGGTGGTTCCATTCTTGTGATTGAAGGAGCTGCCTGATGAATCTGCGAGGATGTGTTGATCCCCGAGTTGCTCGTAGGTGATTTCCATATCGGCTGTGTTGTACAGGAGCGCCATGGCTCCCGCTATGCTCTGACCTAGGTCAGGGCTTAGTGGTTGAAAACTACTATTAATATTGAAGGATTAATAGCACGACATAATATTGGTTCACTGCACTTGTAACGTTTAATTATCTGTAAGATACACAATGTTAAAGTCACTGATACTGAGTCAACTGCACTGAGACAAATTGAAACGTTCTGAGCTTTGTGGAGCACGATGTGAACTGGTCGCTGGCTCAGCGCGAAATGAGGGTCGAAACTCTGCCACACTGCTGTTCTGATAGCGTGACTTTCCCGACTTCCGCAGACATCTCGCCGCGTTCTTCGGCGGGCTGCGTGCTACACTAGAGCAATTCGATATGCCCAAGCGTAGGAAGAGGGCGGTGAGCAGTTTTCAGTGGGAGAGAACATTGTGCACTGACGAAGTGGAGATTATATTCACTCTGTAAGAATTAGTGGAATCATTCGCGTTTCCTTAATTATTAGTAACCAAGTATTATATATATGTATATATATATATATATATATATATATATATATATATAAACCAAATAATTTAAACAATAAATAACAATTATGAAAGTATATTTGATTAATAAACGTTTTGTGAGATATTATTAACTAAAGTAACTTATTTTGTCAACATGTATGGATGGTAAGCTAATGTTTTTTATTGAAAATACAGGTATAATACCGGTATAACCTTTATGGACGTTCATACCGGTATAGACGTCCTATAGAGGTATTTTACAAGTATAAAAGAATAAAGTTATATGAATAAGGTATGAAAAATACCGATATTTTTACCGGTATTCAATACCTTTTCGGTCCCTGCTCACTAGCAGAATCAAAGAAAAACAAACTATCCTTGTTATCTTCTCTTTCATTTGTATTTACAGTATTTGAAGCATTTCTTTTTTAGAAACATCTATTTCATGTATTTAAATATATATCCTAAATACATGCTCAGAAAACTCAAACATACAGTTTTTTAAATATAAAAATACATATTTCAAATACAAGTATTTAAATATTGCTCAACCCTATCTATAAAATATGTGCGATCAGCAATGTACTAATCTCAGTGCCCAGCTTGAGCGTAGTACTAATATTTATGCCACGAGTAAGTCCGGAAAAATTTGTAGAATGAAATTGCAAAATATGAACAAAAAAGGAAAAAAAAATTTTCTTGCACTATGTAACATCAAATATCATTAGAAAACATTTAGTACAATTACAGTGTGTAAGTATCCTTACAATACAATTTCAAATAAAAGCTAGAGATGACACATCACATCCTTATGGCATTATTTCTAAATTTGCAATTTTCGAAAATTGATAGAGTTCAACGAAAATGATAATTCTTTTAAGCGTCCTTTCTATCCGTGAAAAAAAATTGTAGTGGTTTTTGAGAATTTGTTTAATATATGCATCAATTTCATTCCCAAATTACTCTAAAACAAGGCGGTTTTGCATGACTTACATGATCTTTGCAATCTTCGAAAATACTGCGGGTTGGGCGAAAATGGGACCAACATCATATTTTTTATCGTCTTCAAACAAACAAAATTGAAGCTCTTCTTGAGAATAAGTTACGATTTTTTAATTGCCAAATTGCCACCCAAATTTGCACGAAAACTACTCATATTTTTTAAAAATTGTACATGATCTTATTTCCAAATATGTCAGAACAGATTTCAGTAACAAAAAAATATATCATCAATATTATAGTTGGTATCGTAGGCTTCCGCGGCAAGAATCTGGGCTGTCCGGGTGACGCCGCGTCGAAAGCTGGGGTGCCGACGTTTCGACCGACATATCGCGGTCCTCTTCAGGGCTGTACTGCTCTGGGCTGTACTGACCTCTTCCTCGCAGTACAGCCCTGAAGAGGACCGCAATATGTCGGTCGAAACGTCGGCACCCCAGCCTTCGACGCGGCGTCACTCGGACAGCCCGGATCAATATTATAGTTGTAGAAAGACGCCCAAAGAAATTGCACGTAAGCAATTTTCTAAAAATAAGGGATGTCAACAAACACCATACTTGCACATTTCTCTTGCGTTCTGTACGCTAGCCGAGGACAGAATTGAATCAAATAATTTGGTGACTTTTGAGAAGATTTTAAAAATGATTTTGAGGCTGAATGTAAAGTACCCTCAAAAATAAAAATATCCGTTCGAAACTTCCAAAGGCTCGAGTTCTTTCAGGTAGATTTGGGAATATCAATTTTGGAAAAAATCGGCAGAACGGTTTAGGCGTTAGCGTTGACCACAAACGAACAGACACGTTTTGGCGTCAATCGATTTTTAGGTATCAAGGATCCCTAAAACATGTATTTTCACTAAACCACGAGTTAGAAGTAATTTTTTATATTGCAACATAATTTATCTACTTTTACGTTACCAGCGCCCGGCAATAAGAGTTTTCCGGTGCACGATTACATAACTTCCTCTTCTTAGATTGAGAAGGGGATTGAGAAGAGGAAGAAAGTAAAATGTTCACAATTTGAAATTCCATTAATAAAATATTAATTAAATCGAATTTAAAAATAAATCTTTTCTCTGCCTACTGTTTGTGTAAGAGGATGTATTTATCTCTGTCAGCAATGACAACAATGGTACGCAAGTAGAAAACTCAAGGACGAGCAGAAACTTTGAAGCACTCTCTTCAATAATTTTATGTGAGGCATTTCTGAATTAGTATAAGAAAAAATATGGTTATGGCTAAAAAGCACAACAAATTTAAAAGAAACTTTCAAAATTAACCAAATATGTTACGGAAAGAATTTCAAGAAATTTGGTAGATTTGTAAAAAATTGTAAATAAAATCAGCAAAATGTGTAAAATACATAATACTGTACAAAATATGTGACGAAAAATTAGATATTTGTTAAGATTTCAACAATTCGCCGAGATCACAAATTTCAGTACAGTACATAGAAACATGTGTAATTACATTAGAATCCGGACTCTAGCCAGGAGATCGTCGGGCAGTGCCGCGAAAGAGAAGTTTGACGTTACTGAAGATTTTCTGTTTTCTACATTTGTCCATATAATTCTATTTATCCTATTTCAGGGTATGATATGGCGTTGGATTCTGGAGACACCTCGCACTTCTTCAAATTTGTTCGAAGGTACGAAAACAGTTTTAAAATTATCTTCGGCGATTTTACTTGGGAAAACAGGTTCATCAGGTGAAATCTATCAAGGAGACAAACGCCGTTTTGAGATCAAAAATCGAGTCGCAGGATAAAAGAGCTCGTGCGTAATCTCGGCTCATTCTTTCTGGTAGTGGAATGATAACGGAAGATTTAGAAGTAAAATGTATGTAAAATAAGATGTTAGGACATGGAATATTGGTGATATCTACTCAATTAGTTCAATTTTCTTTTTGAAATCAGTTTCCAAATCGGAATCGATATTTTGAGTAACGCGTCAAATAATTTTTTGATGGTATTCGAAGGAAGACGGAAATATGTGAACAAGATATATAGTTTTTTACGACTATTACAGATGATACGAGACCGTTTGGTTGTGTTACAGCATCACTAGTTTGATAAGTGGAGAAAAATATATTGAGATTGAAAGGGACGAAAGCATAAACCGTCTGCTCGGCTTGCCAGTCTGAAAGTTCGGCCTCCCGCGCCGCAGGCCGCCGGGTTTGGTCGTTCGGCCGCGTCGAGGGAGGGTCCACAAGGGTCGGGTGACGCAACGGTGTGGAGCGGGAAGGGGGGTGAGGTGTTTTTCCAAAATTTCACTTTATGTCGCTTCTATTCATCTAATTTGCATGATTGACACGGCGTTGAATTCAGGAAGCACGTCGTCATCGCGCTATAAGCCCAATTTTTTAATTTCTTCCCGGAACTGTGAGAAAAAGTTTTTGAAAATTGTTTGGAAATATTTTTTGAAAAAACGGTTTCATGGTGTAGATCTATTTTAAAACGGAGTCTAATGTCGTTTACAGATCGAAAATCGGACAATTTGTTCACACGTTATCGGTCTAGAAAATTCCCTGCGATAGTGCTGCGATCTATTGATTTTTCCTATAAGTATTTTTTGGTACATTTAGCCTTAAGGTTATTAACATGTTCTTTAATTCTTTGTTTCAAAGCACATTTTGTCTGCCCCAGAGACAGAGAAATCACGACAATTAAGGCAAAAAAGTGAGTTGTCTTTAACTGTTAAACAGAAATTTTTAACAGTCCCTACCATTTTGGATAATCAACCCAGAAAATAATCAAGATTTATCTGAGAGACCATACATATAAATCTATCAAAAATTATCTGTAAATCTATTTTATATAAAAATATTGAATAGTATTTCTTTTAATAAATTACCTTGTTTCTAATTTGTTATAAAGCGTTGCAAATCAACCGTTCACTTCAATTTTTATTGTTGTTAAGATTATACAAAAATTTATAAAAGAATGAATGTATTTTATGAATGCTACCTTTGGTGTCAGTGCTGAATGAAATTAATTTCTTTGTCAGTTATTTATTTTTTTAAGTGTTTTGATTTGAGATTTAAATTCAAACAATTCCTGTAAAGCAGTTATGCTGGTCTGTGGAAATAAAAAAAAGATTATACACTTATTTTCCAGCGCTTACCAATTTAAAAAAATAAGTTTTTCAGTATGACGTGCATTTAATGACGTCTTATTAGTATGGCATTGAATCTATTTATCAATATAGGTCACAGGACATCTTAAAAATATACCGCCATATTTACCTATGATACGTACGTACATGTTCTAGTGATAAATTGGACATTTTTTAATCAGTATGGCGTCTACTTAGTGACACCGAGACTACTTGGCGTCTACTTAGTGACGCCGGCATGGTTATAATCGGCAATGAAAAATAATTTTCTACCATCAGAGCAAATCATTAGCTTTGAACTCGTAATACAAGAGAGCATTAAAAAATGACACATAAGGCATACAGTTTGAGATGTCACATTGGTATGGCTTACAACTCCTTCACACTTTGGCTATCTAACGAACAATATACAACAAGAATTAGCTGTGAACTCATTGCCCAATGGCATAGTTGTTTGTTTTTTTGGACACATTAAAAAATTTGTGCAGCGCAACGCCGACACCTACTTACGTTACTACTTGCGCCATACTTGCCGACTACGCCGGCACTACTTGCGCCATACTCGCGTTTTCGTATTGTTCCTAATCATAACGCTGGCTAACTTCTCAAAAAGTTTTAACTTGGAGCTTATCATATGTGTTTTTTCTTGCTGTCTCCCGGCCTTTGATATAATGTAAATTAATACAGTTATTCCTGTACCTTTGTTTTTTGCATTTACCTTTGTTAAGTGTCTCGAAATAAATAGTTCATAAAATAATGGATATCGTTCATGTGCAATAAAATTAAAAAAAGGAAATCCTTAGAGATAGCAGAGTAACCATGAAACGGAAACCGGTCCAAGTGTTGGTGGATTAGGAAATTAATGAAGTAAATCAGTTTAAGATGCTGTTGTAGGTATTGCAG
Organism: Teleogryllus oceanicus; assembly: GCA_964035755.1. Classification (NCBI taxonomy): domain Eukaryota; kingdom Metazoa; phylum Arthropoda; class Insecta; order Orthoptera; family Gryllidae; genus Teleogryllus; species Teleogryllus oceanicus. The sequence continues at coordinate 156,554,234 of CAXIVR010000001.1, forward strand.
AAGAAAATAGGCAAAATGTTCTTGGTTTGTGCAACCTTGGTAGAGACTTACGTTAAATAATTTTTTTATAACACCCAATCTTCACTTGTATGATTTGGAAATCTAATCGTGTTTTTTCTGTACTATTGTACTTGTATCAAATTATGATTTCATGCTGCTCCTGCCCACCGCCATCTAGGCTTGTCCGTCTCTAGGGAATCTCACATTAATACCACTGACCCAGATCATAAAGTAATTGTAAGAAAAGTCCTGAACATATATCCATCACGAAAATAGAACTCCACGAACATGCTATTAATAAACGGTCTCCCTGACCTCGGCCGCCTACGCAGCTGCCGGCCCTGCCCCGCCCCGCGCCCGGCCCCTCCCCAATCCCCGCTCCCGCAAGAGTCACCCTCTGCTTGCACTCCGCCCCTCCCCGCTCCTCTCACACAACTTCCTGCACCCCACTCTCAGCGCTCTTCATCCGTTTCCGCCGCCCCACATGCCGACCTTCTCCACGCTTCCCTATCCAGACTCCCCCGCACTTACTCCCCGCACTCCGCCCCTCCCCGCTCCTCTTATCCTTCTCTCTGCACTCCGCCACCCGCTCCCTTTACCCGCTCGTTTCAACTGCTTTCCACATTCCTCCCCCTCTTCGTTTCTCTCTCTTTTCCCCACATCTCGCTCCCACCATAGAGTAAAGATGTATGCCTCTTTAGTCTATGCTCCCACACTCTTCACCCGCTTCTCGCCCCCCGCACTCTGCCCCCTCTCCTCTTTCCCAACTCCCCACCCCCTCTCCCTACCCACCACCCAACGCTCACCGCCCATAGGATTCCTTTACAACAAACATTTATATCTTGAATATATTTAACTACTTTGCAATGTTAACTTTGAGCAATTTTCAAAGATACAGTTTGCCAAAAATGGAACCACAAAAAGTAATACTAACCTTTAATACATACGGGGAGAAATTTAAAAAAAATTGAGACCGTTTTGAAAAAATGATTGTTTAAAAATTGCCTATATTTCAAGCAAAGTTACACGAAAACGACTCATATTTTCTAAGATTGTACACGACCGTATTTCAAGACCAGACTTTGTAAAATAGATTTCATTCGGGAAATATACATAAATTCAATGTTGTAATTGTAGGAAGACGCAGAAATTATTTCGAACTTTTGTAGATTTCGAAGGGACCCGCACAATTTTTAAGAGTTGTCTATACTATCCGTGGACAAAGTTTAATATAAAATAAATTGGAGCCATTTTTGATAACATTTTGAGGCTTTGTTTAAAAAACAAAGAAATAAAAATATCTATTTTAAAATCGCAGTGCCTTTTCAGTTCGTTCAGATCGATCGGGGAATATCAATTTTGGACAAAATCGTCTGAACAGTTTAGGCGGTAGACAGGACAGACAACCACAGAACAGACACCGTTTTGCCGTGAATCAATTTTTCGGAATCAAGGACCACCAAAACATACATTCTGACTTCACTTGTTAGAGAAAGTAATTTACTGCATTTACTATACTAATTTACTGTTTATTCACATTTCGTTATCAGGGCCCGGCACGAATTTTTCTGTCGAAAAATCGGCAATTTCCGGCTAGGATTAGAATATTGTTTCTTCTTACGAAATAAGGCGAGAAAGTAAAAATCAGTGCTTTTAAAAGGATCATGTACATTTTTTAAAGCGAATAGTATTCGTGTAATTTCTGATTAAACTTAATGCAATGTATAAAATAAAAAACACTTAAAAACGACTCCATTGTTTTTCACGAATGGAGCAAAAGACGCTCAAAATTGGGACAGGTCTCATTCTCTGAATTTTCTCTAAATTCTCTGAATTTTCAAAAACTGCATAAGTTATAAAAATTGGGAGAGACCATTATTTTTTTAAAAGGGGAGAAAAGTAAGTATGGCCTCGCGGTTGCGTAGTGTAGTCTTCATGAAAGGATCTTGTTCCATGATGTATAACGGAAGAACGCATTGCCAGATAACTCCATGAAACTAAGTTGGAATCTGGACGAGAAGAAAACATTTTTGCCGTTTAGAAACACTTTTACAGGTTCATGTATTGCTCGCGCAAGTTTTCTTGATACACGAGCTCCCGAGATATTACCCAGCGTACCTTCGAAACAATCGTATTCCTCGTGCAACGCTTTGATGCGATAAGTTCATACCAATAGTTGGTACCCAGTGGCGTCTCTTGCTCAGTGAGCTGGAGGATGCGATCAGTTTTACGGATTTAACAAGGTAGACCAATTAAGGTATCCAATCGGCATCGTACTATATGTTTATATATTCCATATTACGATGTCCAACGATGTCCATACCTGCATAGCCCGCACTCCCCGCTGTGGAATATCAAGAAAACTTGCGCGTATAGTAGAATAAATACTGTGTAGTCTTTACAAATGTGAGAAAATATGTGTTGTAGCTTCACTAGTTCGGTATCAGGGGCCCAAAAAACATGGATTCCGACTACACACAGTATTAGAAGAAGTGATTAACTACATATAGGAGCACGATTTATCCACTTTTTCAGTATCAAGTACCCACAATACGAGTTTCTCTGCCGAAAATCGATATTTTCCGTTGCAGAATTACAAAACGTTCTCTTTACTACGAAAGTAAGTAGGATGCGGGAAAGTAAAAACGTTTTCATTTGCTCACAATGCCCTGAGCACGATAGAATCGCAGTTTTGTTTAGTCTGTACTCTTAACTTTAAGTCTGTCGGATTAAAGGGAAAGTGATGTCAACTGCAAAAAATTAATACTTTAATAAAGGAAATAATTGATTAAAGTGGAATTTTCAATTATATTTTTTACGCTTTTAAACGCGTGTTAAGCGGGCAGATATTACATTTCAAGTCAATGTGGAATTCTTTCAATTTACCGGGTGAGTTAACTCAGGGCCAGCATTACTGTTGTCTCTGCAGCATCTCTGACCGGGAGATCCTAGAGTTCGAGTTCCAATGGAAGTGGATTTTTGACATTTACTATATTGTTAGACCGGACTTCGCGCGATCTTTTCTTCCTCACCATTGTTCCTTCCTCCCCCAACACACACTCATTTTTTAGTTGAATGCGTTACTTTACCATAAGTCGGGACGGTAGTCTGGGACACAGAGCTCATTATGCGGCGGTACCCCGCTGGCGGTGATACCTGGAGGAGGAAATCCCTAAGAAGCCGTGTTGGTCGGCGCTGGACCTCCCCATCCAGCGGGGCAGGAGCACCGTCACCTCTCCAGAAATAACATGCAGTGCAGGAATAGGACTAATGACTATGAATTTGATGTGTCCAAAAATGCAAATTAATCAATCTATCAATTCTTTCAGTTTTCAAGACGCTTCTGCATTAATTATAAACTATGGATTTAATAGTCATAAAGAATATACAGTTAGTTTATGAAATGTAATTAACAGGGAACGAATTTCTATGTATTGACATGTAAAACATATTTATTAAATAAGCTAATATCCATACTAATTTTACTTATCTTTATGTTTTACAATGTGTAGAGTTAAAAGTGCTACTTTTACTTTCCAGATTTTAGGTTTTGCTACATATTTGGATAAAAGTCCATATATTTTCCATATTTTTTATACAATCAGTCCATCTAGCATTTTAAGCTTAACAGTGAAATTTCAATAAATATTAAAAGTACATCTCAACAAAAGAGCTTAAAAATTTTCAATAATTTCTTAAACATTAGATTTTTTTAATATTAGGGAGAATTGACAATGGGAAAGCAAGTTAAGAAACTTAATTTTATAATTTATGTAAAGAATAACTTTCCGCCCCTGAGACCCTGTCTGAGGGGCTGTGAGACTGCCACCCAGAAATGGCATGACGCCACAGAGACTTGGACATCAGGATGCTCCTCATTGTCATTTATGATCCAGACAGAATACTCCAGACAATAATACAGTATGTGTTCATTCAGTTTTAATAATCTTTCTATTAAGCCAGTGCAAAAATTCAAGAGTAGAACAATCAGCCAGTGTAAAATTGGAAGTTACATTTCAGAATTTAAAAATAAAGGTTTATCAAGTAACAAAATAATTTTGTTTTATCACAGATATTTTTATTTTCTCCTGTACATACATATATCCACACGCACAATCTTTTCCAAATTGAAGAAACTCCTGCCCATCTGGCTCTACTTGAAGCTTTGAAATTTTGAAAAACATTCTTTAAAATTTGGGGGTTCTTTACATAAAGACTCCCAGACATTTTCAAAATTTTCTTGAATTCAGTTCCAAACGTTTTCTTTAAATTTCTCATGAGAATATAGTAAAATACACATAAAGGTGACATAGGTCCAATTTTCCCGGTTAACTCTGAATTTTTGAAGATTGCAAAAGTTTGAATTTTTCGGCGTCTCCCTACAACTTTAAATTGAAGACACAGATTTTTCCTTCCAATGAAATTTGTTGCTCATAAATAGTTCTTTCATTAAAGTCATGTAGACATGTGAAAATTTTTGTAGTTTTCGTGCAATCAAGTGTTAAATATTTGCAATTTTAAAAAATTACAAAAACAAGATTTTCTCAAAAAAAAGTCCAAATTGTTACTTTAAATTTTTGGTAGGAGTAGTAACAAATACACCCTATTTGATGACATAAACACTATGTAAGTCTATTCTTTTTTTTCCAAAAATTACTAAAATGTATTTTTTTGGCTTGTCAATCATGTCGGTAATTAGAGGCAATTTCTTCACATTATTATATTTTTGAGTACATGTGCTTTAAATAATGTCAAATAAAATTTCTCGAAAACTTAACAGTTTTCTGTAAAAATGTGCTAAAAATTCCGCATTTTCAGAATCGCTCAAACGCCATTTTCTCCAATAAATGCTTCAGTTTAGTCCAATTCCCTGGTAATTAATGTGTGTATAAAGCTTCATTAAAATCAGATAAAGTTGAATTTTTTTTTTCTATTTGACATACTAATACCCTTATCAAAAAATTCAAAGCCTCATTGTTTTGTTTTGTTTATCCGTTTGTTGTAAAGGGTGCAATACAGACATATTTTGCTTAGAAATATACCATGAATAGGAATTTTATTTTATTTTGTGAAAACATTATAGTATACTACCTATTTAGAATGCATTACAATGAAGATATATTTTTCTAACATTAAAATATTCTGATATTACAACATGTTACATAGACATTTTCAAAAATCACCAGTTATTGACAATTACATTACATTGACAAAAACATCATAAAATGTCTATAATAACTCGTTCTCTGCACAATACATATTCATAAAAAGAAATCGTTTTCAGCAATGAACTAAGTGTTTGGGAAGAGGACACTTTTGAACACTGGTCTTCAACTCAAACCAGCTTAGGCGACTCAGGGCAACAACTCATTTTTTAGCTCGTTCACAACTCACCACGTGCAGGACAATTACATTGCAATGTCTCTGACCGAAACAACCAATGGTTCCAGTCCCGACGGTAGCAGGAATTTCGACGCTAACTGGATAGCTTGTCGAATTCAACCGCTATTTTTGGGGAGAATTATAGCGTCCGGCTGCTCTATCGGTGATATCTGCCGGATTTTAGTTCAATTCAATGATATTTTCCCTGGCGAGGCTCAAGTTATCAGTCCTGCTCTTCCGCCTGACCACGGAAATTCCGCTACGCCGTTAGCGTAGCCTTCAGCCAAGGTTTCCGTGGTTTCTCCGGTCAACGCCAGGCGAATGCCAGAGCAGTACCTTAACAAACGAGCCAGGACCGCACGCGATCTTTCCTTCCTCTTACCCTATCCTTACACCCTCACACACACGCTTACATGTGCTACCCACCACACGTCGGAAGATCAGTCGGGAGCTTAGAGATTGTCCCGACTGAGGCGGTGCCTCGCTGATGGGAGATACCTTGTTGTAAAAAAAAACAAACCGCAATCCGACGAGCAGGAAGGAGCGGGGAAGGTCATCGCCACCTCCCTTGAAAAATCTTGCACTACACTTACGGGACTTACGACTATAGCAGTTGACTAAATAATCAATGAACCAAACCCAGGGGTAAGTGAAGCATGAATCAGATGTTGAATGCCAAATGGCCTCTCCTGGCCGAAGATCCGCGGCGAAGAGACACATCCTGCCTGAGGTGCGCTTCTTCAACAAAATTACGAATCTAGAGGAGGAAGCCTCGAAAATAAACTCCCATGTCCGAAATGTGTGCTACCGTCCCTCAACGGGACTGCATCTGAACGATGTGATGGAGGGTAAGAAGTCGCAAACGTGTGCCCTTTAGAATTTGGGTAATTCTGATTGACATTCTGCTTTCCTCTGCCATGTGGATCCTTGTAAGAGGGGCCTACTCATGTAATCACCGAAGGATATTGACAACCAAACAGAAGATCAATGACAAAGTAAAAAAAGAAAAAAATCATATTGACCACACAGATCACAAGAGCATCCAGATTCAAGAAGATCAACTTCAAACAAATACAGAGAAGTTATTGTGAAAGGAATTAAAAAAAAAAAAAAAAAGTAAACAGTTAAAAATTGAAAAAACACAACATGCACAAAATACTGAAAATAAACCACACGAAAATACCATAAAAATATCATCTACAGAACGATACAGTGTAAAGAATTCAGATGACGAAAAATTCATAGACAGAGACTGTAGACATTCATAGATAGATTGGCTTATAGCAAAAGACAAGAAAAGGAAAGCTTCAACAAGCTTGAACAATCAACAAATTAAATTCGGTGTATAATCAGAACCTGAATTTATGGAAATGACTGACTACTTAAATAAAAGATACCCTGCATCGGTAGCCGGACATCTTAAGCAAACTCTGTGAAGATGCAGATGTTAACCAGCCCAAGTCACAAGAAGTCTCTGGTGAGTGACCTTCTCGGAACTAGACATGGTCCTGAGCCTTTGACCAATAGGGATAAAAGGCAATGACTAATGACTTTACTTGACCTATGACTGCCTAAGTTCAAGGAAAATTGCTCCATGTTCATTGTCAAAAAGTCTTGGAATATTTTTACACAAAAAACAGAATTTAAAAAAGGAAATAGAATGGAATGCCTAAGAGATTAAACAAAATAAACTCATAAGACATGGTAAGGGGTCTGAATCCAATGGCAAAGGGACAGAAATCAAAGAAATAAAAAATTATAAATTTAAGATGCTGTATATATTATTAAAAAATAAAATCAATAGTGAAGTTAAAACTATAGCTTTTCCATTACTCATGTTGATGATTGAAAATTCTGAAGACATCTAAAGAACTGTTAAAATTGATTCCTTGGGTAATGTGAAAGTCACAATTCAGGCTTGGAGCAAAAAGTAAACTCTTACCACAGTGCAAAAATTGTCAGAAGTTTGAACTCTTAAAAATTCTGACAATTCCAACCTGCCTGCATTAAATGCACTGAGAATCACAAAACCATTAATTTCAAAAAGAAAAAAGCAACCCTCCCCTATGTGTAAATTGTGAGAAAGAACACACTGCCAACTAAAGAGGATGCAAAGTTGCTAAAGAACTGAAATGAACCACAAAAACAAGAAAAAAGATAAACTTTTTAATTTTAATCTCAAAAATCGTTCGTAGAAATACAGACATTAAATTAATTTAGAAAATAATTAATATTTTGGGTAGTAGATAAATTTCAAGCCTAAAACGACATTTTCAATGTCAACTAATTTGCTATTCTTTTGAAAATAGTAAGGCAATAAAATATCCAAATGCAAACAAGTAAAGAAATTGGGATTGATAGTATCAATGCAGAATATTTTTTAATTCATTTTCCATCTTGGTGAAGGTATCAGAAAACAATTGTTTTTTTTCACTTCATTATTTTATTAATATAGATGGTTAAGTATCAAGAGGGCATCTGTTGCATAGCAACTGCTTAACCACGCTATGTGAAATCATGGAGGTTAAGCACCTTGAGACACCAAGGTTTCCTGATTGTCTGGGAACCGCGGAAATCTAATGGTGCCAAGCCCTGGCTGAAGGGATAAAAGACAATGACTGACTAGGTTAACAGAGGATTACTTCACATTCAACACCAGTGTACGCTTAAAGAATGTTGTTTCAAAAAATGTAAAAAAACTTTTAAAAAATATATTGATATTAGATATTCATTATAAATCATTGGATATCGGTATTGATTTGAAATTAGAAAATTAATATTCATTGTACGATGACTGACAACTGAGAAGTACATGAGAAAAATCATATTATTAACATATCTGTCAAGTAAGATGACTGTCAATAACTTTCAGCAGGATTTTGGAAAGAAATAGTGAGATTATTAAACTAAATAGACAAAACTGGAATGAGGATGAGTCAGCTCTTTATTTTTCTGTTTCTTCAGTATTAGAAAAATAATATTGTTTGCATGAATAGATATTTCATCCAAATTTAGAGTGCTCTAAAAAGTATTTGAATAAACTAAGATTGGTACTGTTGTCTGTATAACTGTTTGCTTATTCGTTGGTTAATTAAGTTATTTGTAGTCATGTGATTAATAAATTTCATGTGTCATTATTGGTTGTTTGTGTGTTTGTTGTAAGATGTGGTAGATATTTCAAAAAAACAATTTCAACTTTTCAGGCATATTGGAATTGTATCTTTTTAGAAGGTGCTTCTAATTACAAAAAATTAATAAGAAATGAATAACCAAATATTTTATTCAGGTTTTTTTACTTGCACTTCATGAACATTCTGTATTTTTCTGAATATAAGATACTGCTTTTTTTGAACCAATGTTCTGAGAAAAAAAAATTACGTTTATTTACTATTAGTTTTAACAATAAGCAAATTGCATAAATTGGGCGTTAAGAAGAGGAAACTTTGAAAAATTGTTATGTACAGGCAACAATAATGTAAAATTGCATGTGCAGGCAACAATAATCGAATGGAGACAATAATAAAACTAATATGTATTTATTTTAAAAAACATTGAATATATGAAATATGATACTGGATGTATTGATGGTTTAATCCTATTAAAATGCTAGTATGCTCAATACCATTCTACAGGGCACATCTCAGCATCCAGAACATACCATAGATTTAGAGAAAGAAGCGCATCCTATAAAGCAAGAAATATAGTGTGTTTTTAATCTGAGATATTAGTGTTTAAAAACATTAACAAAAATAATACACCCAATTATCTCCTAGAGATAGAAAAAAGGCCTTTTTTGTCTATATTAAAACATACTTTGTTAACAGAATCAAATATTAACAGTGAATTGTTGTCTTTGTTTATAGGTATACTATTCATTATGTAATTATATTTACTGGGTGTGAATTAGTTATATTTTAGGTGATTGCCAATATGTTAATGAAAAACAACTAATTTAACATTTACTGTATAAACAATTCAGATGAAAATCTTTTAACATTTTGTAGAGAGAAAAATGTCTCAAAATTGTAAAAAAGAGGTATTTACAATTTGACATTAAAAAGTTGCTACCACTTTGGTCTTGAATATTCCTTTGTCAAATTTTCATTTGTCTAGCTCCTCTCCAAATATTTTTTCTACAAGACTGGTGAAAGCCATACTCCCATTTTACCAAATGTAAATCAGAAAACTAGAGAAATTAATATATTTCACTTAGTAAAGCAGTCAATGTTCCATTTTAACTTAACAAGAATAATTAAAGTTAAAATTTAATAATATTTTCTTTAACTGTGAATACCAAAGAATACTGTAACTATTAATTATGTCAACTTAAAGTACAAGTTAGCACAAAGACCAATGATTTGTATGAGCTATGATATGTTAAAAATGACATCAGTAAGTGAAATAAAGTGGAATTTGTGTTGAGTGCTGAACAAATGTATTACTTGTCTCACATGTATAAAGAAAAAGTGTTGTATTCTTCTTAAGAACAAATCTTTTGTAAAATTTTTACATTACTTTAGATATAGAATATAACTTCAACATTGGACATTCATACCACATTAGATATACAAATGTAAACATACTATGTTATTTTTTTAATAAAATATGAAGTGGAATGTAAGAAAAATCAGAGAGGTGCACAAATTAAGTTCGCAAAGTTTTCAAGGTAAAGTAGTCACCCTATCAGGATGAACATGTTATTAAATGGTCTTCAATTTCTGACAGGATTTTTAACTTTAAAAAATGTAGAAGTACAATAAATAATTTTGAAGTCAAATAAATCATTTGTGTATTACTTAATCACTTTTTGGTTACAAAAAATTGTTAATTAATATAAAATATGCAAAGTACAATAAATGTAATAAAGTAGGGCTTACATACATTTCTGCAATTTAACACACTTTTTCAAATGAAATACATTTAACATTACAATATGAAATATTTTAAAAAATACTCCTACCACAAGGTATTATGAAAAGAAGTGTTTGAAGCTGTTTAGGAAGTTTCACTTAACTTTCTAAGCTGGTATATATTTTTCAGTGAAATGTATCACCTATGTAAATGTATACGAAATGTATTGACTTTTGTATGGTTTCTAATCTTTAAAATTTCTGTTGTTTCATAGAGGACTGCTTACATGGATCCTTACCACATGACAGACCAACAGAGATATGTATTATTATGTTGACTACTGTAGGTACAGTCTTCTGCTTAATGCATGACTGCTCTTTCAGTAACAGGGCAGAAATATGCCTACCAACTGCAGAAATTAAATACATCACTTTGTCCTGATTGTTGAGTATTAATTTGCTCCAAATATACAATTTTTCATTGGCCATGTTTGAAAGAAATTAACAAATTCATAGAAATGAATTCTTTATCGTTATTCTGGCATAATCTCACATCAACCCAACCAAGCACACAACTTTTCATTTTTATATAATAACTAAAATTTTTAATTGGATAAAATTCATGAGAATACAAAGTTTTGCAAAGTGATAATAATCTCTTTTTACACTCACAAATGTGTTTATTTTTATAAATATTTAAAGTGTCAGAATATCTTTAACAGTTTCCATATACAAAGTATTAACCTAAAGCTTTATTTTACAATATAAATGGTAGTCAGAGGACAAACAGCTCTGGAAATAAGTTGGGGCTCTCAGTTTCAGCCTCCCCTTCTTAGAAATCTTTCGGTTTCATGACTTATGATTTTAAAATATTAATAAACAATAACAAAAACAATGGAATTCAAAGGAATAGAATTCCACAGAACCAAAATAGTATTAGAGAACTATATAGTTTAACAAGGTTCAACTTTCTGGTTGGGCAAGATACAACAGAATAAACCAAACCACAAAAAGTAAATTTTGAAAATGTTAAGAAACAAAACTCAGACTCCCAGACTCCATAGCAACAAAACCATTTCTATTAAATGGGAGTGAAATGTGGAATTTAAACTAAAGATATGGAAGTTGTCTAGACGAGCAAAGATGAGTTACTTGAGATCACTACTAGAAATATCAAGAAAGGAAAGAATGAGTAAAGACATTGAGAAATGAGTAAAGATTTCGAAAAATGAAGTAGGCAAAATAAAAAATTAAAAAAAAAAATAAATAAAAAATAAATAAATAAAAAAAAACAACGAAAAACACACACATAGAAAACAGTGTCAAAAGAATGAAATCTCACAGACTTCCTAAACAGATCTTGAAGTTCAGAGCAGGCAAAGGGAAAAATGAAGGGAAGCAGGATCACGTAAGCAGTCGCAAAGGCTACCACGCCTAACCTTAAATTTTCATCATGATGATGGTATCTTAATAAAATGAAAATCACATTGTCTATTAAGTTAATTAAAATTCAAATGTTTGAAATTCTCAACTGTCCTTAAATGAAATGTTAATGACTGAAGATATAGCGTGGAAATGATAAAATCAGCAGTTCTTTTCACTGCCTCATATGGAACTACACAAGAACAAAATGTAGTCTAATTTATAAACATCTTGCTTTATTATGAGATTGGCATTGAATATGTTGACAATACAAGTACATACATGAATTGAGAAATCTCTTCTACAATGTAACTCAGTCTTCTATAAAGATACTTAGCTTACCTACATTAATCTATGACTTTTTAGAGATTTTTTTACATAGAAAATTCTACATTCCTTGTTTTTGCAAAAATAATTTGTGCATGACATTCTACCCATTTTCTTTCTTAAGGCTCTACTCGTGCAGAAGTGTTTTTATTAAAATTTTAGAAACTGAAGTTTATCTTCCAAGTACTATTAAACTAAAAATTTTAAAATTTTATTTATACCTACAAGTATTCTAAACTTGGACAATTCTCATGTATTTCTCAGATAGCAAATTAAAATATACAAAATATGCATGTATACTAGTTTAATGTTAGCACTTCTTGTAATTTTATGATACTCTTTTCTGATGCCATGGTTTACCAATAATATTTAATAATTATTAAATTGTTATATTTGACAGAAAATTTCAACCAGTGTTCTTCTCTTATAATTTAAAAATAGTCATTTGTTGTTTTTAGAGAACGATTTTTATAGAAAATACATTTTCATTTCAAGAAATTAACATCTCTGAATAAACAATGTTTAAATTTGCGTCCTTCCTTATATTCAGCATTATTAGTCTCATAATACTACACATAATAATATTCTTTTTAAAATATATTACAACATTATGAAGTGCTAGTTTTTTTGATATTCATTTTCTGGAACTAATATATGCAGAAATTCTGCAATACTTTGCACCACTGATTTTAAAAAGCTTCCATTTATGTCACAACAATTATGAGTGAGAATCCACTTTTCAGGAAAATGAAGATTTGGAACTTGCTGTTCCAGTTCATTAATGAGTTTGCTTATTCTAGTACTTCATTATTGAAATTCACATTGAGATTGATTACACATTGTTCAGTAACAGTGAGTTCACTTTCATGAGTCTAACAACATATACTTTTCTGATGAAATTAGAAATGTTTAAAAAGTGAAATAGACAGACCACTAGTCTACAGCTTGGAATCGAAGAATAGCTCTGCCTTGAATATCTGACTGACAGAGTCTTCGAATGACTTCACTAGCTTCCTCTGCGGGAAACACAGTGTGAGGAGGAGGTTCAATCTGCAAGAAATATTGAAAGGTTATAGAAATGTTATATATATATTAAATGCAGCTGTTTAATCAATTTTTATTCCAATGCCAATTACCTCTTTCTTTGCTACAAGTTGAACTAATTCTTTCAACTGATCTATAGATCCCATATCCACAGGCTTAATCATTTGTTGCCTTTCTTCTGCTCTCCGGCTGAATTTGGGGAGCAGTTTCTCCGCAACTTCAGAGCTGATGAAGACTACACCTCCCTAAAGTTTAAATTTTGAAATGTTAGATTGTGTTGATAAACAAATAAAAACAAATACACTAATATAAAAACCCAAATGTTAAATTGATGATAAAATGATGTATTCTTGAAAATGGATGCTATAGTTTCTAACTTTCATGTTATTTGCAGTTACTCCTGTATTAATTTAAAGTTTATTTTATTGCCTTCATTGACTTTTGCTGATAATACAAATTAACGTATTTCTCAAAAGCATTTAGTTGAATATATTTCATTTATTCTAATTACTAAAGTGTCTGAGCAAGTAATATGAAACAATGTATTTTGGTTGAAGAAATTATTATTTGTTGGAATGTGCTTTGAATTAGCAAAGTATATTTCTATTTGAAGTAGTATGTTCAGCTCTTTCAGGGAAATGTGTCTGTGTTAAATCACAATGGCCTCTAATACAAGCAATAACTATGAAAGATTGCAATAATAAATACAATAAAACTAGACACAAATAGCATAATAAGGTTTTATTAAATAATACCTTGCTTAAACACTGAAGAGAACGATGAAGACTTCTTGATGTAGTTCCAAAGTCAATTACAACATCAACTTCTCCAGAACATGCATCTTTTGTTCTTTCTATCAATTGTTTTTCATAAAGGTCTTCATTCCACTGGACAACATTAACTCTAAAAACAGATAACAACACCATGGTGAGTATGGAACAAAATGTCTAACAAATGAAATATATACTCTAAATAAATAATATTTCTTCTAAAATTACTACTGTTCAAAATTTTATATTTTGTTTAAATTCTGTATAAATATCCTGTATTTTCTATGAATTCATAATGTATTGAACCATTCAACAGTTCCTTAAATCAAAGCTTTAGAATTTAAGAATTAAATACAATGGTCAATAAATAATGATATAATGACTGATTAAAATAAAGTCAATGTTGTCTTGTTGCAAATGGCACAATGGACAAATAAACATAGCTCAAACATTGGAAATAAAATTATACCATCTAATATGACACCATTGAAATTATTTCTCATACATACTATTAATGTAAAATAGCAAAAAAAAAATTTATAACCTGTAATAATAAATACCAGTGTTTTAAAGTCTGATAAAATGTATACCTGAAATTTACATACCTGGCACACTCTTGTGCAAGAAGGAATCCTTCATCTTTCAAAGATGCCACTGTGATAGACACTCGGTCTCTCAAACCACTGAAATTGTGAGCAGCAATTCTGAGAGCCCATAGAGCAAGACCTCCAGTTCCCACAATGAGAATTTTACAGGTTTCTACAAATGAAATTACAGACTATTAATCCTGCACACAATATAAACTGCAAAATTAAAATTAATGTTTATTTGAATTAACATGAAAATAACAAGGTTAATTTGAAACTTAACACTGTGAATCAAACTAGCATGTATATCTAAACAAGAGGCCAAAAAGTATGCCTCGGAAATTTTTTCTCAGTTTTCTGGTAAAATCAATAATAAAGGGATCAAATTAAAGATTTAAGTAGTAATTTGAACAGTAAAAATGTTAAATTTGTACCAAACAGTTTTGGAATCAATTCAAAATGACTACAGAAAAGAAAAAGGCACATTTTCTTAAGATTCTTTCTTTTCTATTTTTTTTTTAGATTCAAGAATATACCCAATACATTTAAAGATTATTACTAGAGAGAAATGCAATCAATTTATTTTTTGAATATTGCAATGATTATAAACTGTATTTCTGAAGGAAAATAACTTAATACTGTCTAAATAATAATATTTGAAATACAAAAGTAAATCTTTTGTAAAATCATTTTAACATCATCATTTAAGTTATTTCAGGACCAGGATAATTTTCTTAGTATTTGTCATGAAAACTAGGCTATGTGTCATAAATAGACTGTTTTCTTTTGGGTTTTGACTGTTTTCTCTCATAGGAAAAATGCATTTGGAATGGTAATAAAAAATGTGTATAAATTCACAGTTTGTAGATTAAGATGAAATTCTGCTACTTACCATTTTCTCCTTTTGTTTTCAGGATGTTTTCTACATGTTGGTGTGTGGAGAAAACTGTATTCATAGCCAAAAGTGCACCAGTAGGTAACATGGCTGCAATACTGAGTGGAATGCTCTCTGGAATTTTCACTAAATATTGCAGATCTGGAACAATGATGAATTCAGCATATCTGTGAAAGAATGGAGGAATTTTATTAGTTATAGGGCTGATAAAAATCAATGTTTTTATATATTTATTTGTATTTATATTTGACAAATCTGTTTAACTCAATGGGTGCCTTAATACAGAAAATAACTATTTATCATCTCTTCTACCTATTAAATTACAATTTATAAATAATATATTAGGCTGAATAATCCTCAATAACCTCATTTTAAATTTATTTAGAACTTTTTTATCAATTATATATCCCTCTGACACTATCACTTGTAAAAGTAAAGTTAACTGAGCGTCTCTAGTGCTTGTGAGAAAAAAAGTGAAATTCTATCTAGATTGCACAGATCCTAAAGCAAATGACAACTTGCTTCAGAATCTGTCAGAAAATGCAGCAAGTTAATGAATACAACCTTTGTCAACAATGTATACAGTTTTTACAGTGTTTACTGTTTTGTTTAATCAAAAATCATAGCTTTATTTACATGAGAAATACTCTAATGCTGGAAGCGTAGGGTTTTTATATTATGTTTTTCAAACAAATCTCTGAGTCATTAAAAAGTTGAAATAGAAAAATAAATTTCAAACACACGATTTAATTCACAAATGCTCACAATGTGTATAATTATGCCAGTGACTGCAATGTATCTCTCAGACACAGTAACAACTTTTCATTAAAGTTGGTTTTACTAGCAACCTTAATTTTTACTTTATATGTATAGTATTACATCCTATATTTCTTTTTCTTTCTTTTTCTGAATATTTTAACATTTTAGAACAGTTTTATGTAACAATTAAGGTAAAATATTGTATTTATTATTTTTTAGTGACACTTGATGATGGGAAAGAGAAGGTCCCAAAACATGCGAGAAATTTTTTATTAATAAATGGCAAATAAAGTGACCTAAATGTTGTTCATTTTATAAACTATGTATGGCTACCTAATACAACCAAATATAGTACATAATGTTATTTATATAAAGTAGCAACTTTTGTCGAATATTGAACGTTCTCAAGCTTTAATAATTAAAATATATAGTATTTTGTTTAAATTTTACATGCCTTCCCCTGCACTTGACTATTAATTCATTATATCAGAAACTTCCTTTTATTTGCCAGAATATTTATTGTGAAAAAGGTGAAATTGAATTAAAGGTGCTACAGCAGCACATATTTTCTTGCAATATTATAATGCTATCATTGTGTAATATTATAATGTTGCAATTTCTGCCTTTCTTACACTTCAAATATCACTTGATCTCATAAATACATGAAGTATGAGAAAAAATTAATTCAATATGAAAATAATGTTCAATGAAAATATATTTCTGGAATTGAATTCAATGTATGAGCTAGTCCAACCCCTGTGAAGTGTCCTAAACCCTACCCCTATCCTAATTCCTTCCTAATTCTGGCCGCTGGGACACAGGAGCGCGTGGTAGGAGGCGCATACACGGAGATGCTACCTGGTGGTTCTCTTGACAACTGACTGCGACGAGACGCGGCAGACATATTAACGGAGGATTACTCCAAAAGCGTTGTTAGTAATGGAGGATTACTCCGTTGCGCTCAACGACCCCCAAGGGGCTTGGAGACGCGTTGCGTCAAAGTAGAAGCAACAAATTAAAAAAAAAAAAAAATGTATTCAGGTGTTCAGTAAATTCACAAACACTCCTGATGTGTCTTTTAGTCTTAAAATATAGTGCATAATCCTATGCAGAAAGGTAAACAAATTTGAAGTCAATAATATGATCTAGCAGTGATCCAAGGGCAAGAAAGTAAAATTGGAGCTGTTTTTGAGAAAATAATTGTTGAATTTGTTTCAAAATTGCCCATGTTTCACTCAAATTACGAAAAAACTACTCATAGTTTTGAAAAGTTGAACATGACCTTATTTGAAAATCTATTTTTGGTGAACAGATTTCATTGAGGAAATAATTTTGTATTCATTATTATAGTTGTAGGAAGTCATTAAAAAAATAAAATTTTTCAATTTTCGAAAATTCAGGGAGTGCAACGAAAATGCGATTTACACCATTTTTTATGAGTCTTTGAATTGAGTAATAATATCTGGTTTCATATCTACTCCGCTTGTCTCATTTACCTTGATTCATCATAATGCATGATGGGGCATCAGAGTTCCATTTTTTCGAGTTTCTTATTTACTTCATATGGGCCATCATTGTCATTACTATCATTACTGCACGAAATAATAATTCTGATAATTTCCATATTATTCGTTAGTAGTTCATATAAGTCCAGAAGTCACTGAATGTAGTAAGATGGCCCACTAGGAAACCCACACAAATGTTTTTGAAAGTCAAAGTCTGTAGGGGTCAACTTTAAAGATGAATGAAATTTTGAGCTAAATATATTTGTTAAGGTGTGTCAAGTCAAGAGATAACATATTTGTGAAGATGTGTCTACTCTAAAGATCTATTTAAATCAGTTAAGCATAAAGATTAGATGATACCTCAAAGTAACTTACCCATGAGGAACACCTTCGTACGGGTAGAGTACAACACGATCTCCTTCTTTGATATTTTCGTTCTCTTTAACATCGGTTCCCAATGATTCCACAATTCCTGCAACTTCATAGCCAGGAAATAAAGCTCCATCTCGCACCCCATGATGAGCTGGACTTTGAGACTGAATGTTTGCATGAGCACAAATGGGAATTTCTTGAGAATATTCGCTGGACACGCTTGATTGACTGGAAAGGCTTGACACTGATGGTGATCGGCGAAGTCGGTAACAAGCGCCAGCACATACAACCTATGGGCAAAAATAGTAACACTAAGATTTTAAAACAACTTTACTATACAACACTGAATGCCACGATTTTATATTACATGAAATGAGTTGCGTGTTAACTTTATCATTTTTACTTTCTCGTAGTATAAAGTTATGTAATCGTGCACGAAATCGATCTCGAGATTGTGACGGAGATTCAAGTTTTGGGGATCTCTTATATTGAAACATCGGTTTTTCAAAAGGATCTGTCCAATTTTTTGTCTTAAAAATTTACATGAAAAAATGCATCATGTGCTTCGAGATTAACGTTTATTATCACCCGAAAGAAATATTGTAATAAATCGTTCTTAAAGAAAAGCGTAAACATGTCATGAGACTGGATATCTTCTATCGGTAATTACTTGCACTTCCCGTAATTTAAAAAAGATCCATGCTATTTAAAAACGAAAATAAACCTACGTCCGGGCTAGAAAAGTCCACGAGATTTTCGTAGGTGCGTCCGAGCAAACGGGGAAGATAAAATTCGTCTCTGAAAACTGATATGCCTTTGAGCCTGGGCTAGTGTTTATCTTCTTAATTGAGCCATCGTATTATTCCCATCAGACTCAGTAATCAAGCTTTGTTCCGGCCTACGACAGACAAGCATTTGTCATGTGGCAACTTACGCGGATTCTCGCACCATCAGGAGGCACGTCAGGTACAGGGACTTCAAAACTGAATACACAGTCCTTGATGGTGGGGCCGGGGCTCTCAATGCTCACTTGACGACACAGCTTATTCATTCTGCCTTCGTTCCCTCTGCAAACACACAAGAGTATTCATGATGAGGACTGATCGCAAACATACGTTTCTGTGCATCATTCAGTGTTGAGGATGACAAAAGGTTACTTTTGCCAAGAGACATATCCACAATATGTAAAAATTGTGTTATTCATCAAAAAATATGTAGTTATTCATGGATTTTCATAACTGGTTGTCCAGAACGCAGTTTTCTTTCGAGTATTAAGAGAGGGACGGCGCGTGGTGTAACGGTCAGACAACCCTACTTCCATTGGCACTATGGTTCAAAATTAAGGGCGGTCTTCGTGGAATTTGTTGTGGATAATGCGAGTTCGCGGCAGGTTTACTCAGGGGTCTCCCCTGCCACTTATTGCTCCTTCATTCATACCGTATCTTCATAATCACCTACCCATTAAAACCAATCACTCATTTCCAGGTATGATCACAAGGGTTAGGCTCTGGTATCACAATACAGAATGCTAGAAATAAGAGAAAGAGCGAGCGTCGATAAAAGGGCCTACACACGTATCAACTTGTCGGGCCGACCAGATTGTATGCTTTGCTACACACGGCCCAACCAGAACCCAATTTATCAGTAGTGCTGGAAATTTCCTCAAGGGAGGTGTTCTCGCGTGTGTGGTTTGGAAGCAACATGTCGCTAAGCAAATACCAAACGATTTGACCAGGTATAGCCGCGTGTGTTTTAACGGAAGAGGATGAGTCGAGGAAAAGGAAAGTTTAGTGCAAAAGAAGTGACTTTTGCTACGAAAGAGATTTTCACATGTGAACCTGATTAAAGAATTAGATACGATTGACTTCAAAAATTTTATGAAAATGGATGAATTGTGTTTTCGTGAATTGCTGGACTTGGTTTGTTCATTTATTGAAAAAAGGAACACGGTAATGCAAAAAGCCGTGAGCGAGCCTCCATTGTGGCTTGAGAATAAGCCCGTTTATAAATTCCCAAGAGGGTCATGTATGCTGAGTTCCTAATATCCTTATTGGAATATTGTTGGCTTGAGGAGTCCCACAAACAATCCGAAGCCGCAAACTGTTCCAAGAACTCCGTAATAATGGCCTTTTGTAGTTCGTTCTCTATGTTTGTTCTAAGAGTCTCCTAACCTAGCATTAATCATCAAGAAATAAAACTCAAAAACTAAAACACGAATGAATTATTCTACTAAAAAGAGACACTTGAAAAAAGTATACAAATGTAACCTTCACTAAAGAAAAAAATTAAAACTTTAATTAACGAAACTACTATAACAAATTAAATAAATTATAAATTCTGAAATTGCAACAAAAAATACCGAAAATAAACACCGAAAAAATATCCTATCCTATCCTAAAGTAATTTAAAAAGAAAAACCTAAACAAAAAAAAAAAAATTATAAAAAATAAATGAAAAACAAACAAAAAATAAACAATAAGCCAAACACTCGAAACAGAACCTCGATCACAAGTAGCACAGAAACAAGTCGCAAAGGAAGTGACCGAGGATTGGCATCGAGCACGATGAAGCACGTAGATTGGCATGACGAAATCTGCAGAAATTAGTGAAAACCTTAGCGCTGTCGTCGGCAGTTGGCCCAACCACGCTACACACAATTTGTTGTGGTGTGTTGGGGGAATCGGCTGTCGGGTGGTCGGTGCCAACCAACCGCCCGACCAAAAGTTCTGTTGGACGACTTGCCTCCACACGATACAATTTGTTGGAGTGGCTGGCCGGTCGGCCTGGCAAATCGGTACGGTTGTAAGGGCTTTAACCCTTAACTCCTTACCTTTGAATAACAAGCGCGGGCATGTTGGAGATGATGTGGAGCTGAACGAGCTCTGAATTGGCGGATGGGTCTCGGCGGTTGTGTGCCCAGTTCTGCCCGGGGCCGCAATATAAAGCGGCGCCGCGAGGGAGGCGGCGCGCGTCGCCTGATTAGGGCTAGCGAGAGTCCGACAGTCAACAATGCGCGTGTCCACGCGGGGCCTGCCCGGGCGCACGCGCGCCCGCCGCCCGCCGCCGCCCGCCGCCGCGCGCCCGCCGCCGCGCGCCCGCCTGCCACGCCCCCGCGCTGACGCACACAGTGGGTCCGCGCACTTACCCCATCCACAAATCATTTCCAAATAATCAATGCTTACTTTCATTTGCGCATGACGTTTTTGGAAACAGAACATGCATTGAAACAAATAATAATAAAAACAACTGCAGAATTTTTGACTGCCTGTTTAAAGTTCAAAACAAATTTAAAGGCGTTTTTAATATAACCCACGTAATTAGTCCGACATCACTAAACAGTGCCTCATTTTTATCAATATAGTACTAAACATATGGATTATAGTGTTTTATATTAAACAATTACCATGAAGGTTTAAGTCTAGACCAGGGGTTCCCATCGGAGTCTATATCGACTCCCTGAGGGTCGATGAAATTTTGAAAGGGGTCAGTGGTAATCAAAGGGTCGATTGGGGTGTACAGAATATGAACCGACGATAGGTATAATCGAGATCTCATTGATTACAAAAAATATTAATGAACTTGATAATTAATTTTTTATATAAAGAATCAAACCATAATTATTATAAATGACAATATTATAAATTACAAATTCCCTCTTCTTTTGTATCCGTCGTTCATCCTTACGATGAGGGGCGTAGCGGTGCTGGTGCAATCGGTCCACCGAAGTGAGAGGCCCTTGGTAAGAACCCCGCGAGCAGAAATCCGCAAAGAATAAATCAAATCGCATTCCACGCTTATTTTCTGTATTGCACCAACATTATTCTTTTACCAATTATGTTTAAAACTTAATTTAAGATATTTTGCAGTTAGGGTCATTTCGACATTCTGCACGGGCATCCGAGAATATCGCAAAAGCTAGGATGTTTAGAAAACTCAAGAAATTGCAGTACACCCTTCTTAGCACGAACTCGTTTAACACGAATTTCACCGACGCGCGAACAAAACTTCGGTCCCGGCAAAGGATTATGGTAATACGGACATTTATAATACCCTGAACACCGAACACACGCCGAATACACGCCGAACTCCGAGAATTTCGGTCCCTTGAAATTCGTGTTAATGAGGGTTTCCTGTATAGCAATGTATTCACAACGATACTCTATCGCGGAAAAAATACTCCCTGCAATTCGCACTGGAGAAATGCTTTGGCGAGATAAAAAAGATCAACAGTTTGGTACATTGCACAACCACTAAGATTAGAAATTCATATTTTTCAGCATTTTCGATTTTTGAAAATCTAGATATATATGAAAATATTGGTGTACGCAATTGTTATATTTAAGAATCTTTTGTGTAATTCTTTTTGCTGTGCATGATTATGTATAATGTGTATATTCTAGAGAATTGTGTAAATGGGGGCAAAACCTTCTTTAAAAGGGATCGACGAAAGAAAAAGGTTGGGAATCTCTGTGTTACAGTATTTCTGAAATATACAAATGGTTTCTTTCTACATAAAAGTTACCCCAAATGCAGGAAATTTACAATTATTTTTCCAAATTCTTTGGAATTATTATTACTATTATTATTATTATTATTATTATTGTTGTTATTATTATTAGATAAACAATAAGAAAACAATCACCTAATCAGTGTCTGTGGCAAGATTGCACTAATAGGTTGCAAACAAGGCTATGTCAGAGTTCACTACCTGGATACGAATTCTAGGGGCGCCAGCTTTGAGCAGCAATCCGCATGATTTCTGGATCAATTCCAGGCGGATGCCGAAACAAAAATTTAAACAACAGGCTCCGCAATGTGTGCCACTTTCCCTTCCACATGTCCCCACTCCGCTTCCGTGTTTGGGATCTATAACAGTTTTACCCGGACCGATTTACCCGGTCGAGCACACAGGAGGGTCTGTGGCCATGCTCCCGCGGGTAGAGCTGTCACATTAAAAAAAGGATATGACCTGTCGATCAATAGCAAAGAAAGGAAAAAGTATACTCGGAATTATTAGGTTAGGGAGGTTTAAGTACATCGTTGGGGAATTTTGATTTGATTCGACTTGAAATATTTGCTATACGCCGTAGATGGACTTTATGGGCGGACTAAGATGAGGGGAAGGAAGAATAGAAATTATTTGTTACGTTTTTGATATTTTGTGGAACGGTATCGATTTGAAGTTAACTGTGAATTTGATGGTTAGGTAATAACCACGGAGCTTTAAATGACCTCCTAAGGACTTCATTTCGGAAAATTTGCATTTTTTGTATGGTGGAAGAAGCTGCGTTTCCCCATACCAGGTAACATAAATTAGTGTAGATAGGAGAGTAGATTTATGTGATAAAATCTGATATTTGATATTAAGCATTGAGTGCTAAAGCTGTCACGAACAAAATCCAACCGCTCCGTGATTCTCTTCAGTTTCCTAAGCCTCTTCGGCTTAAGCTAAGATTAATAGTTTGATGCGTGGATGTTAAATGAAGACATTGTGTTTTGAATGATGGAACAATAGTGGAATGAAAGCCTGAAAAGTGGTAGAACGCCGAAAAAACCTGCCGCGGACCCACTATGTCCCCTCACTAATTCCAAAAAGATCGCCCGGTATTTTATGCTTGGTCCCAGCGGTGGAAATGAGCGGTCTCACCTCTATGCCACAGATGGGCTTACTTTAATACAGAAATAATTTGAAAATAAACATCGACACTTATATTAATATTTCTACTAGTACTCCTTTTACTTTCTCATATACCAGTATACGGGCTTTACTCTACGATTCTACGTTATTGTTTGTGTACTACATAGTTATGTAGTGCTGCAAAATTGCTGTACAATGCTGTCGAGATTTTAACGGGAACGCACGTTTTGGGGATCCCTGAAACTGAAAGAGTATCTTGATGCCTGTCTGTCTGTTCGTCCGTCTTTTAATTTTTCGTGTACGAAACCACTTGTATATTTTCATTTTTTTTCAAAACGGCTAAAACTGTTTGTTACATTTTAAAATAAAAGTTTTAATTTTTTTAAAAATTGCAACCAGTGGAGCACGGGAGTGCGCACTGCGCGGCCACGCACAGCGGAGGTGCACTCGAGTGCCACGCCGCACCCACTCGGCGCTCTCAGCGCCGGCCTTGAGGTGAGGCAGCGGGGCACGTGGGCGGGGGCTGGCCCCGGCGCCGATCACTCGCGCGCCTCATGGCTCTTCCCGCCCCGCCCCCTGCGCCCGCCGCCCTGGGCCCGCGACGAGCGGCCCGGCGGCAGCAGCGGAGACGTTCCCTCCGATGAACACGCAACATTTCAGGGTCAAACTCGCCGTTTGGGCACTCGCAGCACGCACGTTTCTCCAAATACGTTCCGGCAGGAGCAAACTTCCGATGTGAAGTGAATGTTCAACTTCTGGGCGTATTCTAATGGTATAGTATGTGAAAGAATTGAATCTTCGGACGAGAAGTAATGTGGTTTGGACACACGAAATCTATATCCCAATCACATAACCTGTGTCCTGGAACAATACACACTTTTACATTTCTTGAATGACTAATGTTGCATTAAGTACGGATTTAAGAAATAGATCACTTTGTTTTCGTGTGATATTATTAGCGATAATGATCGTGAATCAGTATCTGATTTTCTCAATCTTATGTCACTTTATCAGCGTGTGAAATATCGATTAAGGACTCGGGGGATTTTGAGAGCCCCGTGCCCTTTTGTTTCAGAAGCAGTGATTGGGGTGCTCGGTTGAGATTACTGTTATTGCCTTCCCTGCTGATCTGCAAGAATAAAAAAATGAAACGAATGACACTAAAAACTTCATTGTGAGAAGCATGAAAAACATTGTTAATTGTGGTTTAGTCATCACCCATTCTCTCGATAAACGCTCTGGGAGAGCAGAAAAACAAAAACATCGAATATCAGAGTAGAGACAATAAAAATGCGTACGCAAATATTTTTAAAGATCAAATAAATAACCAGAGGACAAAATTTGACAATAGAAAAAATAATTGTTTTGGCTACGACCAAGAATTTTTGGGTAATTCAAGTATTTTTAAAATAATTTCAACCGTAAAACACACACCAAAATTACTTTATCATTTGAAGAATTAATTTGAAATAGTATATTATGCAATTTGTTTATAATGTGAAGCTTTATTTTATGAGTACATGTTTTGAAAACGAGTGACAGTAGAAGAGAGTTTTCCACTTTGTACGAATTTTGACATTTGGTCGGCTGCTCGGTTTACCGCTGTCACCCACGATTCTCTTGCTCCGATTGGCAGAATGTGTGATGCAATTATCCGTGCCATAAACGACAAATACGTCATAATCGGTGCCATAAGATGCCATTTAATGAATGATTTCTTGTAACACCATAGGTCATTTATAATGCTGGAATACCAAACTAGTATTTTATGCAACTAGTTTGTAATGTTAAGCTTTATTTCTTGTGTACATATTTTTGAAATTAAACGACGGTAGGAACGCAATTAATCCTACCAAAAGCGACAAATTCGTCATAATCTGTGACATAGGATGTCATTTTATGAATGATTTCTTTGTAACGAAAAAGGTCATTCATAATGCTAAAAAAACAGCAAATTAACTGCAATCAATACTGCTGTAGACTGCAATCGATACTTCAATAGATCCTTCGAATAACATCATTATGCACCGAAAAAAGATAAGAGTTCACAACTCTATCTTTTGTGACTGACTGCGTAACAGTATGTACTACACTTTCAATCTCAAAACTTCATCAGTCGTACGTTTTGTAGATTTGTCGATTATTTTACCATGCTTCATTTACATTATAATAACAAATTGCAGTATCATACAAAATATACTGCATTTTTATTTTGTTTTAAAATTTACATTCTCATTAAACGGTAAATCCATCCTTCTTTATCGACCACAATCAGCGACAAAGAAATAAACAATGGAAACCTCGTCGCTCCGGGTGGCCGAGATCGCTAAGGCAGTAGTGCGGTGGCGTTCTGCGGAGCCGAAGGATCGCGGGTTCGAGTCCCGCCTCGCGCATCCTTGCTTGCGTTCGTCCTTTCACCCCTCATCACCACCATATCACTTCATTCACTATACAGATAAGCCTAACGTTAAATCAATAGTGGCCGCTAATGACCTCGTAGTTAATGCGATCTTAAGTAATGATAGAAAAAAAGAATTCTCTTCGCATTCCGTTGTACTCATACTGCCCGGTACGAGGTTTCCAGGCGCACTGCCGAAGGTCGGATTAATATTTTCAAAGGCATCTGTAGAGAAATAAAAATACCCATTCGCGACCTAAATGTATGTAATTAATATGGTATGAGTATGTTATTGTGATTAGAAGAATTAAAAGGCGTAAGTATCAGCAAGAATATTGAAACTAATTTAAAAATCTTCGTTTTTTAGCTGCCAAATTGAAGATTTGTGAATTAATTTCAGGAATCCCCTCATAACGTCCGTCACCATTAATAATTATAATCACAAATATTTTAATGTGAATTTTGCACTGTTTAAATAGTTTGAAATGTGAAA
Source organism: Teleogryllus oceanicus (assembly GCA_964035755.1). Lineage (NCBI taxonomy): Eukaryota > Metazoa > Arthropoda > Insecta > Orthoptera > Gryllidae > Teleogryllus > Teleogryllus oceanicus. Next base: position 156,580,676 of record CAXIVR010000001.1, read on the forward strand.
TCATTTGTAATAATTTAAACTCTTTTTAAACATAGTATCTAAGTTATATAATCTGGATTAAGTATATTTATGAGATTCTTTGTATAAAAAAAATTCAAAATATTTTTACATATTTATGACAATGCAAAATTCGTTTGGTTCCAACCCCCATTGGAAGCCGCATTGGATATCGCCACACGTCTCAGTGCGCTGACGAAGCTTAGGAGTTTGACGCGCACGAAAAATGAATGAGAATTCCACTCACAGCTCGATTTACAGACTGCAAACTTCGCTGGCAGGCAAGCAAGAGCAAGAGGATTTTAACTAATCGCTCTTCAAAGAATAACTAGTAATGCTACAGAATGGCACAGTTTCTCTCGTTTTCTAATTTCCTCGATGTGACTGGCTTTACGGTCTTGCCCCATCCCCTTGCCAGCTGCCTTCTATCGCCGCCCAAAGTATTTTTTTTTTTTTTTTACATTTTATCATTTTTTCGATTTTCCTAATAGTGGAATAGAAATATCACTTTAAGAATATTAAAGAAGAGTGAAACCTCGTCATAAATAGCAATTTCCATTGAAAAATTTGGAGCCTTTTCAAGAAAGTGGCGTTTAAGCGTTACTGCAAATGCGAAAATTCAAGCTCTCTTTCATAGAAAATTATTGAGTGTTCGAAAAACTTCATTTAAAGTCATTTGAGGCACATTAACTTACAAATGCAATAGTGTTTACAAATTACTTCTAATGTGTATATTAACGGTGTGAGAGATATTTAAAAAAAATACTTTTGTGTAATTTTTGAAAAAACAAAAGAAATGAAATGAACTTTGTCATTTTTAATAGTGAAATTAACACTACCCGTCGGAAAAGTTTGAAGAAAAAATATGGAGCCATTTGTGAGAAAATGGAGTTTCAACGTTTCTCAAAATTCGGAATTGAAAACTCATTTAAACAGAAAACTGTTGGTTTTCTTGGGTTAATGTACAACTTCATATCTAGAAAATTGTCAATCCGAATGTACTGTAGTTCACACATGATGACTCTCGTCAAGAAGCAAGGGAAGTAGAAGTCAATCTGCAGAGGAAAGAGAATCAACAGTTGCTATTAGGCCAATATACGTTAGTAAAGAAATTAAAAAGCCATGGCATATTCATAAATTATCTGAAGCGCCAAATTCGACGTACATTTTTTAGAGGGAGTGTTAGGAGATACTATTGTATATTCCGTTAGGCGACAACTGTTTAATAATTGTCGCTGCGACGCGACTAGAACATTAGTCGGTTTCGAAAGAATGTTCCAGGCTTTCCTTGTCACCGTAACTGACGTATGGCTGTCGAGAAGGTAAAAACAAACAGTGTACAGTACTACGTATTGTGTTAGCAAGTCACTTAATGTTTATGCATACTCCAAATTTATCGACCCCGTTGTATGTACTGGGAGTAAGTCGTTAACAACAGGCATTTGCTTTCTTTTCTATCTTACATTCAAATTTTACTGTATGAATTTAATTTCTGATTCCTCGCGTTTAAACAGGAATGTCCCACGCTGAATTCCAACAAATGCACTGATGAGGGTTTTCGTTTTTGCGATTAAATTCGGTCCATAGTACATTTAACTTGCGAGATGGTGTAGGTCATCTTTGGGGATTCCCCGACGTCTTAAGTCTTGGAAGTGTCATGTATAAATTATCAGACAAATAGTACCCTATGCAAAGATTTTTACTCCCCTATCTCAAAAACTATTATTGTCGAAGAAATAGACTGTTCAAAAATAGAACGACGTTCTTCCGAAACGCCTTCGGGTATGATTATGTTGAATGTGAATTAAACTGGACTAAATAATCATTGAAAGTTGTTTTACTTTCTCGCCTTACGAATACGTATAAGAAGAAAAAGTTATGTAATCGTGCGCCAGAATATGGCAAATTGTTTTCATTAGTTTTTGTGTATTTGTATATTTGTTCATAGTTTATATCTTAAAAATCGTTATATAATGAAATGAAACAAATTCGTCTCGAAAAATGACCCTTGCCGCTATTCCAGTACGGCTAGTAGACCAGGGTTCTTTATCTCACTTTATTTCTCGTCGTCCTGAGTAAGACACATTCTCAACTTCTGTTTTCATATTTTCTTTGTGTACGAATTAAAGTTGGCAAATGGTATGCGTTTCATTTACTGATTGTTATAAATGTCCCAATTTCCCCGATTACTGATCTCAACGATTACACACGTATCAAATAAAAGAAAATAAATACATTGTAAGGAAAGTTAAAAAGTTGCCCTACAATACTCGGTAGAATAATAATGTGTATCCGAGTTCATGGCATGAATTCTGCTTAGTGTGCCAGGAGCATTTCCAATTAGCGTAAATTTTTTATTTAACGTCAAAACAATTAAAAACTGTATGTGACGTACTATGAGAAGAAGTGCCAGAAGACTCAAGTGTTCTTGAAAGATTGTGAGACACAGATTACTGGTAGATTTAAGGTGATAAATCACTTAACGTTTGTGTGTTATAAATAGATTAGATTATTCATACTGAGGTCCGCGATTCCTCCTAATTTTATTTACTTTATTTAATAATAAAGCTCCTTTTGCCGATCCGATGGCCGAGATCGTTAGTGCAGTACCGGTCTCGGATCGCAGGTTCGAGTCCCGCCTCGGGCATAGTTGTGTTGTGTCTCTGTATGTTTGTGTACGTCTATTTCATCATCCATCATAATCATAACTTCACCATACCCCCCAGGGATAACGACCGTGGGGTATAGAAATGGAATATGCTTTAAATTGCAAGATTCCCCCTATAGAAAGTAACATGCATCTACCCCGATATTTCAGTCTGAGTCCCACTAGAATACGTTTGTGGGTAATACACGTTTTGGGGTCCCCAGATACCGAAAGAATTATTTTTAAACGTCCGTCCGTCCGTCCGTCCGTCCGCCCACCCATCCGTCCGTTCGTCTGTGAACACTACTAGCGTCTAAACTACACGTACGATCTTTTCCAAATTGAAGAATCTCCTGTCGATCTGGCTCTGGTTGAAGCTTTGAAATTTTGAAAAACATTCTTTAAAATTTCGGGGTTCCTAACATGAAGTCCCCGTACTTTCTCAAAATTTGTTCAAAAACGGCTCCAAATTTTTTCTTTAAATTTCTCGTAAGAATATAGTCAAATGCATATAAAGTTGGCGTAGGTCCTATTTTTAAGGTTAACTCTGAATTTTCGAAAATTGCAAAAGTTTGAATTTTTTTGATCTACCTACAACTATAAAATTGAAGACAGGTTTATCTTTCAAATGAAATTTGTTGCCCATAAATAGTTCTTTCATTAAAGTCATGTAGACATTTTTGAAGCGTTTTGTAGTTTTCGTGCAATAGAGAGTGAAATAATTTTTTAAAAAATTACAAAAACAAGATTTTCTCAAAAACTGCTCCAAATTTTTTCTTTAAATTTTGGTAGTAGTAGTACCAAAAGGCATCCTATCCGATAACGTAAACGCTATGTAGGTATACAGTATTACATTTATGAGTAGAAGTACTTCAAATGAAGCTTTTCGAAAACTCAATATATTCCTGTGAAAAAGTGCTTCAAATTTCGCAATTACAGTAATACTTAATTGCCATTTTCTTAAAAACGGCTTCAAAATTTTCAATGACAATTTCTATTTGGACGAACTTTGACTTTTTTAATATTCTTGGAGTAATATTTCGATTGTGCAATGAGGAAAGCAAAACTTTATGAAAATGTCAAAAACAATGACCTTAGAGCGACGATAGATTGCAGCTGGCCAGAGAATGTTGTTAGACCTTAAAGCCAGACCACACCAAGGATATTAAACAAATTTGTTACGAGAAAGTCTGTGCCATTCTGTATCTTCTCTAGTTCTATTTATTACTGTCCTAAGTCGGGAAATGACTTAAGTGTCACATTAAAAACGTAAACACTTTGTTCTTCACGGATGACACCGGTTGATTGATTGATTTTTTTGTGTTTCCGGCGCGTCAACGGCTTTGCTCATTGACCCCGTAAGTGTAGTGCATGTTTTTTCTCGGGAGATGGCGGTGATCATCCCCCGCTAGATGGCGAGATCTGGCGCCGACCTATTGTCGACTAGTGTGGTTTCCCCCTAACCAGGACTCTCCCACCAGCGGGGCACCGCCCTGAGCTCCCGAACGGTCTCCAGGAATATGTGGTAGTGTAGTACATGTTAGTGTAAGTGTGTGAGTAAGGGGAGAGGATAGGGCAAGGAAAAGGAAGGAAAGATCGTGCGCGGTCCGTGGCCCGTTTGGAAAGGTACTGCTCCGGCATTCGCCTGGTGTTGATTGGACAAACCACGGAAAACTACCGATCAGAGCAGCCGGCCGCTAGAATTCTCCTCCGGACAGCGACTGAATTCGACCTAGCCGAAAAGCTAGTGTCGAAAATCCTGCCGCCGTCAGGACTCGAACCTAGGACCTCCCGGTCAGAGGCGCTGCAGTGATATCAGTTGATGCACTGAGCTACCGCCCCCGGTACGACACCGGTCATTTCCCATTTTGGCCTCTTTTATATAAAACTTGTTTCTCAACTTTTATATCGAACTTTTGCTTTGCCTAAAGGAGTTCCCAAATGTCTCATTGTCACTATAATTCTATTAACCTTTTGTGATGATCCCAATATAAGTCAGAATAAACCATTATAATACAGAAAGAATCACGGATGACACCGGTATCAAGAATGATAAGAATACGCAATATACTCAAACATTGAGAGCTCATGAATATTTGATATTTCATCTATTGTATTTGCATTACTTATTGCGCGTATGAATATCTCCTAAAAGTGAAGTTTTAATTTGATAAAGAAATAATTAATAATGGATTGATAACTCCAAGGGTTTGATAGTTGAAATACTACTGAACTTTTGTCAGATTTTTTGGGAGCAAAATTCAGTTCCTTCCAAATATTCTTGTATTCCGAGGGTGGCATCAAAAGGGAAGGGTTCATGGGACCGTGTTGTACCCCCCCTTGAAAATGTTAAGAATGTGAGAAATATTTTTTAAATATTATGAATATACTTCCAAATGATATATTAATTGTGAATTTATTACAAAACAATAAATAATTTACAATTTTTCGTTGAACATTTTGAATATTGGCGGCAATTATATTATGTCATTAGAAACATCTGGACAACAATTTTTTTTTTTATTATTATTATTATTATTATTATTATTATTATTATTATTATTATTATTATTTAAGATTAAGTAATATTTTACAATTGGAACTCATGTTCTCCTTATACTACCTCTTGAAAAACTCTCGCTAGCAAAAAAATCGCCGAAAAGTCGAATTCTCAATTTTCTAAAATTAGAAGTTTTAATGAAAGAGGGAATTGCACGATATTTATAAGCACTCTTCATTCTGATAGAGCAAAAATTTACAGACAAAAATTTGAAACCATTTTTGAGAAAATATTGTGCACGTAGTTTTGGAAATTTGTGAAGGAATTGATTCAAAACTAGGCAAACCTAGTCGGACTTGTATTTTGGAAAGAAAGTACATGACATTTTAAGATCTAATCTTGAAGAAAAAAATTCACGGAGAAATAATTCCCATTTTCGATTACGGCGATGCCTGATGAAACGGCCACCTGATGAAATACACTAACGGCCAGTTTTTCGTGCAACCTATTTATTAATCTTTCTCGCCTTACTTCGTAAGAAGAGAAAATATTGTAATCGTTCGCCGGAAAGCAGCGAATTTTCTACAGAAAAATTCTTATTGCCTGTCCCTGGTAAAGAAAAAGTCGATAAATCTTATTGCTATAAAAAGTAAGCTACTTTCTCTAATAACTTTGCTGGTAGTAAATGCAGAAAATGAACTTCTTGATTCCGTGGGAAAGTCTAGGGAATCCAGGGGATCCGAAAATGCCTAGAATATACCTAGTTACCACGACTTTAAGTGGGAGGTGTATGCTATTTAATGTAGCATATAGAAAATTGTGCAGTAAGAATACATGTTTTATGGGTCCTTGACAATCAATTGATGGCAAAACGTCGGTCTACCCGCCTGTCTGTGGTCAACTCTAGCGCCAAAACCGTTCTGCCGATTTTCTCCAAAATTAACATTTTTCGATCAATTTGAAGGCCCTATGAGAATTGATAAGGATAATTTTATTTTTCGCGTAACTTTGCGTGAAATATAGGCAATTAAAATTCTGTTCACACAATTATTTCCCCCAAAACGGCTCCAATTTTTTCTTTAAAACTTCTCCTCGTAGGTATCAAAGATTGAAAATAAGCGGTGCTTGTTTCACTTCCGGCCAACTCTATATTTTCGAAAATTGCAACAAAAAAATCGCAAAACTTTAAGATTAAAAAATCACAATACTGAAGATAAAGATTTTGTGTTAAACAAAACCTGGCCTAAAAAATCAGATCCTCAGAAAAGGTCATGCACAACTTTCTGAAAAAAATCGAGTAATTTTGCATGAAGTAAATTGCGTGCATTTCTGCTTGAAGTAAATGAAATATATTTAAAAATTCTCAAAACCCCTCCAATTTTTTTATTCAAATTTTTCCACGCTAGAACAAGAGTCGCTTAAAGTAATTGTGCAGATCTCATTTTTGTTCAATTCACTGAATTTTCAAAAATATACGAAACTAAGAACAATGCAAGAAAGTATATGTAGTTGTAGTACAAGTAGTTTCACCAAGTCATTTGAAAATAATCCGCCTTTTAAGCGCCCAGGGACTTTTCATAAATGGAACTGTATTAAGCGGTTGCCGTTACCGATGCGCACTGTAATGAAGAGCGGTGGAGATTGCGATTGATTCATTATCTTCCTGGGATGGAATGCATTGCCGTATTATTAAGGTGTGAAGTATTATTATTGTACCACCTATCTCGTTGGGGGATTAATTTCTATTTCCGATAACAACAGATGATTTTATTAAATGTGTATTTATAAAATAAGGGGTTCGTGTCGTCCGTTCCCCAGCGTGGAATTTGTTAATCCTTGTTTCCTCTCTGAGGGAACTAATCAAGTACTTACGGAACATACCAGAGCGCGAAACCAGAAGTTCAGTCGCGAAATCCATCAAACCACAAAGTAGGTGCATGGCAGGTTTTTTCGGGGTTCTCCCAACTTTTCTGCCTTTCATTCAGCCATTGCTCCATCATTCAAATCACATTATCATCATCACTCATTCCCCATCCATAAAACCATTAATCTCAGGTATGTCCGAAAACGCTTTGGAAGTAAAGAAATGTGTACAAATTAAAATATAAAAATTAAAAAATTCAATTATATATCACAAAAAATTAAATTGTAATTAATTTTGAAAAAAGTCCCACGCTTAAATATTTTCTGAAGTCACACTTGGTGTAATCAGAAATTTTCGTTTCTCCGTTAACAAAACTGATAAGTACAAAGACATAGGTCACCGAAGTATTTGTAATTTCATCCAACGAAACGGAGTTGTCGCGAATTTTCACAAAGTGTCTACATCGTACTACGCAAACAAAACCGATTGCCAACACAACTAGTGCGCAGATAAGATCGGTTCAAAAACAGATAATTTTTCATTTGCAGGAGTCTAACCACATCATGCAAGTGTAAATTTCAAAATTCTTTGAAGAACAGTTCATGAAAGGATCTTTCCAAAGGTCGAATTTTCTTCATTGTTAAATCATGTTGTTTGCATTTCAAGCAGCACTTATATAGAAGAGGCTTTCGCATTGATGAGTAAGTATTTTGTGAAGGATCCTTTATTAAATACTGTGAAAATACTCACCAGTTGCAATATCCTCACTTGTGCAGGTCGTGCACTGCATTTGGAGGGTGTCCTTATTCTACGTATCAGATATTTTAAATGATAATGAAAGTGGAGAGAGGAATTTCACATACAATAATTGAACAGAAATCAGTGTCGCTGGTGAAGAGGTGTCTGCAATGAGGTCGATTTTTTCAGGTGAACTGCTACGTATTTTCATCGTCGTATTTGTATGGAATAATACTACTTTTACTTCAGGCATCATAATTTTCACACGTTACATACGCACACACACACACACACACGTGTGTGTGTGTATATATATATATATATATATATATATATATATATATATATATATATATATATATATATCTTACAGAAACTGGAAACAATGGCATTGCCACTATCGTATTGTGAAAATTATATTTCCTTTTATTTCTAAAATTATTACATTATCTGATTTTTACGAATAGTTTGCTATTTATACGTGTTGAAGCGTTACTATTTGGTCATATTCAAAGTTGAATTAATAATTGCATCTCACACTACAGTTTTATATTGTAATTTTATTACTGAAAGTATTACTTAAGACTTTACGACTGTAAGACTTCATGCTATGCTTTCTACAAACAATTTAGTCTGTAGCGCGATCCAATTCAAATTATCATGTGCAACGTGTGGCTGCCAGTGGTAGTCGGGTAAAGATTTAGTAGATGACATTGCCAACAATCAAAAAATTGAGAACTCTCAGACACCCCGGATAAAGAAACCCGGTCATTAAAAGTAAAGAACTCTTGAAAAAAAAACAACAACAACAACAACTAATGATATCTTTAGCCATTGTTTGACCCGCTACCATTTCAAATTTCGATCCGGCGCCTCTGACTTAATATATTTTGTTGCTTTACAAAAACAGCCGAATCTTATCAAGAGCTTGAAAAAGCTTTAGGATATCAGAGACGTTCGGGAACATGCACGACGAATCCACTTATCAACTCATCTTCAAGATTTTACTCTTGAGTCAATATCAAAAGTCATGGAACCATCAATAAGCGTGACAAGACTACAAATGTATTTTTTACTCGAAAATCTGCGACGAAAAAATACGCTTCTCGGCCTCTTGAAGGTCTGATATTATCTTGGAATATCAAAGATAAATCTTGGAACAAATATTTTTTGTCGTTGTAAGTTTGGCCAATTCCGGAAACCCCTTATTAGGAATAGTAAACAAGTTGGTCTATTGAAATTGAAATTTCCTAGTATCTTGAGAAATAAACACACAATTCACAAAAAATATTACACGAATCTTCATATTTTATTGCATTCTGGGACAAAAAAGTATTTTTTTTCGAAATAATTGTTTCTGCTGGATGACGCTGTAAAGCAAAACCTCAGTCAGGCAAACCATAACAAATGTTCTGCGTATTAAATACTGCAGATGTTTACGCTAAAATTTGGTAGATGTTACGTCGGGTGTTGTTCAAAATATCCTCCTCCTTGTTATACAAACGACCCACTGTAGATGTAAATACGTGACAGCGGTAGTTTTATGAAGAAAGGCACGCACGAGTAGCGATGATGACTTATTCATTATTCTTATGAATAGAAGATGCTTAAGAAGCTTTATAATTATTCTTAATAATATTCTAAGCATTTAAAATGGCGGAAGAGTGCAAAACGTTTACATTCGATGAAACTGATAGAAAACAAACAAAAAGTACTGTTGTATCCTCTCATTATGAACATTGAAGCATAATTCAATAAAACACAGAAATTCCTATCGAAATAAACCGGGAGAGGTGGCTCAGGGCATCAACTGATGTCACTGCAGTGCCTCTGACTGGGAGGTCCTTTTTCGAAACTGGCTTGTCAGCTAGGTTGAGTTCAGTTGCTGTCCCGACGAGAATTCTAGCGGCCGGCTGCTCTTATCGATAGTTCTCCGTGGTTTCTCTGATCAACACCACGCGAATGACGGAGCAGTATCCTAACAAACGGGCCACAGACCGAGCACGATCTATCCTTCCTCTTCCTTACTTACACATACACTACACTCTCACACAAGCCGGGAGACTGGTCGGGAGCTTAGATCTTGTTCCGGCTAGGGCGGTGCCTCGCTGGTGAGATACCTGGTTGTGGAAAATCACGCTAATCGACGGTAGGTCGGCGCAGGACCTCGTCATCCAGCGGGGGAAGATCACCGCCACCTCCGAGGAAAGAAAAATGCACTACACAATCAATCTATTGAAATAAAAAATCTTAACAAGTGTCTGCTGAATGTAGGAACTGCCGAACAATTATGTCTGTGGTCAACACTAGCGCCTAAACTGTCAACCCGATTTTCTCTAAAACTGATATGTCTCTATCTATCCGAACGAACTAGAGGTCACAAGACTTTGAAATGTATATTTTATTTTTTGGGGGTACTTGAGAATGAACCTCAACATTTTCAAAATTTCCTCAATAATGACTCCAAATTTTTTAATAAACTTTGTTTTCGGATATTGTAAAATATGCTTTAAAATGGCGCAGGTCACATTTTCATTGAAAAATCTTCCTTTCGAAATTTGCAAAAGTTCAATTTTTTCTACAACTATTGAGGATAGATATGTTTTCTTAATGAAATAAGTTGTTGATTAATTGATTAGGGATTCTGGACGCATCAACTGTTAGTGTTATGAATCTCGAAAGCTCATGTTTTTATCGCGGGAGGTGGCGGTGATCTTCCCCCGCTTGATGCCGAGATCCGGCACCGACCTACGTCGGCTTGCGGGAATTTTCCCCAACCGTGTTCCCTACTCTCCCACCAGCGTGGCATAGCCCCAGCCACGACAAACTCTAAGCCCCCAACTGGTCTCCCGGCATGTGTGGTAGGGTAGTTTAGGTGAGTATGTGTGTAAGCAAGGGGCGAGGATACAATAAGGAAGGGGGAAAAGATCGGACGCGGTCGGTTTGTTAGGATACTGTTCCAACATTCGCTTGGTGTTGATCGGAGAAACCACGGAAAACGTTCAGAGCAGCCGGCCTCTAGAATTCTCCTCCAGACAGCGCGGCTGAATTCGATCCAGCTATTTAGCTAGTGTCGAAAATCTGCGGGACTCGAACACTAGGACCTGCCGGTCAGAGACACCGCAGTGACATCAGTTGATGCCTGAGACATCTTTGCCGGTGAAATCTGTTGTTCTAAGAGAGATCTTGAAATAAAGCCATGTAAAATTTTACGAAAATACAGTATTTCAGGCAAGTTTGCGACAATATTAGCAAATTTTAACCAATAATTTTCTCAAAACAGTTCTAAACTTTTCCATGTTTTGTTTCCTTGTATGTAGCAAAGGACGGTAAAAAATCTGGCGCTCGTCCCATTTTCAGCGAACCCTCTGCATTTTCAAATTTTACAAAGATAACATAGCAAAAGTACATTCTTGATGATTTCTATTTTGTTCCTAAATAAATCTCTTCTAGAAATGAGAACTTATAAAGAAGGTCATGTCCAATGTTTTGAAAACAAGAAAACCAGTAGCTTTCGCGTAATTCCTGCTTGAAGTTTATGGAATTTATTTTAAAATCTTAAAAGCGGCTTGAAGTGTTCTCTTTAATTTTTTCAACAGATAGATAAAAGTGTGCTTAAAAATGGGGCGGTCTCATTTTCGTTGAACTCTGAATTTTTTAAAATTTCAAAAATTAGTAATGCAAGAAAGTAGGTGCTGTATTACAGGTGCTGCACCACTAAATTCTAAATATATATTTTTGAAATGTACATCTTTAAATGATGTTATGTATATTTTCGTAAATTATATTTTATTTTTATAGTATTATATTTTTGTAAATTATAAGTATTTTTCATATAATTTTGAGTAAAAAAGATAATTAAAAACTAGTTGTGCTACAAGAACATGCACTTTCACGCAGGTTGCGTAATATTATATTAGTTCTTGAATCTGTAAAAGTGCTTCCAAACAGCAAAATATATCCCACGCTGGGATTCGAACTCACGTACTTGAGCTTAGCAAAATTGGAAGCTTATTTACTGTACCAAACACCGCAGCCGCTGCAACACTCTTCGACGGTTTAAAAAGAAAGTTGAATAATTGCAGTTAATTTTCAGAAACATTTACATGACGTTAATTGAAGATTTAATTTTGAAAAACATTTTTTCATTAAGGAATAAATTACTATCATCCGTATAGCACTTTTAGGATGGCGCCAAACAACTTTAAACTTTTAGACAATTTTTGAAAGTTCAGAGAGCTCAACGAAAATCGAACCTGCACCATTTTTATACGTGTACCTTGCGTTTTATAAGCGTACTCTATCCGAGAAAAAAGTTTGAAGACTCCTTAGAAAACTTGTTTTCAAAATTGCCTTTATTTCATGCAAAATTATGCGAGAACTACTAATATATTAAAAAACAACACGACCTTATTTAAAGATCTAATTTTGAAGAACAAATAGCTTTAAGAGAAATTCTGTAGTTGAGAAAAATGTTTATCTTTTACAAGTTTCGAAAGTTCATAGTTCGACAAAAATCGGCCCTGCGTCATTTTTAGAAGCGTACTTTAGCCGAGAAAATAATTCAAAGAAAGAAATTGATGACATTTTTGAGAACATTTTGAAACCTTTATAGATGTACTCCCAAAAAACAAAAGGCCCTATTCAGATTCGCAGGATGAATAACAACTTTAGCCTCGAGCTCGGACAGATGGCAGGAAGAATAACAACTTTAGAGAAAATCGTCTGACCAATTTAGGGGCTAGTGTTGTTAGACGGGGAGACGGACAAGCGCACAGACGGACGGACGGACGGATGGACGGGCGAATGTTTCGCGTATCAAGGATCTTCAAAACGTGGATTTAGATTATATATCATATTACAGGAAGTAATTTACTACGTACTGGAGCAAATTGTATCAACTTTTGCGGTTTCAGTAACCCATAATGCGAGTATTTCTGTCGAGAAATCATCACTTTTCACTGCAACACTTTCTCTTTACTACGTAATTACGTACAGAAAAGAATGGTTTCTTCAGACAAAAGTATGTTTTCATGATATTTTCTATCAAACAACTAAGATTTGAATTATGTTTATAATATTTTATATTTTATTCTTTATTTTCTTTTTAAATTCTGTCTTTGGGCATGTTTAATTTTAACCTCAATTGACAATTTCGAATATGTCTTTTGTATTTCACTTTAATGGATCTTTGCTTTCGTAGAAGAAATGGGAGTTAATATAGCTTTTGGGACAATACTGTCAACCGACTAGTCCAAAAGACTGTCACGGGCTAGTATCGAGTCACATACCGACACCTCAGAGGCTTAATTTTAAATCTCGCAGCAGTTGCTCTTGTTCCAGTGCAAGCGAACTCCAGTGACTGTAGAGCACACGGCTGCTTTGCGACTCACGTCCGTTGCCCACTACTACGACATGCCTACGATATGCCTTCGGTATGTTTTCTTACAATTTACGAGTCATACTTTGCAATTATAAACTTTTTATATTTATTTATTTAAGGTTGCTTTATATCATCTGGGTCATCAGAGACCCATTTCATAATACAATTGTACAGACAAACATAGTAGTTACTATGTAAAACTTAATTACATTTTCACAACATGTTATGTTTGATCCAAGGTACTAATATAACATTCATAGCTATATAAGGTTGTTCAGTTTTGTCATTTCTAAGAGTTTTACTACTTTGGCACACCTACCGTGGAAATGAGCTGTGATTTTAGGGTTCCTTTTATTTTCAGAAGTTTTCTTATATTATCTGTAGCAGGGCATTCAAGAATGAGGTGGAAGATGCAGGCTGCACCACACTTAGGACAGTGTTCGGGATCTGATCTTTTGAATAAAAAGCAGAAATTGAGATTCAAATGACCTATGTTAAACTTTGCACACCAGATAGAAGATATTTTTGGTGCACCGAGAACATTTGTAAATAATCTGTTTCTCACAACACTCCATAAGTAATGTGTCTGAAACAGCAAAACGTTGCAGGCCAAATAAACTGTTTAGGACGAATTTGCTTTCTAGATTGTTCATGGATTGCAACCTCGCCGAAACAAAAAACAGAAACAAAAATTTAATTATGACTTTGTTTTAGATCATATTACAATAATTGTCTTTAGACGAGCTCATATGATGCCTTTTATTAACGCTTCTTCTATAATGTATTGATTATTAAACTGTGTGGTATGTTGTGTTATTTCCACCGCCAGCGAAAGTTTTAAACACGTTTTTCCGAATATGTCATTATTTAAGGAGTGTCACTATTGCAGCCCTTGATTCATATGTGATTGCATCTTAGGCGCTTTATTAGAGCAAACCTAGAGAGTGAAAAATTGTGAACCAATATCTGAAGGTTTAGAATACTATTTCATTGAAATTCATCAAACATTATTTATTTTATTTTACGTAAAAAAAAAAGTTAAAAACTGCGTATGACGTGCTATGGGGAAAAGTGAATTGTGTGCACATTTCCAAAATTCTGTGATCCCTACACTAAGTCATATACTACTTAAATTTTGAATTTTTTGAAAGGGAGAAAAAAAAACAAAAACTCCCATGTAATAAAATCTATTTTCAAGGATAAACAAGCAATAAATTTTGAATTTTGAAAGGGAGAAAAAAAAACAAAAAAACTCCCATGTAATAAACTCTATTTTCAAGGATAAATAAGCAATAAATTTTGGCTCTTATTACTTCCTGCCGCGACAACATGGAAACGATAATTTGAATAATTGTATTTCCCACTGAATTCTAGAAGACGTGCACAGAAAATGAAGTTACATTTATGTCCAGAAGCAAAACAAGGGGCCATCTCAGCAGTTGCTCAATGGATCAGGGAAACTGGACGAAAACCTGATCGAGATGGGGGTCATTGACCCGGAAGCTGTAGTACAATAGTTGTTACAGGTTGTTTATACTCATTTATACAGTCCAAATGGTAAATAATGCATTATGTATCATTGTTAAAATTAATGTTACTTTTCTTGTGATGTTCAGTATAGTCTCTAATTGTATAGAAACAGTTATGCAGCAGAAACGATTTCACTTGGGATTTAAACATTTTCTATCGAATTTAATCGTTTAATGTCATCTCGCAAAGTGTTGTAAAATAATGTATGTGAATAGTGTATGTGAATTTCTTTGTAATGAGCTGATGATACTGTCACCTGATGAATATGATTTCTACGTCAAGTGTTATAGTAATTGACTTCGGCATTTTCTGAAAAAATAATCCCGCCCTTGAGCAAGTCATTTTTACAAAAACCACTGATTCGTAAATAAAGACACGGTAATGGTAGAATTCCTAGATTAATGAAGAGAGGCTTACATGAATCACGTGGTGGGATTTGGGTATTATTCGTACAATTCGTTTTTGTAATCTAAAAGTCTGGGAGCTATAAGATGTATTTCCCCAGAATATTATGCCATATCTCAGGCGGGAATGAACATTCGCGAAGTATACACAACGAGCAGTATGAAGGCTGACTGAATTTGCAAGAATTCTGAACGCGTAGCATAATGAACTTAATTTTGTTTCATAATGGTTGGTGCATTAATTTAAAATTTGTTGCCTTAACATCAGTCAATGGTACACTGTTCATTTTCAATGGAGCACAGACTTGTTTATTTGAAATGAAAAACTGCATTAAAACCTTTTCTTTTCGTTTACTATTAATTTGTTATTTCGGAACCAATTTGAAACATCTGATATTGTACTATTTACGGTTTCTTTATTGCAAAGGATGTTCGTATCATCCGCAAAGAGAACCGTTCTTCCGTTTCGAATCGTCGAGGGCATATCGTTTACGTAAAGTAGGAACAGAATAGGGCCTAAAATCGATCCTTGAGGAACTCCACATGCGACGGGCAAAGAGTCGGAAAGGTGCGTACGTAATGTTCCATCATTCCAGTAAGGTATTTCAACTCTCTGAGATCGTTGTTTAAGGTACGAACATAACCAATCTAGAGCAATACCACGAATTCCACGAATATGAAGGTAATTTGGAAAGTAAAATGTCATGATCAATGACGTCAAAAGCTTTTGAGAGATCTAAAAATAATCCAATAGGTGCCTCGTTTTGATCCAATGATGAGGCGACATCTTTAAGAAAAGCAAATATAGCTGTTTCCGTTGATTTTGATTTTCTAAATCCATGTTGGCAATCTGAAAGCGCGTCGTGTTTAGTGAGAAAGGTTTCCATTCGTACGTAAAAAGTCTCTCTAATATTTTTGAAAAACTGATAGAAGAGAAATGGGCCGATAATTTTGAATTTCATTTTGTTGCCTTTTTGAAAAGCGGCTTAATTTTAGCTGTTTTGAAAATATCTGGAAACGTTCCAGTGCATAAAGATGCATTAAATATGTGAGTTAACGGGTGTATAATGGCATTCGCACAAGTCTTTAACAAAGAATCCGGGAATTCATATAAACCGGACGAATATTTATTTTTTAGTTTTTTAGTTTTTTAGTTTTTAGTTTTTTAGTTTAGTTTAGTTTACTTAATAGCTTTATTTGATACTTGCACATTTGTTCGTGTCTTCAACTGTCTAAGTAATTCTTTGTTAAGAGTGTGTTCTTGGCGTACCAAATTTTTGTTATAATTACGAAATTGAAGCTCATTGCTGGGGCAATAAATATTTTTCATGTGTGTGGTCATTTTCCTCTCATGCCTCCGTTTTCGCGTTCGTGCGGTTACACCTTTTATCACACATACAATAATTTCTCGAATATCATGTTTCTGATATACTATATATTATACTATTAGCAATGCATAGCCTGTAAATTCCGGGGGACAATAATTGGTGACGCTGTAAAAACAAAAATTGCGAGAATATGGTGAAATGGCTAATGTTGAGAAATATGAAACAACTATAAATGAAACTGATTGTTATCTTCGAGATTCCTATATAAAAATATCAACTTTCCTTTGTTTCCATTTGTAATATTTTCAAATAGTGACTTAAAAGAAGACATTGCGTCCGCGTTCCTTCAAGGTCTCTCACTGTCCCTCGCTAGCGCAAATTCCCAATTCCTTCTGCCTCATATTAAAGGCCATAGAAGATCGCACTATTATTATTTTTATATTACACATTATTATTTTTATACCCATTTCTGTAGTAGTTTGTATCTGACATTTTAAAAACTTGTTTTTTGAGCATTACAGACAGTTTTGATGTAATTGGGAGTGTTCGGCTCCGCGAATGTCTCTTTCGTGGAGAGAAGTTCGCACTGACCACACCCTCAAATTATAATAACCTAGTTTGCATTTAATAATCTTTCAATAAGAGAACTATATAAAATGTTAACACAGCGTTCTAAACTTCATTTCAACAATTCATTTCATATTCAGTAACGCTTCGTGCTTACGCTGCATGGTTACCCCCTCCCCCTAATCGTAAAATATTCTTCATTGTTAGAAACACATCCTTACGATTTAACCTCATTCAATACTCGAAATATTGCCGCAATATCGATGCATGAAATCAATTTGAAGTCAAAGAGAGGCCGTTCAGCGCTTTTTGGCGTCTGGTTGCAAGCCAGGCAGCACACCGAAGCGAGACGTCACGCTCTTAACGGTTTAACATTAAGAAGCACAGCCTCCCGGATTCAAGAGCGTGCCTACGCGTCAACCAGCGAGTTGTTGGTCATTGCCCGTGCGTTTGATTGATTGATTGATTCTTTCGTGTTTCCGGGCGCGTCAACTGCTTCGGTCATTAGTCCCGTCAGTGTAGTGCATGTTGTTTTTTTCGCGGGAGATGGCGGTGATCTTCTCCCGCTGGATGGCGAAATCCGGCGCCGACCTACCGTCGGCTAGTGGGGTTTCCCCCTAACCAGGACTCTCCCACCAGCGGGACACCGCCCCAGCCGGGACAAGCTCTGAGCTCCGGACCGGTCTCCCGGGATATGTGGTACTGTAGTGCATGTTAGGGTAAGTGTGTGTTTGTAAGGGGAGAGGATAGGATAAGGAAGAGGAAGGACAGATCGTGCGCGGTCCGTGGCCCGTTTGCTAGAGTACTGCTCCGGCATGCGCCTGGTGTTGATCGGAGAAACCACGGAAAACTACCGATCAGAGCTGCCGGCCGCTAGAATTCTCCTCCAGGCAGCGACTGAATTCGACCTAGCTGAAAAGCTAGTGTCGAATATCCTGCCGCTGTCGGGACTCGAACCTATGACCTCCCGGTCAGAGGCGCTGCAGTGACATCAGTCGGTGCACTGAGCTACCGCTCCCGGTTCCCCGTGCGTTTTAGTACTGCAACGATACCAACGATACCAAACCATCCTATCTCCGTGAACTGCCGGAAACTCATCGTCGGCTGCCCTCGGAGAATACTCTTGTCTTCGTCTAATGTAGCTGTATATACCCTATTCTTTTACTCATTTTCGTGTTTTTTCATGTTTCAAACTACAAGTTTGATGAATTTTTGAGGATACTAAGTGGAATGTTTAACATTTTTGGCGAATTGATTTTCATTTTACATTACGTTTGCTGATTTAAAATGTGTATATGCTGTGTGCAGTTAGTTTTGTGGAAAGGTCTGTTGGTTAGCGTTTGGTAGTCTTCTGTGATTGCGTGCAGTTCTTTTCACGCAGTCACATTTCTTCGTTACGCATAGGAATGTGTGTGAGAATTCGAGCCATAATTGTTTGTGATTAGTGTGAATTGGAATTGACAAATCTTTCGAAACAAAGTAAGAATATTTCCAGCTTTTGTGCATGGATTTTGGTGTGATTTTTTCCTTGCGTTAATTAAGATTAGAAGTGTTAAATATTTGTTTCCCTGGTAATAGACAATATATTCAAAAATAAACCAAAATATCCTTCTGGTTCACTCCCTATTGAAGCAAAACTAGATATTAAGAGACCTTGAGTGCCAACTCCATTTCTTCCAAATTTTATTGAAAATATAAAATCACAAAGAACATAATTTGATCGAAATTTCGAACTTTATTTTTCGTAATACATACAGATGGTTATTGGGTGTGATTCGAAGACAGCAGTTTTGTTTCTCCCGTAAATTGTTTGAAGGAGGGGATACATTGTCGAAGACTTGGTTTAAAATCTGCAGTGAATCTGACTGGGAGATCCTAGGGTTCGAGTCCCGTTGATGGTAGGATTTTCGACGCTAGCTTGTCAGCTAGGTCGAATTCAGCCGCTGTCTGGAGGAGAATTCTAGCGGTCGGCTACTCTGATCGATAGTTTTCCGTGGTTTCTCCGATCAACACCACTCGAATACCGTAACAGTACCCAAACAAACGGACCACGGATCGCGCGCGATCGTTCCTTCTTCTTTACCTCTTATTTACACACACATACATTTACATGCACTACCCTATCACTCATGACGGGAGATGAGTCAGGATCTTGAGGCTTGTTCCGCCTGGGGCGGTGCCACGCTGGTGGAGATAACTGGTGAGTGCTACGCTGGTGGGAGATACCACTCGGGGTGGGAGATAGTCCGTAAGCTGATGTATGTCGGCGCCGGATCTCGCCAGCCACCAACAGAAGATCATCACCACCTCCCGCGATAAAAACATTCATTACACTTATGGGACTAATAACTTTACCAGTTGACGCGCTCGGAATCATTAATCAATCAATGAATCAATCGATTTAAAACGTAACGAGTAGCTTAGCGAATATTTTATATTCGTTATGTTTAAAGATTTTAAAGCACATAGTATAAAGTTAAAAAAAAGAACCGGCGCTTCTGGAACCAAATAAAAGGAGTTTGCAGTTACCATTATTTCACACTTCCAGTATAGCAGACAAATTAGGTACTAACGCATTTATCTAAATTACATTTCCGTCATTCGGTTGAGCTGCAACCCCCATTTTGGAGGGGGGCATCTGCCGCGTCTGTGTCTGTTAATATTATCCGCAATTTCTCATAGAAGTAATCCTTTCATCACTGCCCATTCATTTCATCAAACATACAAGAAATTGCATTCATATAAGATAAAAATTGTGTTTAACATAGTTATTTATATACTCAATAAAAAACGTATACTATTTGCCACTTCCAATAGCTTGATGATTTTAGATGAGATGTACGAATGATGTTAAAAATTTACATCGAACCACATTTGTTTAAATAAAATACTACATTCGATTAAATTCAATTAGTAGAACCGGATAACTGAGAATCTGTGTCAAGAGTGTGAAAAGTTTGCTGCAATCGGGTGCAGAGTTATCGAAGTAAGATATCGTTTAAAGATAATTGCAAATAGGGCATACCCGCCCGTCAACAGCACTTAATGTCTCATCACAGTGAGTTTGTATTGTACTGATTCAGTATGATTCAGTATGAAGGGCAGGAGGAAAATGTTTAAGGGAGAATTTTCAAAAAATTAAAGAAAATATTTTTTATTGAATTGTGATAACTATATAAATTAAGATTCCTATATAAGTAAAGATTCCTATGCTATTTACTATGTAAGTAAAGATTCCTATACTCTATTCTCCCAATCTGCCTTGTGGGGGGGTGGGGTGGAGTCGATGGCGCTTACAGAAAGGAAACACAGTCTTACTACAAAGCATTTTCGTCATAGCATGAATGAAAATGCCTTGATTCATCAGATTGACAATAATTAAACTGTATTAACCTAATTAAACATGATTATACCTTTAGTATTAAATGAAGTGCGAGCGAAATTCTGGGCCGAAAAGTAACTGTTCTGAGAGAAATTAATTAGCTATCTATTTAACTCATGATTGAAATAATTGTCTTTCTAATTAAATATTAACTTTGTAAGCTCCTTAACAAACGGCGTAATAATACAGTGAAAGATGCACTAGAGTCCCTAGAGCACTAGATTCTGTATCCAGGGACTCTGAAGATGCACTTCAGAACAACGCTAC
The DNA here is from genome assembly GCA_964035755.1 of Teleogryllus oceanicus. Taxonomy (NCBI): domain Eukaryota; kingdom Metazoa; phylum Arthropoda; class Insecta; order Orthoptera; family Gryllidae; genus Teleogryllus; species Teleogryllus oceanicus. Next base: position 156,601,283 of record CAXIVR010000001.1, read on the forward strand.
TGGCGGCAATCGGACGAGGCTCATCAGTGTGTTATGTTGGGTTGGGTAGAGGCCGTAATACGGAAGAACTAACGGCTCGATGAAATGTTTGCGACTACACTCACACAATTTTTTAATTGTTCAATTGAACTCTAATTGATACTTTTATTACTCAAGTATTATGTCCGAGGGTGGACGAGGCACTCAACTGTACCGTGGTACAGTTAAAAATATAAATTTATTATGAATGTGCAGAGCAGAAATTTAAAAAAAATTAAGGAAATAATTTTAAGCGTTAAAGCGTCGCAGTCACCTCACTAAGCTTGTATCTAAATTATTTTACGAATACTTGATTATCCAAATAGCCCCGTTATTATTTTCGTTTCAGAGACTGGGAATGTTGTGGCAGTGAACTACGCACGAAGCAGAACACCAGTGACGCAAATGTCCTCACTGATTTACGGAGCGAGTTAAATTCTCTCCGAAGTTCATGTGCTCCCAAATGTCACGCAGTGCAGCATTTGGCCGAACTAGCTGGACAAAAGAATAATTCAAAAAGTAATGATCGATGAGAAACGACTACTTCTCATCGCAGAATAGTGAGAAGATAGGAAATCAGGAAAATATTAACATTATGTAAAATGTATTTTTCACTATGTAATTTCTATCCTGTATTAATTATAGTATAAGATGTATATTTGCAGTCACTAATAATCTTGTCGTTAATGCGACTTCAAATAAAATAAAATAAAATAGAAAAAAAATAGGAAATCACTTACATAGTGTGTCAAACTCTTGGTTGTTGTGTTACGATAGCTTGAACCTAACATCGTCTAAGAGTACAAAAAATGCCGACTTTTGTACGAAAAGGGTAAGAATTACTAAATTTTAGTAGTTTTATTACTTTTCACCATTTACCGAGTTATGTTTTTGATAATAATTTACGATTTTTTCATTAAACTTTTATAGATCTATCTGTTCGGTCACCAATATTTTGTCTTGTGATTCTTTAAAAGGACACGTCTCTATCAGCGGTGAACGAGGCGGCAAGGGCTCTGTAACATAGAACATAAAATCTAACCGACTATTAATTAAGAATAAACAAAAGTAGTCGATAAATATTTTCATCTAAATGCGATTTAAAATAAAGTTGAATTAATACAAGATAACAGATATCTGATTAAATTAAACAACTGAAGATGTTGACAATAATATTCAGAGAAAATATAGTTATAATTAAAGGAATAACTATATTTGTATGTATATTTATTTCATTTTATCAAAACAAGCTCTTTAAAACCTCATGAAATCTTGAAAAAGAAATCTCCATTCACTACGGTCTCGGTTCACGGCCTCAGTAATTTTGTCCAACTAGTTCCCTGAAATATCCCTCTGTACGTTGGTTAAAGAGAGAAACATCTTTAATTCCTTCCAACCTCATTAACGTTTTAGCCTCGGAACCCACTTGGTTAACATTCCCCCGCCTGAACTTTGCTCAGCTCCCAATTTGGAATCGAGTGGCTTACTGTAGCCGTTCATTGCGCACCCACATCTTGCGTCAATTAAATTGGCAATTGTGATGATAACCATGGCAATGATTGCATTGTATCAACTATCTGGTAATATCGCTGGTTATTCATGTATCCGATCAAGTTTGTGCGCAAAAATGCGACATTCTCTAAATAGTCATTTTTTTAATAAAGTGAAAAAATGTGTCCAGAAAAGTGTATTGTTAATGTGTAAACATTTTATAAAGATAATTTATCAGACATTACCATAGTTGTATATGTGTTTCACCGTCTCCGTAAGCTTTCTTCATCTCTGTGGGGAATCTTAGTGGGGAATTTAAATTATTTCGTTGGTAGTGCCATCAAATAATCGTTCTATATGTCCTCACAGTAGTGAATCGATTCCTTCACGCGTGCCACGGTAAGGAATAATAGCCAAACTCTATAGATCGTTTTCCAATGCAGACAATTTCTATTACGAGAGCAAATACTTCTTATCTCATTTTTTAAATGTATTTGGCCACTCAGTTTACATAGACAGGTAAATGGAAAAAGATTTGTATGATTGCTTGCCCCATTTATATTTTTCCTGCCTTCTTAATTAAGTTTAATTTGTCCTTAATATATACATTTCTTGTAAAGCATTTGGGAACTCATGAATATTGTGTCCATTCATTTTTTTCATGTAACTATGTAGAAACCCCCTTTTTTCAACAACAGTCGCAAGCGTTTGTTTTCCATTCAGTTCAACTGCTAGTATTTTGACTGCCATGCTGGACGCGCGTCTGCATGATTCATTGTACATGTTGGTATATATTTTATATTAATTTTGCACGTTAAAAATTTGTTGTTTATAATGGTGAGTCTTTATGTTGGTTTATATTGAGTGCTGTGTTTCGTTATAATAATGTTTTCATTAATATTGGTTTATTTATCTCTGTAACATCTTATTTTATGTGATTTAACAGTTGTAATAATTTTCTTCTTTGTATTGTAGCTTGAAGATGGGATAAAACGTAAGCCCTGAAACGTCTCTAAGCAAATCATTTTATTTAAAATATCTTCCGAAAAAGTTTGTTAATCAAAGTTTGTTTGTAAGTTTGTTATTGTTTGTGTATATATATATATATATATATATATATATATATATATATATATGTGTGTGTGTGGGTGTGTGTGTGTGTGTGTGTGTGTGTGCGTGCGTGCGTGCGCGCGCGCGTGTGTGTGTGTGTATAAACTAAGTGGCCGAATACATTTAAAATATGAGATTGTAACTGAACTACGACAGACAATATTCTGTCTTAATGTTGAATATTTCTTATTAGCAAATTTTGCCACAAACGCTCATGACGATCTTTATTCAGAAGTGGAGTGAAAAGGGGGTTTGCATTTCGGAGGTCAAAAAATGAGCACAGATAGTACTTTTCCACCATGTATTACAGACAGTATTTTAAACGTTGTTGGCGATAAATAAATAAATGCACAAAAGAAAAGTTTGAATTCAGAGGCATGAATACATATTTTTCTTTGAATTACATTTTACGAACAGTCTTAAGACAAAGTTATTTCTGAAGGGGGTAATTCACGAATGGTGAAATTACTATGTATACAGGAATTATATTTTAATGAGAAAATAATGAATTAATTGAAATTAACCGCACTCCCAACGATCGTCTGCCACAAATGTGTTTACTTCAAGAACCTATAACGTTGGACACTGCACCACATTCTTTTGGGTTTAAAAGAAATGGTATATGTTGCTGATAGAAGCTAGGCAAATGAAGTCTTCCATGAACCACTACCGTATTCTCTGTTTACTGCGAAATTTAACACTTATCCTTACTTGTTTGTATTTCTTAAACCAAGCAATGCAAATGCACATTTCGTTAAATTCACTCTTATTTGAGTTTGACTAAAGGTGCATTTGTGTAACTTGAAAAACGCAAAATGTCGAAAATCGTGAGTGTTGCTGCAGAAGACGGAAGAAGCAGCAGCGCAGACAGGAGCAAAAAATGGGACCCATTCGATCACCAGTTGCTGCAGTTTCTAATTTACTGATAAAACCAGAGTGTCTATGTGGCTCAAGAACACTAATTTTGATTAGGAAAAATAGAAACCATGGAGAAAGGAAAATATGAAGACAGAAACAGGAGATATAGAAAACATGAAGAAAAGAAAGAATGCAAAATCATTAGGAAAAGTCTTGGTCCAAAATTCACAGACGGGCTGTGCAGACTCAGGACGAAAGGGAATTCAGACAATATACGAATATTTAGCGTGATATCAGAAAACGTTGCAATGTAAACGTTGTCTCGTGGCTCAAGAGCGAAGTCGCCGCGACGACAAGACGCAACAAATTTTTAAAAAATAAATAAAAAATAAAATAAAACGTAGACTAAATTTTTATGGACACAACAAAAGAATGAATCCTAATCGCCTTAGGGGCCGTCCATAAATTACATGAGGCGATTTTGGCGATTTTACGACGCCCCCTCCCCACTTGGTGAGATGACATGAGATTTGCCTCGATCCCTTCCCCCATCTAGTCTCACGTGATATTTTTGAAAATGCGTACTTTTACTGTAAATTCCTTAATTTGTAATTGATTGCATTGAGATTTATTTAAAAAACATAATTTTCTTAATTATATTTATTTAAAAGTAAATTTTATCAAAAGTTCAGTTCTTTTTACCAAAAGCTCCGTATTTTTTCTTGCAAATTTCTGTAAAAAGTACAGGTAATGAGATTACCACATTAGTGATAAAGAGTTTCGTAATTTTTGTTATGTTCCTTGTCTCAGTAAACTGTGTTACTTATTGCAGCATTCACGTAACCGCGATAAAAATTACGGTACAAGATTTAGCCATATTTTAGTACAGAAACATGTTTTACATAACTTGTCTCAGTTTCTCCCAATTTAACACTGGTGTTAGCGAAACAATACGTGATATTTCCCGAGACTCCCCTCTCCCCCACGTAAGATTAGGTGAGATTCGCTTGACCCCCCCTTCCCCTAAAGGCCTCACGTAATTTATGGATCGCCCCTTACCAAACAAATAGTTGAATTTTATGAGAATAGAAGTAAATTAGCGACTGACACTATAAAATGGAGCAATGAAATTAAAAAGGACCTTAAATTATCAGAGATAACAGAAAAAGACATTCAAAATAGAAAACACATTTTGATCTAAAGTGCAGTTATGGCGGATTGATTTGGAAGAAGTACCAAAGTATACAACAGGAAAAGCTTGGACCGGTGAGAGAAAAAAGGCGCACAGTCAAAGGATGAAAGAAGTATGGGTACCACGAAAGGCTAAGAAACACAACTGAGTATTTGCGAAGTCCCATTGGGTTGATTCACAATAATAATACTACCACCACCACCACCACCACCACCACTACTACTACTACTACTACTACTACTAAATATAATAATAATAGTAATAATAATAATAATAATAATAATAATAATAATAATAATAATAATAATAATAATGCAATTACATCGCGGAAGGTCGCGATACCCCTCCCCAGGTTCTCAGTGGGCCAACAGCCACTCATTCAGATTCTGACATTTCATCGCTCCACACGTCGAAACGAAGTTTTATCCGAGGATGTGACGAGAATTGTATCTCGTGTGCGAGATACAATCACATGATTGAAACTGTCGGCACCCACGCGTCGAAATCCCGGCCCCAGGAAGTTGCCTTCGCAACAGCGCTGCCCTCCCTTGCAAAATACGCCGTCACATATAACAAAGCAATATGGCTTCCGAGAAACGTTGGAAGATTATTTCGTGAAATGGAAAGGGGACCTCTTTTGAATTAATCATTGTTCATTTCTTTTTTCACGCACTCGTACTTATGTGTTTATTCGTTAATAATACGCGGCGCGGCGGGTGGGCGTCGGCGGAGCATCTGGAAGCGCTGCGTGGGGCGTGGGGCGTGGCGGGCGCCGCCGCATCAGATTCGACAATCAATATCGCGGGAGGTCGCTGTTGCGCCAGCCACCCGCGCGCCACTGCCGCCCCGTCGCCGGCCACGGCCGCGCTCTGGACGCGCCGCGCCCCCTCCCCTGCCGAGGCCCACGCCGCGCCGCCAAACCACTCGCCTGGGACTGCCTGCAAGAACTACGCTTAGCCCTGCAGTACGGCCGTCGATTAATACCTATTGCTGCGTTCACTTTAAGCCACGGTTTCTTCTCCTACAGTTCCTCGCCTTCCTAAAGTTTTGAAACATGCAATTTGATACTTAAAGTGTGATAAATTATGCGAATTTAATACACTTTGTACGCTGAGTTTATTGCGTTAGGATATGAAACACTCATGCCGTTTAGGTTTTTCACCCGATTTCCCTTCACCCACTGAGAAAACAGTGAGATGGCCGCTTGTTTTGCTTCTTGACTTAAATGTAGCTTCACCACCTGTGCACGTTTCCTTGAGATTAGTGGGGAATTTACTTTTTTCGACATAAGTACCAGAAAAATCGTTCTGAATGTTCTCGCGATACTGAGTCGATTCTTTCACACGAGAACGTTAAGAAACAACAGCCCAAATCTGTCGCTCATTTGTAGATTCAAAGACTTTCTATTACACAGAAGAAAATACTTCACGTTGCTGAAAGTGATCGTTGCTACCTTCATTGGATTGATTGATTGTTAGTGATTCCGGGCGCGTGAACTACTAGGGTCGTTATTCCCGTAAATATAGTGCATGTTTTCTCGGGATGAGGCGGTGTTCTTCCTTTGCTATATGGCGAGATTCGGCGCCGACCTACATTCGGCTAGCGGGGTTTTCATCAACAAGGTATCTCTTACTAGCGAGCAACGCCCCAGCCCCACAAGCTCTAAACTCCCGACCGGTTTCCCGTCATGTGTGGGAGTGTAGTGTATGTTAGTGTAAGTGTGTGTAAGGGAAGAGGATAGGAAGGGAAGAGGAAGGAAAGATCGCGCGCGGTCTGTGGCCCGTTTGTTAGGGTACTGTTCCGTTATCCGAGTGGAGTTGATCGGAGAAACCACGGGAAACTACCGATCGGAGCAGCCGGCCGATAGAATTCCCCTTCACTGAATTCGACTAGCTGACAAGCTAGTGTCGAAAATCCTGCTACCCTCTGGACCCGAACCTAAAACCTCCCGGTCAGAGGGACTACAGTGACAGCTGATGCCCTGAGTCATCTCTCCCGGTAGCTTCATAGGAAGCATCATAGGTAGCTTCATAGGTAGCTTCATAGGAAGCTTCATAGGAAGCATTATCAATTTCATTTAGTAAAAACGGGAACAGAAATTTTGGAGCTCTAGAAAACCAAACACAAATTTTGCGTCTTCCTACTGTATCGTTGACGTTAAATAAATAAATCTAGCTGTGGCAAAAAATGACTTCGCATACTAATTACATTGCATTATTTTTGAGAAGTAACTAGTAAAATTACTGTAGTATACTACTCATTACCCCCTTTCGGGATCCCTCTATTGGTTGAGTAGGCACTCAAATTTCTTTCTAAGCGAAAATCGTTGGCGATTTTATCAAAGATTTTTTGATATTTTCATAATGTTGGAGGTTTTAATAAATAACGGAACTATACCATACTTATAAATGCATTTTCTTGTAATTGAACAAAAAATTTAATGAAAAAATTTATTTGGTGTACTTAGTAAGTTTCAGCTCAAAACCTCGTAATTTCGTAGAGTGATGTGTGTCACACCCATACATACATACATATATACCTACAGGCAGACAGATATACGGATTTTCGGGTACCAAATTGCGGATATTTCCTCGCCACCTGCACTAATCTTAATCAACTTTGGAACAAGTCAAAAGTCCTTATTCCTGACGTATGCTGAAGTCAGCTCAAAAGAAATTTAAACGCAGATTATACGATCGAACATTTAAGGTGGTATTGTTGAGGTGATTCCAATACTTCATTTCTATCTTCTATATTGTAGTTGTAGGAAGACATTGACATTTTAACTGTAGCAATTTTCGAAAATTTAGAGGGTTGAACGGAAATAGGATTTGCCGCATTTTTTAAACATCTTTGACCTATTGAAGCAAAGCATTTAATCCCAAAATTTTGAGCCATTGTTGAGAAAAAATTGAAAATATTGAGATTTAATTTAAAGAACTTATAAGAAAATATCCTAATCAAACTCGCAGTACGTCGAAATCGGCCGTATGGATCACTTTTGCAGAAAATGGTCTGAAGAATTAGGCGCTGCGTTGGCCGTAGACAGGGACGGAGATCGGAGAAATCACGGAAAACAACCGATCAAGATTTCAATTCTAGCCGGTCGCTAGAATTCTCCTCCAGGCGGCGGCTGCAGAGTTCTCTAGCTAGTGTCGAAAATTCTACTACAGTCGGGACTCGAACACTAGGATCAGAGGCACTGCAGTGGCATCAGTTGACGCCCTGAGCCACCTTTGCCGGTACACGCAGCAAAGAAATTAATACGGTTTGTATTAGAAAGCTGCAGCTTCACTTTTGCCCCGGCCGGGAATCGAATCTGCCCCGGTCGGGGCAGAAAGACAGCATGGTGTCTGAAAGCCACCTGAAGGACGAGATTGAAAATGATGGGATAAATAACACATTTGTTTTTAACTTTGTATATATTGATTTCAATCTTTTGATATCTTTTAAATGATTTTGATATTTTTTAAACGCGTATTAAGTCAGCATTCTCAAGTTCTTAATGAGATGAATTCTAGGCATATATAGTGTAGGTAATAGAAAGCAGCATATAGTGTTATTTATATTCCAGTAATATATTTAACACGGGAGTAACGTCAGTACGAAGCGCACACGGCTCAGGAAAACCCGACGGAGCCATTTTCGGCCATGTCACAGACAAAACAAACAATCTAATGAAGCATACCTCCGAATTTAAGCTGATGCGATGAAATGTGCTGCCAATATCGTAAGCACATTACGCAACTAGATTGAAAAGACGATTTAAAGGTTAATTTTACAGTTCATATTAGATGTGAATTCCTAGAAGACTTTTTTGGTACTATTTTTATTTTACAGTCGCTATCGGCACTATTTTAAAGTATTTGATTTATTTATTTATCGACTCTATTTTAAAGTGTGAGTATACGTTAAAAGTATTTGAATAAAATTATTGAGAAAATGATGAAAAAGGTATTCGATTTTCGGCTTCTTGTCAATATAGTCAAGAAAAACTAATGTTGATAGGTCTGCAAATTTCGAAAAAGCCAGAGTTTTTTCGAAATGCATTCGTCTCCTTGGTCAAATAGATTACACGATATACTTTTGCTTCCAGCATTGTGGAAGACTAGACGTTGTTTTAGACGAATAATAAACGCGGGGACAACTTTCTTAATGGATGATTTCCGTTGTCCGTGTCAGCAGTTGAGTGTTGTGTTTATAGCACTGGTTTCAGCAAGACCATAATAGGATAATGGGATTCTCTAGTGTTGTAAATGTGAGAGTCGAAATAACTACCTAAAATTATTATTAAATATTATTGTTCTACACGGAATGTAAACTATTATACATCAATGACTATGTCAAAGTGATTATGAGCAATAATGTTGAAGATTTCAAGTTCATCAATGTCGCGCACCATAGAATAAAATAACATTACTGCCACAATTGTTAGATATTTTATTAATAATTCATTATCACAAAATTAACTTATTACTGTTCATCTTTTCCCACCAAAACGGGGTTATCGCCATCTTGATATCAAGTTGGTCCGCCCACCATAGTAGAATCAAATAAAAGTAATTAACTATTTAATTACTAATTTACTCGTACATCAGGAAAAACCATTTTCCCCATTTATCTTTTTCCAAAAAATCTAGGGTTACGCCAGATCTCAGTATTAAACTTCGCTAACCATCAGAGCAGAAGCAAATAAAATTGTTGACTACTTTGACTATTTGATATCTAACATGTACACCCACAATAGTAAAATAAAATATTTTTTCTGTTTTTCTGTTTATTACTACAAAACAATTTTATCGTTCAATTTGATTCAAAAACACGTGTTACACTAGATTTTAATACCCAACTTATCTAGCCTCCATAGCAGAATCAAATAAAACTAGTGCCAGAATCAACATTTCTAGTTACTAACGCACCCAGAAATTGGAAGAAAACATGCAGCCTCTGGCCATGTGAGAGGTGTCTATGATTTTGTTAAACCCGAAACAGGAAAGATACATAATCATTTACAATATTACGAACTACTTTTCAGTGCGCGCAGAAATTGAAAGAAAACTATGCAGCCTGCGGCTATGTGAGAGATGTCTATGGTTTTGTTAAATACCGAGGAACAGGAAAAATACAAAAACAATGACACAGTTTCGATTTTGACTTTAAAATACTTATATGTGTTTGTTTTCCTCTTATTCTTATGCTGCGCGTACCCACTGGATTCTAATACTAATTACGTCACCGCTTACAACAGAGCTGACGTCATGAGATAGAAAGTGTCTAATGTCAATGGCTTGCTAACTCTAAGCATCTGAGTTCGAATCCCAGCGCGAAAAAAAGGAACTTGCTAGTTCGAGTTTCATGTAGTATTATAGCATTTCGTAGGGTTTACAAATAGTGCGAGAAAGTATATGCTGTTGCAGGCCTACTAGTTTGAATAAGTCAGTCAACGTTTACATCTTCCCTTGGAAATCCTGAAAATTATTTACTGTCTGACTTTTAATGAAGACCAAAATATTTCTTATATTGTACGGAATTGTCTAATTTTTGTATCGAGACGAGTTCACTTGAATTCACCTATTTCATATATTCAATTCAATGGGGGAAAGTACGTACTTAAAATTTTAGTGAAATATGACAAGAAGAATAATGGTTAAGCCTGGTCATTCACAAAGGTGCTAGAATTATTTTGCAGCTGTGACCCGCTTTTCTCAAGGTCTTCAACGAAGTTGGCGTCTTCTCTGATGGAGTGTACGTTGCCAAAGATGTCACAAGCATATGCTTGACGACAGAAATTTGTTAATTCGGATCTTTACAATTTGCTGTGTTTGTATTTTCGAAACTTCTTTGTTGCTTCAGTGAAAGTAAACCTTTCTTGCAGTGATGTCGCGGTAGTAGTCACTTGTGAGATTCTCTGGAACATCTCCGTTCATCACACATCGTCAAAAGAGAGCAGACGCGTGTGAGATACTTTGGGTGAGATTCGATTAGGCGAGAATTAGTATGTAAAATGAAGCAAAATTCGTTGGTTGTTGTTATTACGTTTATGGAAATCTTTACTCTTCTTCTATTTTTTTGCGCTTTAAAATAATTTATGGCCTTTGACGAACACGTTATTAAAGTTTTTTTATAGAACTTTCGCTACAGGAAAACAGGGTACCTTTCACGACACTAATTCCACGGTGGCGCTAGTCATGCTACTGTCACCAGCTGACAACCTTCATATCATCTTCACCTTCCTTTAATGAACCCGATTTTTCTTCGAATTTTATCACCAATGAAAATGCAAGAAATATTACCACTGTCGCAAAATCATGGTTCAGTATATAAGTTTCTCCTTTTGAACAAATTAGAGTAATTTTAAAGTACCCTGCCATATAAACGTATGGAGAAACTCTAGAAATTTTGTTAATCGATTTATTGTATGTTTATTCACTTACTTGCAAAAAACGTGGCTGTTACTTGCAAAAAACGTGGCATAAACATTACTTTATTCTGCTGTAATTGCCCACAAAATAAGTTATATGTAATACGTACAGAATAGGAACATTTTTAATGTTTTCTTAATTTTTGGCCCCTTTAATAGCTTAATTGAAATAATACTATCAGAAAAGAAGAGCAGAAACACTTTTCAGACTGAGATTTTTTAGAAAAAATGGAGCTTTTCGGGTGAAGGGAAATGAAATTTTCGGAAATACACCATTTTTCCTACTTAGAAACTTTGGATTGGTTTGGTTTGGTTTTTTCGTGTTTCGAGGCGCGTCAACTGCTTTGGTCATTAGTCCCGTTAGTGTTGTGCATGTTTGTTTCTCGTGAGATGGCGGTGGTCTTCCCCAGCTGGACGGCGAGATCCGGCGCCGACCTACCGTGGGCTAGAGGGGTTTCCCCCTAACCAGGACTCTCCCACCAGCGGGGCACCGCCCCAGCAGGGACTCTAAGCTCCCGACCGGTCTTCCGGAATAAGTGGTAGTGTAGTGCATGTTAGAGTAAGTGTGTGTGTGTAAGGGGAGATGATAGGACAGGGAAGAGGAAGGACAGATCACGCGCGGTCCGTGACCTGTTTCGTAGGGTACTGCTCCGGAATTCGCCTAGTGTTGATCGGAGAAACCGCGGAAAACTACCGATCAGAGCAGCCGGCCGCTAGAATTCTCCTCCAGGCAGCGACTGAATTCGACCTAGCTGAAAAGCTAGTGTCGAAAATCCTGCCGCCGTCAGGACTCGAACCTAGGACCTCCCAGTCAGAGGCGCTGCAGTGACATCAGTTGATGCACTGAGTTACCGCTCCCAGTGAGAAACATTTGAGATTTCGAGAAACTTCATAAAATATCATTTGAAGCTGTTGTGTAAAGTAGGTACACGTATTTAAAATTCAGAAGCTTTAATCAAAATGACGCTGATGCCTCGTGATCCAGAACATTGTGTCCTATCCAAACAAAAACTTTAAAGAATACTTTGGAGCCAATATTCATATCTTAAAAGATAAAAAGATAAATTTATTTAAATTGCAATTGGGTGTAACCCGGTGGCAGTTAATTACATAAATAAGATAATAACTGTCATGCCAATAATATAATAATGGTAATAATAATACTAAAATAATACTAACAACAAAAACAATAATAATAATAATAATAATAATAATATAAAAACCGATTATTCTTAAAACATGAAATTACACGAAGAAAAAGAAAAGAAACGTCGAACATCTAAAGCCGCACAGAGTGTTTATAAAATTAAGACACAGCACTGTCCACTTCACTATAACACTAAAAACGTTTCCTTAATTATTTCTCTACCCTACACTTCACGATACCTCACTTTACTGTATAACTTAATATTCTTAGTAACTACCTCATAGGCTTAAAAATACCCTAAATTAATTTCCTAAACTGTTGAACGCTTCGAGGAAAGGGTTCAAAGGTGGGGGACTTTTAGAAAACCAAGTCTATTTGTTACAAAGTAATAATTTCATGTGTAGGTCATGGTAGTCAAATAATGAAAAAAAAAGAACTTTGCAGTTGTTGTTTATGGAAAGTGAAGTAACGATCACTTCCGAGAATCTAACTACAGAGTGAATCGTTACATGCAGTTAACAGCCTGTCGAACTAGACAACAACATGTAACTCAAGAGCAAATCTTACTAGTTCGTCGCTAAAACAGCCTGAGGAAAGGCGACTTCTATGCCCGTAGACAGTCGTAATGCCATCTGCGCAGCCTCGACGTAGTGTACAGAGGCACGTAGACTGGAGATGGACTTAGTTTTCTGAAAGTTCTTGGCGTCTTCTCACCAAGAGGTGAAGAGAAACACGAAACCCAATGTCATGGATGTGAAGTGATGAGTGGACATGAAGAATTTGTGGACATTCGGGGGGAACCTCCATGCTATTCAATACGAGTTTGACGTGTTAACGGAAGGAGATCATTTGCCTCACTATATGCTCGTGCCTCTCATAATTCCTTTATGCTTATGTATCAAAAGTCAAGAGTAGTTAGTTGAGGAGAGGCTGCATGAAGAAAACGTTTAAAAAGGTTATACGAGGTACTTTAAATGTTAAATTCTCATCGACCTTAGTAATTTGCTTAAGATACTACTTTTCAGTATATTGAAGATAAGAACTTATCACCACGTGACAAGACAAAAACAATAATAGACCTCTGATAAGTCAGTAACTATTCTCTCCAGCCAACTTCAAATACAGCTATCTCCGTTTGTTTTAGGGCTGCTTCCTGGTTAAACATTTTTGAAAACAAGAGCATTGTAATATCAACGACGTCCGTTTTTTTTACTGAAATTGCTTTCAGGTTTCATACAATTCTCGATTTTATACTTCGAAATAAAAGTTTCCTTTTTCAAGAACTTCCTACACAGCGTAAATTAAAGGTTAAGCATCAAGAATTGACGTTGAATTTGTGGAGAGAAACCTGAGACTATTCATGTTTGGAGGATCCTCAGACACTGGATGTAACGTAATAACAGGATGAAGAGTAGGTACACTCCCAATTTCTAAACGAAGTATCGTAACTGAACGCCAGATTCCTAGATATTATCGATTTTAGAGCAAATTAAATTTGTTTGTGACAGATGGAATTGTATTATGGCTTTGGACGAATTGTATGTGATGGAAGATTAGAATCAAAACATTAAGTTGCGAAATACATTAACTAGAAAAGAAATAGTCATGCATAGACAATAATCCCGAAAAGACAAGAAAATCACCGAATTATTATAGCGAAACAAAGTTAAGGAAATATTTTATGAAACCCATGCGCATAGGTTTACGGCATACTTCGTCCGAAATCATTAGGAGCGAATCATATTTCACGAGATAGAAGAAATAGTAGCATTCTCACAAATATTGTAATGACCCGTTGAGTAGCCACAACAGAAGGAGTACTGCGGTAATTGATGAATGAGAGGGCACACACGGTAAATTTGTTTAGGGGGCACCAAGCGTGCGTCTTACCTGTCATCCTGCTCCGGGGTTGAGAAACTCAAGGTTTGGGTGATCTGGGTCGAAGGGATGCATTACGTCTACTCGTTATTTTAATAATACACGGCGATGCAATTTTATGAGGTGTAACCCGTCTTAAGAGGCGGGACCACGTTTATTGACAAATAGAAAGTTCTTAAATACAATTTGAAATTATTAGCTTCTTAACATTCTCCAGTTCAAAACTGTTATTTAAATTAAATGGAGATGTCAAATGCACAGAAATAATGATGAGGATGATCGGATTACCTCACTTCGGTGGGATTGTACGCCCACAGGCCTTTACCGGTGATTTCCGGCTGTGATGTCTCAGCGGAACACGGTTGAGGTGGCGTCGTACACATCAGGCATGGATCTCGTACTGCCGACGACTGTCCGGGAAGTCAGCAGCCGTCCGCGACCGAGCTCGAAGCGATGAACTCGACGCCGTAATGCAAGATGGGCCGTCACACGCCACCTCGTCTGCGTTCACTCACCCTTTTAATTACATTTAGGGTGTCGGTACGACTGATCCACCACACGGAATTAATTCCGATTGAGTGAAGATGGATAGTCTGATCGCATAGGCCGACAGGTGGCCGGCTGGTCAGTCACACGCCAGTAGATATTTGACTCCGCCATAAGTTGCCTAAGTCTAATCTTATACAGTCCTTTCTCAAATCACTAGCTCAAATCTCCGTAACAAGTCTGTTTTCTCACACGTCCAGATCAAGTCTCTTCAACAAGTGTGTGCTCTCACGTTTCTCGCACGAGTATCCGTAAACAGTGTGTTTAAAAAAAAAACTCTGTTGCTCCCTCGCTTTCTTCTCCCTACCCCACGTGCGTGATGCTTTCACTCTGATTGGTTCGATCAGGCTTCTAGAACCTTCCACTAATCTTTTCCGTCGATTGACTCTAGGCAATCTCTTCCCTTAGCGATCTACTTTGCTATGTTTTTAATCGGTCGCCTTTGTGGGACCATGGGCATGTGGCGATCTCGGAGAAAGCGAGTCAGCGGCCGCTGTCTGCTGATTATTTTGTGGTGCACCCTTATGGATTAACAGGCGAAGTGCCAGCGATTTTCTTAATGTGACTGTTCCTGTACTCAATCCGACGATCGCTGGGACAAAGAATGAGGCGGAGGGGTGGAGGGGCACCTTCCGTCTCGAAGCGGCTCGCGGAGAAACCCTTCTTTCCTTGTACGCCTGCGAGACCTTTGTGTGGAGGCGACGCGCGGACACTTGGGCGTGACGAAATGCTGTGCTCGCGAGGGACGCCTGCGCCGGGTAGTAAATTGGCGTGACAGAGGGATCTGTCGCGCGATGCGAGTTGTTGCAATATAAAATGACATTATTTTATTTTGAAATTTTCTTTTATGTCCAAAAAAGTTAAAAACTGTGACATACTATGGGGGGGGAGAATATTCTGTGCACGTTTTCCTCCATTCTGGGATCCCTACCCTAACCCATATACAAGTTGAATTCTGAGTACAGTTAGAAATAAGCATTTGTGGCCAGAATTGATAAGAAAGCTTCGCTCCAATGTAATAAAAACAATTTGCTAAGTAAATCAGCTTTAGATGTTCGCATTTATCCCTCATCGTGTCCTTCATGAATGAATCGACTCCCTGCCGTTAGAACATGGAGAATAATTTGAGTAATTGT
This sequence comes from Teleogryllus oceanicus, assembly GCA_964035755.1. Taxonomy (NCBI): domain Eukaryota; kingdom Metazoa; phylum Arthropoda; class Insecta; order Orthoptera; family Gryllidae; genus Teleogryllus; species Teleogryllus oceanicus. The sequence goes on from CAXIVR010000001.1 coordinate 156,617,080, forward strand.
ATTACCCTGAGAACTCTACAAGACGTGCACAGATAATGAAGTTACATTTGTCCAGAAGCAAAACATCTCAACATTTGCTCGAAGTATCAGAGAAACTGGAGGAAAAACCTGACCAAGATGGGGGTCATTGACTCGAAGCTAAGGTACAATACTAGCTACAAATTGTTCAGAATTATACAGGTCAAATGGTTATTAATACATTCAATATCATTGTTAAAATTTTTTTTCCTTCTTGATGCTCGGTATAGTCTCTAATTGTGTATAAACAGTTATGTGGCAGAAAATATTTTACTTAGCACTTAAACTTGTGTATCAAATTTAATCATTTAATGTTATTCGGCAATGTGTTGTAAAATAATGTGCATGTTTTGTATGTGAATGTTTTGTAGTGAGTTTTTGTTGTGTTATTTATTCATCATTCAACTATTTATAAAGGGAAAGGGGAGAGATTCTAGAGTTCAAAACAACGTGCGCAGATTTTACTTCTCTACATGTCACATAGAGTTTTTGTTATTCTTTGACGAAAAGAAATTAAATCAAATCACGAAGAAAATTTTAATGCCCATTACTAAAGTACTAATAAGTAAATTCCGTACAATCAGGAGTACGGAATTTAGTCTTGCGAGACTATGAGATCTGAATACCTAATATTCCTATAAGACAACTATTCCACTTCGTGCACCATATCTTGGTAATTAACACTGCACTTTATACAATTCTAATAATATTAACTTTTTCTCAAGGACAGAGTGGCATCTATGAACAATTTATACTGTTATAATGAATTATAAGAATTATGCGAAAAAATCACTGTCTATTTGTAAATCTATTCGTAACTGTCAGACCATTTGCATTATAAATCATCCACAACTACCGAAAAAGATACTTCAGATATGATAAGTAAGCAATAAGAGCATTTACAAACATCTCTTGAACCCATCCTCATGTACGTAAAAACTCACCCAAGTTATACTTTCGGTAAACTAGTATGAGGAAAATTATGTTATTGAAAACACCTGCAGGGAAAAAACGCTGTTATTTTTCGTAAAAAGCAAATAAACCAACGATATTAAACTCCTCAGATGAGATAATACGTCATTTTTTCTCATATTAGTAGTATATTGAATTGGCCTTATTTTATGTGGCGAGACTCAGGCCATGAGGCCTGCTCTTCCGCCTGACCACGCAAATTTCGTTACACTCCTTTCACCAATCATTGAAGAAAGAAGGTATTACTTGGGCGACGAATAGGCGATTTGAATTTAGCTCAGAGGCGTCAAGCCTAAAGGCTTGAGGATCTTTTACATGCAGTAAATCTACTAACATGGGACAGCCGGCTTTACTTCCCCTCCAAAGGAAGGCGTACGAAGGACTTTTTCGCCCTTAAAAATCCACGGCTTCGATCGGGTTTGAACTCGCAAACTTGGGTATAGCAGTCCGATACGCTAACCGCTACACCATTTTTTTCTTTAAAAGTTTCGCACGAATAAAGCAGACTACCAGGACGCGGCGTCATCCGGACAGCCGAGAGACTTCACAAAATCGTGACAATTAAAAAGATACTTAAAAAACATTTTCTCAAAAATAATTCTATTTTGTTAATATTTTGCTCAAATAGAACATTATTTGCTTCACAATTTAGCATAGGTAATATTTTATTTAAAACGTCTAAAATTTCGAAAATTGCCAAAGTTCAAAGTTTTCGATACCCTTTTACAAACGAATACATTATTAAATGTTGGTACTAATGTCTTAATGAAATCTATTCCTCAACATAATTTTTTTTAAATCATGTCATTTACATTTCCCCGAAGTATGAATATTACATTTAAAGATAATTTTGAGTGCTGATGTATCAGAATCGCCGCAACATTCACAATTCATTGTAATAAATGACCCTACACTGTCCTGAAAAGCGTCGGGGAATGTCTCTTGTCTCGCGATCCTTACCGCTCTACTTCGAAACTCAGGAAAATCCAAAACTCCGGGAAAACGTATTTTTTCCCCCGAAACTTAATAAGAGCATATTGATTGATTTGCATTTCCGGGCGCGTCAACTGATGAGGTAATTAGTCCCGTAAGTGTAGTGTCTGTTTTGTCCCGGGAAGTGGCGGTGATCTTCCTCCGTTGAATGGAGAGATCCGATAGCGACCTACACGTGTAAGTGTGTGTAAGTAAAGGGGTGAAGATAGAAAGGGGAGAAGATAGGAAAGAAGAAGGGAAGATCGCGCGCGGTCCGTGGCGCGTTTGCCATGATACTGCTCCGGCATTCGCCTGATGTAGAAACCACGTAAAATTACCGATCAGCGCAGCCGGCCGCTAAAATTCTCCTCCAGACAGCGGCTGAATTCGACGTAGCTGTAGGCCTACGTAGCTAGTATCGAAAATCCTGCCACCGTCGGGACTCGAACTCTAGGACTTTCCGATCAGAGGCACTGCAGTGACATCAATTGATGCCCTGAGTCACCTAAACCTGTAAGAGAATATATCACAATACACTGAATCCAATGGCAGAAATACATATGTTTCATTTAAGCTTTTGAATTTTCAAAAAATTAGAAATATGTATTTTGTAGAACTTACGCCGATTTGTTTGGTTAGGAGTGTTTCAAGTGATGAATGATGTTTTAAAAAGGATAGAAGTTGCAATGCATTTAAATAACCTTTCCAATAATATGAGAAAGCGTGTACTGTTGTAGTTCCACTAGTTTTCAAAATCTACCCAGATATTTCAGAGCTACAAACTTCAACCTTGGTCTTGCCTAGCCTCCGAAACGTCGGAAGCAACACTCTCCATATCTGCTCCGCAACCTCGCAGTCACACGATAACGCAGTCAGTAATCTTCCAACCTGTAATCTACAAATATTCACTGAACCTTAAATACCAACTGTCTAAATCTTTTTTAAGAGGTTGTTTTACGTAATGTATAAAATTACTCTCTTGTAAGAACTAAAAACCTATATGGTTTATTATTCATCAAATTGTGGAAGAAAAGGAAAAGAAAGCAGTCGTTCATTGCGAAAATCACTGCTGAGAATTTTTAACATTACTCTCACTTTGAAACGAATCACAGATTTCTGGGACTCTTGCAAATAAATGGCCTGTACAATGACCATTGGTCTCTTAAAAGGAGTCTGCTTTACCTTTACTCCAGCTTTTACTTCTGGCAAAGCGCGGAACACTGCTAACGTAGCAATCGGAAAGATCTCAGAATAATTTGTACTATCTAAAAAGTGCTTTTAGATATTTGCAGAATATTATACATTGAAAGTTATGCAATTATGCGATTGTAATCTTCCTTACCAAATCTTTCTCAATGACATTATTGTAACAAGTAATTAATCAACAGATAGGAAATGACACTCATTGGAAATGAATGTTCTTCGATTCCAATTACATGTGATTAATCAAATGTTCAATTAAAATAATAATAATAATAAAGAGTAGAATTAAAATTTACATAGCTCCTTATTAGCTGTGTACGATACGCCATCTTCCTTAAACCGGGAGCGGTAGCTCAGTTCATCAACTGATGTCATTGCAGCGCCTCTGACCGGGAAGTCCTAGGTTCGAGTCCTGACGTCGGCAGGATTTTCGACACTAGCTTTTCAGGTAGGTCGAGTTCAGTCACTGTCTGGAGGAGAATTCTAGCGGCCGGCTGCTCTGATCGGTAGTTTTCCGTGATTTCTCCGATCAACGCCAGGCGAATGCCGGAGCAATACCCTAACAAACGAGTCACGGACCGCGCGCGATCTGTCCTTCCTGTCCCCTTACACACACACACTAACATGCACTACACTACCACATATTCCTGGAGAACGTTCGGGAGCTTAGAGGCCGGGGCGGTGCCCCGCTGGTGGGAGAGTCCTGGTTAGGGGGAAACCCCACTAGTCCACGGAAGGTCGGCGCCGGATCTCGCCATCCAACGTGGGAAGATCACCGCCATCTTCCGAGAAAAAACATGCACTACACTAACGGGACTAATGACCAGTGCAGTTGACGCGCCCGGAAACACGAAAAAATCAATTAATGAATAATCCATCTTCCTTAAGAAATGAGACTGGTTCTCTGTCTTTTCGTAGTTTCCTTTCGTAATTTCTCCGTCTGTCGTAGTTTGGCAGATGAACATCAGTGTTATTCGCATGGTGCTTCTTGCGACATCTACCAGCGATTTTGAAGAGTTTCGAAGATTATTCCCGCGGTGCGATACGTGATCTCTCCCTCTTCACTTCGAAGACGGACAACGCGCGATAAGAAGTACGAGGTGTGCATGCATTTCAGGCGTTATGGCTAACAATATGTTCAGGTGTTCCACATTATGCTTTACAGATATCAAATGGTTTGTAAATATGAAAATATGACCCTATTTTGTGTTTGTATTGAACCTCTCTGCCGTGAATTTCATTCCACGAGTTTTGCGAATGACAACCCGCTGATGAACTACCTCTGATACAAAAGAATTCATTGTGTCACAAAACCCTTGTACAGACAGACAGAGAGAGTGAGAGGGGGAGGGGGGAGGGAGGGAGAGAGGGAGAGGGGGAGAGAGAGAGGGAGAGAGAGAGAGAGAGAGAGAGGGTAAGGGGGATCATGCATCATTAACCCGCATACATCTAAGTCGATCGTAGTTTGCAACTGGTCAAAGACACTCAAAGACAAAGCTACCGGCCTATTTAGAAACTGCTTTTTCATAAATCTGAATTACCAATCCTTCTATGTTTAAGAAAAAGTTGAAGTGTTAGTTTATAGGAATTCTCATTATATTATACTGACTTCGGGTGTTCCTTTCCGTTACATATTTTCACCAATTAGCCTACCAATCCATCGTCCTTTATCGCCAGTCTGTCATCGTGGCTAATATCCATGCAGGATTTATCCTGCCGAACAATTATTAATGTATTCTTTGGCCTCCGATTTTAAATTCGTCTCATAAGAAATGCAATGTGTTTGGAGCGGATGCAGCACGTTGTGAGGTGAGGCGTAGAGCTCTGGTGTCAGCTGCGTTGTTTGCAAGGTCAGTGATGTAAGCTGCAATTTCCATCCAATTGCGCTTGTAAAAAAATGACCCGACCAGTCAGCATACTTCAATTTCATGTCAATCACAGCCTCGTGGCTATACCAGGAACCGTTGATGATTTGTTGGTAAGGTGGTTGTAATAAATGAATATGAACTGATAGAGCAACGGGTGAAGCGAAAGGCAGAGAAACAGAAGCGCGGAAAAGCTCCCTCTGTCCACTACAAAATCTACTTGCCCCAACCAGGATTGAAACTTTAGGTGGAAACCTAGCACGCTTGTCGCTACGCTGCGGATTGCTCTAAAAGACCAAAATAGACTTTTTTGTACTAGAAAATCTCACAAGAATAATATTTTTTATACAAAACTGTAAAATTCGAAAACAGCGTCTGTAACAAACCAATACTTGGCGTCATTTGGTTGTCAAACGAATACTTGGCGTGCTTCTTTGCGGGTTTGTAGTTTTTGACGTTTGTTTTTTGTAGCCAAATTTCTTTTGGTCCATACAATTCAAAAATCGAAAATCAGACACTACCTGCCTCACGAAGCGGGAAAACTTTTGTCTGGAACAAACTAAACAGACAAACGTTCGGGTACACGATGAGACAGGTGTATTCCAGTTTCCGAAATAAACGTTTAGGCAATTAAACAGACGAAATATTCTCATCTCTAAAACATCCGGATTTTGTACAAAACGTGTAAACATAGTGAATACATCTCCTTGTTGCACCCAGTCTGTGGATCGTTAATAGTTCCTGCAGACTCCAGGTTATTTGTTATTACTTCCGGATTCCAATAATTATTCTTAGCGCTTTAATGTTATAGCACAAAAGACTTTTATGGTTATATTGCATCGGGTTACTGCGTCGAAGGTGAAAATAATATTAAAATTCTAACATAATTTCATTTTTTACAGGTACAACAATCTAAAGTGAGTTTAAAATCTCTTCCTTAAAATTTGTAGTTTTCAATAATAACATTTTGCAAGTTTTGGAAATATAGGGAGTTTGCCGGAAATGGGACTAGCAGCACTTCTGTACCGTCCTTTGATACATAAGATGAGAAAATGGAAATAAAAAATTCTTTATCCGTTTTTGAGAAAATAAATGTTTAAAATTACCTAAATTTCACACGAATGCGTTTAAAAATATTTTCGAAACATTGTACACGATCTTATTTTAAGATGTCTTCGAAGAAAATATTTTATTAAAAAAAAACATCTGCCTTCAATATTTTTACTATAGGAAGACGTCGAAAAAAAAATTGAACTTTTGCAAATTTTGAAAAATTGGGGATGTCAACGAAACTTAGATCCATGCCATTCTTTTAAGCGTTCTCTATGCGATCCGAGGTCAAGGTTTCATGCAAACACTTGGAGTCATTTTAGAGAAAAGTTTGAGTGTTGTTACGGGGTCGTGTAAAGTAAGCAAAAAATGAAAATATCTGTGACTAACTCGCAGGAACGTGAGGTTCTTTAGATCGATCGTGATGTAAAATTGTGGGGAAAATCGTAAGAACGGATAATACGCTGGCGTTGGCAGACAGGCAGACAGACGGATAGACAGACAGACAGACGTCGTCAATCGAGTATCAAGGACCCACAAAACATTACTACAAGACATGTATTAGGCAGGGCCCGGCAAGACATTTTTCCGTCAAAAAATCACCGTATTCCGGCGCACGATTACAATACTTTTTAATACGATGGAGAGAAAGCAAAAATCTCCATCTTTAATATTGTAGGTGGAAGAACGATTGTAGATGTATATGGTAGATGGAAGATTCGAACAATTGTTCAACTTTTGTTATATTGGAAACTTCTGAGATTTCAAGAAAAATGGAACATGCGCCAATTTTTTAAGCGACCATTGCTTTATCTGAGAACAAAGCATTATTAAACAAATTTTCGAAAAGGTTTTGGAGCCATTTCTGAGAAAATTTTGGAAATATTAAATGCAATGAACCCCCTATTTGAAATTCGCCCGACCTTGAGCTTCATCATGTCGATAGAACGTCAAATTTGGAGAAAATTGACAGTACGGTTTAGGCCCTAGCGTTGACTACGGACGGTCGGTCAGGTGGGCAGAAGTTTTGCCGTAAACAAAACGTAGATTCTAGCTACATTAAGTGTTAGAGAAAGTCATTTACTGCATTATTAAAACATCCAGATCAAATGAAATATGATATAAAATATAAATTTTTTTTTAGGGTCACACAACACGAGCTTCTCTGTCGAAAAATTGCTACTTCTCACTACGGTATTAAAATACTTCCTCTTCACTATGCAAGTACGTAATATCAGAATGGAAAACTAGTTGTGCTGCAACAGAACTACTTTGTTTTATTGATAATGGTTATGTAATGTCCTAATTTTGCAATTTCTGTACCACTTACACTTCAGCCATCATTTGAAAAACTGAAAGAACATAACTCAACATTACGAGAAAAGTACTATTATTTGAAAAATTGTGAGTAAAAAGATTGAAAAGTCCAATATTGGGGATTAGATTGCATTAAAGAAATCTCTCTTTAATATTGAAGTTATAGGCGAGTGTCAAAAAAAAAAAGAACTTTTGCAATATTTTAACGAAAGCTTTTGCGCTGTTTTCATGAAAATTAGTCTAATTCATATTAAGAAGTGAACTTTACTATTTGATTAAAAATATAGGGAGTCCGAAGCCTTCGGGATTTATAATCTGCCTAGTGCAGTGTCATTCAGCAAGTTGCTGCAACTTCTACTAAGCTACTACTGCTAGTAATAATAATGAAATGATAATAATATTACAGAAAAAATTGAGAATTTTTGTGGAAATGTTTACGGAATTTTAAAATTTGGCTTAATTTTACTAAAAAAATGCGCAAAAATTATTCACACTTTCAAAAAATATTCATGATATTATTTAAAAATCAATTTTCAAGAAAATATTTTATTAGGACAAAAAACAAATTATGTACTTTGCAAGATGTTCAACAAATCATTAACTTTTGCAAATTTCCAAATTTCAAAGGTTTAAAAAATAGTTTCTGTGCGATTTTTATAATCGTTCTTTTCTCTATTTGAGCAAATAATTTAAAGGAATTATTTAAAGGTATTTTTGAAAAAATTTTGAAAATGTGATAGGAATTTCATATAGACATCTAAAATATTAAAGGTTCTTTTCAAAATCGAGTCTCCGTGGCACGATCAATTTGCATTTTTGTGAAGCTCCTTTTTTACAGTATGGGCCACTATTTAAATATAGTTAATGTTTTATTGAGGTAAGAGCAATTAATAAGGACTTTATTCCATTGTCAACATTTCTATTGTATACTTATTTTACCAAATATTTTTATTAAACGTTGTTCTCGGATAACGGAAAGGACGCTTAAGAGAATTATGTAGATTTTTCGAAAATGTCAAATGTGCAATTTTTTGGGGCATCCTCCTACAACTATAATAATGAGACAGATATTTTTACTTAATAAAATCTGTTCTTTGAGAGGATTTTAATAAGTTCATGTTTAATTTTTCGAAAATATGAGTAGTTTTCGTGTAATTTTGCGCAAAATATAGACAACTTTTTTTTAAACAATTTTTTTCTCAAAGATGGCACGCTTAAGTTGAAAGTGGTGCCCGGTATTCGTAAGTGTTGTCAGATGTTTCAAGTGTTGGGGTTTTAATCATTTTAGTAAAGACAAAAAGAAATTGTATGTTACGTATCTGCCGGTAATCATGACAGTGGAGGATGCGAATTAAATAAAAAATGTGTGAAATTTGTAGACGAGGTTAGAAGACAAAAAATTGACGGACATTTCGACTAATCATCAAGCAACAGTAAAAAATATCCTACTTATTTAAGAATGAGAAATGAAAAGGTGAAAAGAATTGATTATACTTCTGAAAATTAATATACAAATGTTAACCGACAATATAAATGAATGCCAAAATGAACCTAGGTTAATGGCGTTCACTGAGGCAGAAGTAACGAAAGAAACAGAGGATTGGGAACTTGGAATACATGGCTATAGATGTATCAGATATAATTCACAGAATAGATGAAGGAGTAATAATATTCGCGAAAATAGATACTAAAATAGACGTTAAAATAGACTGTGTAGAAAATAACTGTTGAATACTAAAGTTATATATTTTTGGTGGTCAGCCCGGTGACCGAGATCGCTAAGGCAGTAGTGTCGTAGTGAACTCGACACTCGATGAAATTAGTAAAGATAATATAGATAACAAATTCAATAACTATTTTGTAAGTAACATTAAAAGAATAGTGCTAAATATTCACGCAGGGAATCAAAATATTCACAAGCAAGACGAAAGATAGTGTGACGGTGAATTGAATAAATTTCAACTGATCAAAAAGGAAGAATTGCGTAGATTTAACTATGAATTACCAAAAAAAAAAGGAACAGACGAGGATACTACGACAAAAATATTAAAAGAAAATTATAAAATATTAGAAACAGTATTATTGAAAATAATAAATAATTTCCTAGAAAAATTGGAAAAATAATTGTTGTCAGAGTCATGGAAAACTTCGACAGTAATACTAATTCCAAAAGTGACAAATAAAAAGATACTAACTGAATTTAGGCCAATAAATAAGCTATATATGAAGAAACATTAGAAGAAATAGCAAAGAAGCAGTTAAACGAGTATATTGAAACAAATAAAATTATAGGAAATGAAAATTAGGCTTCAGAGAAAAACAATCATGTGAAACTCCGATAACGTAGTTTTAGACAAATGGAAGATAATAATAATGCAGGAGTTATCTTCTTGGATTTCAAGAGGGAATTCTAGACTATTGACAGGACAATGCTTATTGAGAAAATGTACGAATACGGAATCAAAGGAGACGTTAAAAGTGATTTATTTCACATCTTAACAAGAGAAAGAAAAAAGTTAAATATAATAATATATCTCAGATTAAATTAACGTAGATTTAGGTGTTCCCCAAGGGTACTTTTGAGTCCAATATTGTTCATAATTTACATTAATCACTTAATCAAATATACGATAAACCTGTTTTGGAATGATTGTGAAATTCAATTAATTGCTGATGACACGTTATTGCATGTAATTGGAGAAACAGAAGCGGAAATTGAATTTCAACTGTAGAGTGTATTTATTGCAATTCAAGAATGGTTAAGGGTAAATAAATTAACAATGAAAGTTGAAAAGACAAAATTTATATTACATAGTGGAAGTAACACAGAAGAGAAACTAAATTATTCACAACTGACTTAAAGGAAATACAACGGGTACACAAAATGAAATAATTGGGAGTAATTATCGATGGCAAATTAAATTTTAAAGATTATAGAGTACATAGTACAGAAAACTGGATAAAAGATTAATATTTAAAACAGAATTGGGCAATATATAGATGGCTACACAGGACGTTCGATACATAAATTCATAATTGCACCACAGTTTGTTTTAAAATACTGTTGAGCCCAGAAAAAAATTAAAAATTCAGATACAAAAAAATAGAGCCATGAGAACAATAGTTCAATGCAATAGATACACTCCAGTGCTTCATATGCTAGACAGTCTGAAATGTATGTCAATAAAAGAGAGAATTCATTATAAGACGCTCATTTTTATTTTTAAATTAATTAAAAATCATGTAACAGGTAATTTAGAAAATAAAATCCAAAGAGTGAAAGATAAATCAACGAGGGTAACAAGACAAGCACAACATTTAATATTTAATTTCAGTAAAACTGTACAGGCAAAAAATAGACTATTTGACAAAGGATTTGAATTAAAAAAAAATTTAAAAAATAATAATAAAAAAAAAAATAGAAAATTAATTTTTAAATAGATAATAAGGTATACCTGTAAATGTAAACAACGTATGTCAATATGTAGTTTATGTAAGAAATAGCCGAGAAGGCTAAATAAACCAAATCTATTTCTCCTATCTATGATGTGTAGTACGTGGTGTACGGTGCGTTACATGGTGTGTCATGTACGGTGCATGTGTGTGGTACGTGGTGTTTGGCGTGTGGTGCAGGGTGTGTTGTGCATTGGGCACGGTGCATTGCGCGTGGTGTGTGATGTATTGTGCGTAGTGCGTTGCGTGGAGGACGATGCGTGGTGCATGGTACGCGGTACTTGGAATGTGGTGCAAGGGCTGGTGCATGGTGTGTGGTGCATAGTGCATGGAGAGGTGCACGGGGTATGGTGCATGGTGCCTTGTGCGTGGTATGTGGTGCATGGGGAGTGGGGAGGCGGCTGGGTGGCGGGCATGACGGGTGGGGATTTGCCTGGAAGCGCTGGAGCCTCTTCAATTAAGGTCAAAGCTTCCTCGCCGCCTCCGCTGGCCACGCGCGCCACTTCGCCGCGTGGGGCCACTTTGCCAGGAAGCCCAGGGCTTAGGGCGCGAACACCTCCCCGCTAGTGGAGCGACACTATCTGTGCATGAGTTCTTCAGCTTGTAGATAAAAATAATAATCGTTCTCCATTTTGTCGCTGCACCAACACTACTTTACGTAGAACACTAGTGAAAACAGCCATAATCTGCAGCTGATGTACTTTTGCAAATAGTCTTTATTACATCAGAGCGATTATTTCGATACCAGTTCTTGCCAAAAACACTGGATGCTACCTGTATTCTTAATTCAACTTAATACGTGTATGAGTTAGGACAGAGATCCCAGACCTTAAGAAACACTGCACAGATTGCACGTCTCCTCATAGTTCGTCACACGGCTTTTAATTGTTTTTGACTTTCAATAAACAAATAAATAAATATATAAATAAATAAATAAATAGGCTCCGACACGCACAGCCCATTGGCAAGAAACGACATACTCAATAACCTCACGACGAATTCAAGAATTATCCAAACTATACCCTCACGATGAATTGCAAGAATTTAAAGAAGGAATAAATCCTCTTATGTGCGTAGCTACATGTTGCCATTTATCACGGTGCACCTTCAACAAATGAGCGAAGACGATTGCACTGCCTGCAGACAGCGACACTGCCCAACTTCTTCTGAGATTAAAAAGGACTATTACGACCCAGTTTTAAAACATACATGTCATGCTTTAATAACGCAGACACACAAAAAATAAGTTGTCAGACACAAAGCCTTGATTCATGTTTCTCCATGAACGTCGAAAAAGCACCGTGAAATTGTAAATTGTGGTGGTTTTTCACAATTTAAAAGAAACTGGAAAGTGTTGGCGCAATTCTGGCTTCGGATTCTGTTTCAGCACATCGACGTACGTAGATTGATTTATTGTTAGTGATTTTGGGTGCGTCAACTACCGAGGTCATTAGTCCCATATGTGTAGTGCATGTTTTTCATCTGGAGATGGCAGTGATCTTCCCCTACAGGATGGCGAGAACGGGCACCGACCTACCGTCGACTCGCAGGGTTTTCCCTACCCAGGTATCTCCCACCAGCGGGGCGCTGCTCTAGCGTTCTAAGTCCTCGGCCGTTTTTCCGGCATGTGTTGTAGTGTAGTGCATGTGAGGGTAAGTGTGTGTGCAAGGGGTGAGGATAGGACGAGGAAGAGGAAGGAATGATTGCGGGCGGTCCGGGGCCCGTTTGTTAGAGTATTGCTCCGGCATTCGCCTGGTGTTGATCAGAGAAACCACGGAAAACTATCGATCAGAGCAGCCGGCCGCTAGAATTCTCCTCCAGACAGCGACTGAATTCGACCTAGCTGAAAAGCTAGTGGAAAAAATCCTACCGTCAGGACTCGATCCAAGGACCTCCCGGTCAGAGGCACCGAAGTGATACCAGTTGATGTACTGAGCTACCACTCCTGGTGACATACGTAGAGAAACATGCGTCAGGTCTTTGGGTCTGACAACTTTTGGCTTCTGGATTCTGGATTCGGATTCAGCGCGTCGACATACGTAGAGAAACATGTTTCAAGTCTTTGGGTCAGACATTTTTCTTGTGTGTGCCTGTGTAAATATTACGTACTACATAAACAATGTTCGGAAGCCACAAATTATTTGACAATTGTTCATGGATTTCCAAATCAATCAATTGAATCAGAGAGAGCAATCGGACGTTTGAGAATATTTGTACAGTATCTGTTGACAATTTGGGACCAAATTAGAAGAGATAGAGTGATTGTTAGAAACTGCATACAGGTTTGAAACAATGGCAACAGTTAACATGTTATACAGATTCATAATTTACATGCACATGAAGTGCCGTGATGAAGTCTTTGATAGCGTTTGGAAGTAAATGTCGACGATGTACTTTTTGGAAATTATTTCATTATACCAAGACAGTAGTTTAAGCATGACGATATTAATATTGTTGCATTTAATTCTAATAAATTTGATTTTCAAAGAAAAGTTTCCTTCTTAGATATCCAACGTCGTTTATAGGAGTACGTTGTTTGATGTGTTGTGTTCAAGGTACATTGAATTTTGGATAAATGTAAGTTGCGAAAATGGAGCGTGTGCATAATGTGACACAGTTGCGTGGACATGAAGCGACGTGCGTGTTTGGCGGCCGGGCCCAGTTTCCCTCCTTCCGCAGCGCCCGCGAAGGACGTGGCGCTGCTCGGCGCCGCCGCACACTGGTTGGATCGGGCCAAAAACCTGGCCATAATGGCAAAAAATGACTTATCAAATCTCGTTTGGAAGACATTGGAGCTCACTATTTTAGCTCCAGAACGTTATTTCTATCATTTTTGTCGTCATTGTCTGGTAACGTTACCGTTGCTCGAAACAAACGAATTCACTGTTTCTTGTCGACTACTTTTGTTAAATTAAAAAAAGTGTTTAAATTATTTTTCTGTGGGTTCTTTTCGTTTCCGAATAGAAGACACTTTTGACTATAAGTTAAGTATACTTTAAAAAACATGTGTCTAATTATTTTATGTATAATACGGCTGAATTCTAACCTATGTAGCGTAACAATGTTAGTCATGTATATTGTGGATTATATTTTTTGTCCTACGTATTCATGCCTGAATCAATTTTTTTATTTGTCAAATGGAATGCCTTTAATCATAATAACACACATTTAGCTGCCCATACCTGCATCTTTTTATTTTATTGCCACTTTACTGCAATGCTGCGTAGTAGCATTTAACACTAGATATCCCGGAAGTGTCTTCGACGCCACAGAGATTTATTTTCTCGGTATATTTTTTCGATTTTTTATTCTGATAATTACTTTTAATAAGAAAATTACTTATACACATTTTTGGAATGATTAAACAATATTAATCCATGCCACCGACACTTTAAGATTTTTAGTGTACGTTAAGGATTCTCATTTTCTTCTCGTAGAAACCAAGACTAAGAGTTCTACAGGTGTAAAAGTGAACTTAATGATGTTATCTCAAACTACAGTTGATCATTTTTTCAATAACATATAATATTTTTCAATAAATAAGTGCTGACGAAATTAGGTCTGTACAGCATTGATTCTGACAGATGGGTGGCAATTGAGTAACCATAAATATACACATAAATATAATATTCAATTATATGTAAATGTATTTTTTTAAGCATTTCCGTTCTCGGGCATGTGACTTGCAGTGACGCATCGAAGTGATCTTTCTTTTCCGGTGTCATGATCTTCATGCTCAGTTTGGATCTCACGGGAAATCTAGTCGTTAGTAAATTCACTTCCTACGTTATGTGTCTCTTTTCACTGCTCCTTTCCTTTTAAGTCAAAAGAATGAAAAAATATATAAATGCCCAACGATAGTTAGGATTTGCACAGATATTTTAAAATCATCTCGATTTTGGGCAAGATATTCCGTCAATACCGGTGTATTTAGGATAAGACATGAAATCATAAATTGCCATAATAGTGTCTCTAACGCAATTCACACTATAGTGTGAATGACAAATTGTAGAGGTTTCTTATCAAAGAAGAGAACATTAGTAGAATTAATATGATTAGTTAATATATCAAATGTTACCAAAAATTCTTTTTTCATAATTCAATTTAAAAAATAATGTTGGAAAAGGAAGAGGGTAGAGATTCCATAGCACAAGAAAAGGTGCGATGATGCTACTCTACGAGCATAACGATTGTTCACTTTTTATACGTTAAGTAAATCAATGAACCAAGGAAGGCAAAAACTCTCTTAAATCACATTTCCCTCTAAAAAAATTCTTTATGTTTAAATCCTATACATATTTTTAAAGCAGCGGTCCTGAATTTCACTGCAATATTTGTAATCAGCAACTTCGCAAATAGTACTTTACGAATAACCATATATCTACGCATAATCCCTCCACTTTCACGCTTCAATTTTGAATTTTGATATTTAATTTCGTTATTAGACATCGCCAGAACCATTCTATAATATTTTGACACATACTGGGTTCATTTTTATGAGTCAGTTAGTCATTTCGATCCTGCCATTTTGAATTTTGAAATTTCATTATGATATTCAAATTCAGCGTCCTCAAAAACCCAATGATACCCATTTTTACGCAAATCCACAGGCATTTGCAATTATGACCACGTTTTAGGCCCGATTCAACCAGTGTGCGCCGTTTCCCAACAACAATAATAAAGGCGGGCGGGCGGGCGGACGGGCGGGCGCGGGCGCGCTACGTGCGAAGGCTGGCGGGCGGAGGCGCGGCGCCCGATGGAAACCAGGCCGTGGCGCCGCGCCGCGCCGCGTCGGCGATTGGGGCGGGCGACGCCCCTCCTCTGCTGTTTGTCGCGGTGGCCGAGCGGCCGCAACGCCAGCGCCGACGCGCCTCCGCAGCCTGCCTATTGAGCCAGGGGTCACGGCATCGAGTGGACCCCGTCCAGCCGCCCGCCTGCCCGCCAGCTGCTCGTGCTGCTCACGGGAAAACTTGACGTCGCGTCCTCAGCTTCACTGTACTCATAAGGATCTATCTCAGGGTTCGTCACGAGTAACGGAATGTTAGCAATGTTGAAATGTTGGGGGCTTACTTCTATTTACATTGCAAAAAGAAAAAAAAATTAACGCTTAATACTTCGTATGCATGATACATACTACGAAATACGTAAAAGAGTATTCTCTTTTATTATATTTCGAGAACTGACTCATAATCGTCAATAACAATAGACGAAATGCAGCAATACATATTCAACTAACGAATGGTGCTATTTCTATTGAGTGGAGACAGATAGACCACGTCCTATCCGTGAGACATTTCATGGTAGAATTTGTCGTGATGCACACCCCGTCCTGCTTGAATCCTGACACACATACGACCTGCGTCGAGCAGCGCAACCTGCCTTGAGTGATGCCTGGTGAGGCAACGCGCTGCTACGCAGTTTCGCCGCTCACTCTTCACAATGAACGTTTTCAGAGCCAAGCGGAGGTTTCGGAAGGTTGCGATACGGCTTCCGAAATATGTATTTTGCGAGAAAACAAACGAAATCATTCCAAAGGGTATTTATCAAACACACAAGCAATTATGTAATACCGGCGATATTGTCTACTGTTACTAAAAAAGTCTATTGTTATTTGATTTACAGAGCACTCTTGTCATAACACATCTCGTTTATTTCAACATATTTTTACTTTCTCGTATAATACTTATGCGGTATAGAGAAAATATTGTAATGCTACAGCGAAAAGTACCAGTTTTTCGGAAAACAAGTTTTGTGGGTTCATTTTACCGAAAACGTGGCTAATTCGTATTCCTACACGTGGCATATAACATTTTTTAATACGTTACATAGTTAGAATCCATGTTTTGTGGGTCCTTGATAACGAAAAAGTTGTTTTCGAGAAAAGGTTTGTCTCTCTATCTGTGAGCACCACAAGCGCCTAAACTGTTCAAAGGATTTTACGTGAAATATTTTATATACAAAAAGGACCTCACCGGAAGAATATCTAGCATATGATTTGCCACGATGCCCTGCCCTGCGTTGTAGCTGTGCAAAATGAACTCTTTCGTCATACAACATCTAGTGTTCGGATATGGTATGAGGGAATGTACAATCCGTACATAAGTAAGGTTGGCACCTGTAGAATTATTTATGAATAGTTTATAGGCATTTAGTCGTATTTCTGTCACGGAATTTGAAACGATTTGTATTCCATTGAGGTCACAAACGAACTTCATACTCTTTAGAATGTTTGTTAAAAAAATATTATTCTGAAATGATTTCCATTCCATCAACAAAAAGTACTGCAGGAAAAATATTTTGTTAACTTATATCTGTTTCTCACATTCTCACAAATATGATTTGCACGCTTATGCATGCTTATTTTTTCTTTTTACCGCTTTTATCCTGCTTTCAGCCCGTTTTTACATCCACATTGAACATTTTTATTCGCCATGGAATCGTGTCCCTACTAATAAGTCTGTAATACTCTTGACTTCCACGAGAGGAGAAAGAAACCAAGTGCTCCGTCACGCTCCACCACGGCGCTCCGCTCTGTGTGCTCCTCCATGCCCACTCCCCGCCCCTTTTCCCACGCCGCCTCACCGGGACCATACCCCGCTCGCCCTCTCCACGGCCACTACTGCGCCGCAATCCATTGTACCTCCATGCATTGTGGCTTGCCAAAGAACACCAATTTCACCCCAAACGAAAAACAGCACATATTCGTATTACTGATAACGGTTAATAAATTATTGCAACTAATTTCTAACACTCCAGCCAACTCTTGAAAAAACTCGTTAGTAAATGAAACCCGAAAGGTTCGAAAAAATACGAATCTTTCATTTTTGAAAAATCAAGATTTAATGGTAAAGGCATCCAACCAAAGAATTCGGTGTTTAATGATATTTTTTCCAAAAGTTTAAAACCGGGGCTAGAAATTGGAGTGTAGCGCATATGTTTCTAAAGCAACTGTGGCCTGTCCCTTCAACCAATATTTTTCTAGAATTGCGGTTGATCTCAAGAAGGAGCCAAATTCAACCACAGATTTTGCCTCAAAATTTGCTTACAATTTTTGTTACCGAAATTACCGTTATTCCTATGAAACTCAAAAAATAATCGGCTAACTGAAAAATAAATAATCCGCTGGTTTAGATGAATTTCTGGATTGTTTGCAAGACTTATGAGCCTGCCAATACACAATCAAAAACTTGCATATTTAATGCATCCTTAAGAACTGGAACATTTCCAGATATTTTTAAAACGTAATATTAATCCGCTCTTCTAAAAATGAAATACATGAAATTAAAAATTATCGAACAATTTCTCTTTTGGAAGACTTTTCGAATGAAAACCTTTCTCAGTAAATACGAAGCGTGCGTTTTCGGATTGCCCAAGTGGATTTAGAAAATCAAAATATACTCAGACTTATTTTCTTTTCTTAAAGATATCGCTTAATAAATGCATCAATATGAAACACATAATGGAATATTTTTAGTTCTCTCAAAATCATTTGGCGTCATTAATTATATTATTTTACTTTCAAAATTACCTTCGAATGAAATTCGTGATATTGTTCTAGATTTGTTATGTTCGTACCATAAACAACGATATCAGAGAATAGAAACACATACTAGAATGAAGGAATATTTTTACTCCCCTTTCCAATACATTGCCAGTTGCCCATGAGGCTCGTAGGGTTTGACTTTAGGATCTATTCGCTTCTAACTATAAACAATTGTTCAAAAAGAACAGTTCTCTTTGCTCATGCGAATATTATTTGTAATAAAAATAATAACTAAAACAATATAAGATTTTCAAATTGGACCCGTAATAACAACTTAATTGTAAGCGAAGGGAAAACTGTTTCAATGCAGTTCTTCATTTCAGATAAAGAAATCATACGATTCATTAGTTATGAAGAATGTGCCAAGGACTGATGTTTAAGGTAACAAAATTTTAGGATGTGTCAATTCAATAAAACTTCAAATGGAATATCCATATAAATGAATCAAACACAGTTAAGTTCATTAAGCTACGCGTTCAAAGTTCTTTCAAATTCAGCCAGCCTTCATACAGCTCGTTGTATACATTTAGCGAATGTTAATTTCCACGTCAGATACGGCATTATTCGTCCAGTTTCCCTGATCTTTTGAACAAATGCTGAGATGGCCCCTTGTTTTGCTTCTAGAGATAAATGTAGCTTCACTATCTGCGCAGGATTTTTTGAGCTCTACGGGGAATGTATAAATTCAAATAATCGTCCTTTATTTTCTGGTGGCAGTAAGTCTATTTCTCCACGTAGAATCTCGGAATAATAGCCAATATCTGTAGCTAATTTGCCTATGCAAATATTTTTTATTACACGTATTATTTTCATACCAATTTTTTCCAAACACGCTTGTGCTATGCTTGTTGCGTGTTTTCATAATTCAATTTAATAAGTATATGAGTTAGTTTAGAGATCCACGGAAACCGTGCACAGATTGCATTTCTCCCCATCCAACGGTTTTAATTTTTTTGACGATATATATATTTTTTTAAAAGAGTTACAATTTCTTTCCGGTACTATGTGGTGCACTCTGACAATTGCTTCTTTACGCTGAGATGATTATAACATGTACTATGAAAAAATTGCCACATAATTAAAAAATTCGCAAAAACTACTCATATATAAAAAAGTGTAAGTTAAATGATTTAGAGATTCAATAGTAAGGAATATACTGCATTTAAATAGCTCTCAAATTTCAATATTGAAAATGTAGGACATAAAAATTCTGATTTGAATTATTCGAAGTGTCAGAGGTTTCAATGAAAATCGAATTTATTCCGTATTGTTAAACGACAAAAAATCAAAGAAAAAATTTTGAGCTTTTTGAAAATGTCTTTTTCGACTATTTTTTTTTTAATTGTCACTCTTTCTCTCAAACTTTCACGAAAACTACTCATATTTTGAAACGGTAAACTGTTTTGTACGGCATGTTCGTTGACGAAGGCAACTGGGCCATTCCACCACAGTTTCTGTTAACTACGTCGGCCTTATTTTGTGAATTACCGACTTTTGAGTTCACGAGCCGCCTCTGCTGATTACATTTGTGTCGTAATAGGAACATACAGGATGGAAATAATGTGTTTGCTTTGCTGAAATAATGCACGTCTGCAATGTTGTAGAAACATCACGAGGGAAATATGGGCCCGGAGTGTGCATTGTGCCTTACATTTTGTAAGATTTGCGGGTTAACGTGAACAACAGTCAACGGCAGCGAAAAATCTGGGTGTATCGATGGCAACGTGCCAATGCGTACCAAGAAGCGGAGAAGAAGTGATGTTCATCGGTCGGATATGCGTAGCCAGGAAGCTTAGACGAAGTAAGCGATGGGTGGCCGCCAACTAGAAGAAAGGTTACGAGGATCTTAGGACACAAAACCAGGAAGGTCAGAATAGACGAGAGAACAAAACCGTGTGCTGAGAACTGCGAGATACGTTGCCTAAGCAAAATTGTTCTGCTGCCAAAGCGATTGAATTTGTAGATTAACGGAAGTGACAAGTAAAACCATTTGGTATTACCGAAAACGTTCTGTTCTGAAGCCTTTCTATAATATTTCAAAGCATACAAAGACAACATTGAACATGAAAAATCGATCATGGTTTTGCGATTTCCTGCAGGATTGCAACGAAGAAGACTTCATTCATCCCGCCACAAGTAATGAACTTCTCTTCTGGACAGACCATCGAACGTACTATAAAAAAGATGGCGCCTGAGCACACCAGTGTCACTGAATGCTTGATGATCGCTTCCAGGAAGTGTCGAAAAGTTTGTAGATATTTCTGTTTCACTGCCAAAAGACTCGTGCAGTTTACACCAAGCAACAATGAAATTTACTGTGACTAGAAAATGTCCTTTGGGTATTTTGAAGTGCTAAATTCGAAAAAAACATTGCCTTTGTTCTATTATATCTAGCTTTGTTTTTATAACAAAATACTTTTTAAAGTCCCCAATAATTTATATTACATTGCTTATTATTATAATAACGACATTTAAATTTGTGGCGATCTGTAAAAATGCTAAATTTGTGATTTTTGATGCGCTGAACACAAAAATACTATTCACTTTGTTTTATGGGGTCTAGTTTTGTTTTTACAGAAAATTAAACTTTTGAAAGTCCTTTATGATTACATCCCTAATGATTACATCCACTGAAAAACGTATAAAGACCAATACATTTCCATTTTAGTGTTCCCATTTTACAATACAAAGGGTGTCAAAAATCCAAGCTTTTGCTGCAATGTCAGAGACACAATTTGTGAAAAATGTGTTTTTAACATATTTTTTCGTCTAAGATGGAAAAAATATATTAGGGTTGTTATAAAATATTAATGTAATTTCAAATTTATATTTAGGTTTTCATGAATTTAATGAACTGAATACTCTAAAATAAATTTTTGGAGTAAAAAATTACGAAAATTCTACAATATTGTTTACCTTTTACCAATTACCTTTTGCCAATTAACACTATTAATTAACTTCAAATTTAAAAAAAATATTATTCTATATAAAATATTAATGTAACGTTACAACATTGCATTCCAAATTCTACATTACTACATTAAAAACATTAATTACGTTGTATGCACGATAAATTACGATATCTAAACTACATTTACTAATAAAAACAATATAAGTGAAGGTGATTAGCTTGCTCGTGGCTCATAGTAAAGTTCACCACTGAGGTCCTTCACCACTGAGGTCCGGATTCGAGCCCCGTCGAATCTCATGTGAAATTTATTCCAACAAAACGAGTTTGGCTGCTTCTCTAGGGCCAGTCCAACCCCTGTGAAGTGACCTAAACCTTACCCCTATTCTTATTCCTTCCCAATTCTGGCCGCTGTGTAGAGATGCACGAGGCGCGTGCGCGGAGATGCTACCTGGCGGCCCTCTTGACAACTGACTGCGACGTGACGTGACGTGACAAACTAAAATAGTTAATGGAGGATTACTCCCCAGCGCAAAGCATTCAACTCCCCTTAAGGGGCTTGGAGACGCGTTGCGTTGAATTGTAGGCGCAACAAATTAAAAACAAAAAGAAAGTGAATAAGTTTGTAAAAGATCACCTAATTTCCTCCAGAGAAGAAACAAAATCATTACTTTAATCCCCAGAGTTATCAAAGATGGGAGAATTTTGGAAGGAGCGTGTTTCAGGGAAACTGTGTTCTGATAGCTAATGTTTTCTTATTCCTAAGAGAATAAGCGAATACATGAGACTACAGGAAGTTACTTTCAGCATGACAACGCCCCCCCCCCCACTTTTTTAACGTCAATGCAACTTAAGATTTTATCTAAAAGAGTGACATCGACTACTTTGGTAAAAGGCTGAGTCAGGGTTTCTCATCTGAATACGAAAGAGTATTTAGGAGCAATTCTGTAGAATGTAAATGAACGTCTGATAATTACAGATTACGGTGGTGACTGATGTTCCCTTCATATCTTGCTTGCCCATTTGCAAGAAGAATATGGAATTCGCCACAGATTTATTTGAAAGGCCATTGAGATCATGCTCTCATTAAATACTGAACATAGCTAATGATGTCCACACCATGTATTAGCGAGTGTCTCCTAATAAAGTTTTAAAGTTTATACATTTCATTTTTTATCAAGTCGACTAGCAAATGCATAGCCATCCTATTTCATTTTACTAGCGTCAGTAGTTTTAGCTCTAAGTTGTTTTGGCTCTTGATCAGTCGGTTTCTTTCTTATTATACACGGATAACAATCTCTAAGAAGATTAAAAAATAGAGACATCGTACCATTGTATATGAATTGCAGTGTTTGTTAGTTGAAGGGCGCGATTGGGATGTGCAGCGAAGCGAATACGCGCGTACCTTCACAGCGAGAAGAATTCTCGGAAACATTACCTGGCTCCATAGCTATTATTTAACGGAACTGTGAACTGTCCAAATCTACGTTAAATCTCCACACCAAGAAACTCTATAAAACTTCCTTATGTTGTTGACTGAAACAAGGACCGATATATGAGTTCCAAATAAATGTACGCGTTAGCTACACAATAACGCAGAATTCGTTAACGTGAAATATATGTTTAGAAACAGAATCTGTACTGATTCTGAAACCAATAATTAGATCAAGTAATAATGCTCAAGGAACGAATATTTTTCCACGAAATAGAAAGAAACTGACTCTTTTTCAGACAAAATTCTTGAAGTACACTGGATCCTCTGAATTGATTTTCATGCATAAACGAAATGTGTGATAAAATTATGTCCTCTTTTTGCATTAACTTTCTCTCCTTGGCGACGTTTCTTTTCAACGTATTTGATCGCCTTCCATTGCTACGCGACAAGTGATATGCGCCTGAGAAACATCTCGCAGGGGGTAGAGGAGCGAAATATAAGAGCCATAATTTATTGCTTGTTTATCCTTGAAAATAGATTTTATTACATGGGAGTTTTTTTGTTTTTTTTTCTTCCTTTCAAAAATTCAAAATTTAAGTAGTATTAGACTTAGTGTAGGGATCACAGAATTTTGAAAATGTGCACACAATTCACTTTTCCCCATAGCACGTCATACGCAGTTTTTAACTGTTTTTTTGACGTAAAATAAATAAATAAATAAATAAATAAATAAATAAATAAATAAATAAATAAATAAAATAAACGCCCATTCGACGGCGTTCACCGTTAACAGCTTAAGAGGAGAGGAGGACGGATAGGGCGTGGTTCACGTTAGGCCATAAATTTTGCCTCTGGACACCTATGTTGCTTTCTAAAGCTTATAGAACCACTGACACCGCAAACCAACAACCCGTAGTGTATCTTTTTTATGATTGTCTTCCAACTCTGATTACATGTGTGAAAATCACAGTCACTATTTTGATTTGTGGCAACCGACCTAAAAATATTTTTCTTCTCCACTCTGCCTCACCTTAATGATCTCATATTTTGACCCATCATCTTTCCTTATCTTGTCCATCGCGTTGTTGCGCCAAGAATTGCACGCGTTATCGAAAACAGTTACATTCTCCAAGAAAACATACGAAATCAAAGATTAATGCACTTAGTACTACATTTTTAGAAAGATGTAGTACCTCACCTTCCATTCTAAATCCATCAATCACCTTCCATTCTAAAACCATTTCATCCAACAATCATATATTTTTGAAAATATTTTTAGAATTAGTACTCAATATTAATTTTACATTCATATAGAGTACGCTGTGCAGTAAATAAGTGATTTAAAATTTCTCTCAGAAAATGCAAGTTGCAGTGTACATTTAAAATGAATAATTCTCACCGATGTTGACATCTCTTTACGCCATTAAAAATGGATAAATAGACAGTATAAAAAGTATATTATCGATACAGTATATTATCGATGTTAACATTCAATTTCAAGTCATATTTTTTGACATATTCATAATATTCAAAATTAATTCAAAATTTAAAAATATTGTATCTTGGTTAAAGAAACACATACAGACAAAAATACCGTGTGGTTTTCAAAATATGTGGGAGAGTAATTCAGTAATTACTGATTCGTACAATTTTAAAAGTAGCATCTTTTGAACTGTTTTTGTTGTTATTTTTCAATTTGATCAAAATATTTTCATAATCTGATATATACTTTCCATGGCATGTAAACTATTACAAAATAATATTAAATGATTCTAGGGTTCTAAAGGTTCATATGTAAAATTATTTTCGAAACTTAAAAAAAACAATTATTGATGTGGAAAACCAAAAATTAACCAACGAAAATAATTACCTTCGTCAAGAAAGTTCAAATCAAATATTGGAAAAAATAATACATAGTACATTCACAAAAATGGCAGAAGTCTGTGGCGTTGTTTGAGTTTCCTGAAGCTATGGTGTTCTGGAGTTTACACATCCTCGTAGACAGTAGAAACCAATTATAATTTATAGAGTGATAAAATTAAAATAAGTTATACGAACATTTCAGGCGGAAAAACACGCTCAAAAAGAGGGAAAAGAAACGTGCTGTATTCAGTGACGTATCAAAAGACTTCCAGCACAAGTGATGCTTGCTATTGTCGGAGATTCGGAATGGAAAGGTGAAGAAACAATATTATAGGATTTTTTTTACTCGTTAAAATAGCTTATTCATAATAACCTATAATTTCTGCATCGTACTGAGTGATAAACAATATTAATTGAGTCATGTTCTTGCTCGAAAAAGTATATTAACGAATTTACGGAATAGTTTTATAGCAATTCTCAAGAACCAGGTATGATTGGGATCAACTTCGAAACGAATTTGCTCTTTTTAAAGTGCGGCTAGAGAAAGACCTCTTACAAATAAATTTTCTTTCTCTTTCAAACAACAATACTTCGGATAAAGTATGGTGACAGGAAAAATCGTAAGCATTATATTTCAGTAGTGCATACAATAAGATCACAGAGAAAAATTATAATTTATGGACCAAAAATTATGTTGAACTTCCATTTGAAAGTTGAAGCAAAAGTTACATTGAAACTGATTCAAACTTTTGTTTTGTTTCAGCAAACGGATCACAAATAATATTCCAAACACGGTCTAACAAAAGAACAAGATTTAAAATATTATTTTGCATTCGGCTTCTCCGTCGATATAATACAACACACAAGCAAAAAGTTATGTACGGTATACTTGAATTCAGCGTGTTTGTTGTTGACATTGCAAAGATGTTACTCTTCTCATCTCCAATTCACAGACATACATTGGGGTGGTATTGATTTTGTGAAACCAACCCAAATATCTCTTTTTTACCAAATGCAGGGTGTACTATGGATAATCAAAGAAGAGAAACCGGGCTAAAGGAGATTGAACTTACCAGTGAAGAATAACTTGTCACACAACCCGCGTTTAAGACGGTGTCCAATGAAACGTTGCCGACCTCGCTCCTTCACTGCTCCGCCAGCTATGCCTCCGCGTGCACGAGCAGTGGATTGACCACGAGCAGCACTAGAGTCAGAGCTGGGGATGGGGTTCGTTTAGTTCTCAGAATGCTCCATAGGTCGCAGCAGGTTTCTCGCGAGAACTCAGCGCTCCAAGCGGAGCTATTTGAACTGCATTGGAGGGAAACAATTGATCTAAACCAGTGGTCCTCAAAATTGTTAGGTTCACGGAGGCACACAGGTTAGGTTCACAGGGGTCGTAGGTGGGCCTAGGATCTTCATGGGGGGCCAAATATTGTTTTGCAACGTTACTGAAGTTATTCAAAATATTTACTAAATATTGATCACATGGATACGTCATCTTAAAAACATTCTCATTATGAACTAACATTTTTTATTTCAATCATTTTAAAGAATATTACCAAAAAATATATCAAAACTATTTAGTTGGTCGATCTGAAATTGAACTCCACAGAAATAGTTTCTGAATCTGACCTTCAGATGTCTCTCAAGTATACTTATAAAGAACAATTTCAGATTGGACCCACAATAAATATTTTTAAATTAATATTAGCTTAAGTTAATGTTAGAAATGTTACCTTGAAATTAAAAAGGTTCATACTCCTTTGGATATGATGTATTGATGTGAACGTTTCATTTCAGGGACTTTGTGTTGTTTGGGTTTCATAAAGTAAATTATATATTTAAAAAGTAATAAACAACCCCAGCGAGCAGTTCAGTACACTGAATTTTGTTTGAACTGTTTTTAAATCAAAGGCAAAATTAGTATTCTTTTTAATTTTTTCATTACATAATTGTTGAAGATTTTTCTTTAATGGCACATCTGTATCGCCCAAAGGATCTGCTTTCCTATGACATATCAGTTGCATTGTTTTTCTTCTGTTGAGTATGCGTGTGAATGGTTCTGCCGAATATATTATTATATCATTTTCTAAGGTTGTTTCTGGTTTATTATTATTATGTTATTATTATTATTATTATTATTATTATTATTATTATTATTGTTGTTGTTGTTGTTGTTGCTCTCATTTCCCCCTTCCTCTTGAATATTAGGATTGCACAGAAGTCTATAAGTTGGGGATGAACTTTGTATATTTTAGCACATCGAGCAGTCACGTGGTACCAAATGATAAGCTTTCTTGTAATTTCTATACGCAGAACACAGATTATTTGCTTATTACTTTCTTATTTCATAATTACAGAGTAAATAATCAGTTAGTTGATCATTTATTTAATGTCAAAAAACTGTTAAACACCGTGTGACGTACTATGGGAAGAAGCGTATTCTATGCACGTTTTCGTAAATTCTGGAACCCCTGTCCAAATCCACATAAAATTTGAATTCTGAATGCAGATGGAAATGAGTGTTTTGGCAAGAATTCATAAGAAAATATTCGCTCTCGTGTAATAAAAAGCATTTGCAATGGCAAATAAGATACAGATTTGAGCTACTATTTCTCATCCTACCCTTCGCGAAGAAATCGACTTACTGCCTCGAGAACATCGAGAACGATAATTTGAATAACTATATTTCCCACTGAACTTTAAAAAAGTGCACAGATAGTGAAGTTACATTTATCACCAGAAGCAAAACAAGGGGCCATTTCAGCATTCGCTCAAAGGATCAGGAAACAAACGAAAACACTGATAGAGATGGGGGTCATTGACCCAGAAACTGAACTACAAGACTTGTTACATGTTGTTTAGAACGAAACTTTCTTACGTCCCTTTTCTTGTTCAGCTAGAAAGTTGTTACCACTGAAATCTTCTAGAGCCTTTGAAATACATGATAACAATTTGTAAAATGGTCCACAATCGTGGCGTAAAGACGGTAGAAAAAATGGTAGTTTTCCAGTCATTTTGAGTTAAACAGTGATCCTTTTGTTAGGTTTCTTAATTATCGGTCCTATATTAAACATCACGTATCAATGGGAGGGGAGTCAATAACGGACCCAAGGGATTTTTTTCCCTGTATCTTCTTTTAGGTAAAGAGTTCCTTTTTCATCGTATAGAACTTTCATCATAGACCCTTTCTGAGCCCTTACTCTGAGATTGTTTCGTCTTTCAACACTTTCAGATGCAAAGAATTGAAACTGTCGCCATGCGTAATTGCTTTGTGGAAACGCCTATATCTCTTTACAGCTAGTTCTGCTCATAATCACATTGAAATCTTATTTTAGTATCTGCTGTTATGTAGAACAGTTGTGAATTCGTTTGCGACATAGTCAATGCTGAACTAATTCTTCAAAAACCAAGACATAGTTTTAGAATATTGCTCTATCTGAAGAAAAAAATTGAAGAAATAATTTGGAGTGTTTTAAATAAAATGTTTTTAAATAATGCCTACATTTCATGCACGAATTACGCGAACTCTACGCATATTTTCGAAAAATTAAACGGAATCTTTTTTCAAAATCTGACAAGTACAATTTTCATTTAGGAATATCTTCAATATTGCAGTTGTAGGAAGACGCCGGAAAAAGGTTGAACCAATTCTGCAATTTTGGAATTTTCGAAAATTCAGAGATTTCAACGAAAATAAGGCACGCGTCATTTTTATGCCTTCTCTACGCTACTGGAGGGGAAATTTTAATCAACATATTTGGAGCTATTTTGGAGAAAATATGTGGGGTTTCGGGGGTATACCCCGAAATCAAATATTCGTTTCACACTCTCAGAGACTTTAATTCGTGTGTTTATAGAAACAACTTCCACTGATCACTGACATATCTCATCCCAAATTTTGAAAGTACTCGGACATCCTGAATGTTGGTGCAGGATACAAACTGACCCTTTTTCGTTACATAATCAAGGAACTCTTCTTCTCTCTTTCGATACCAGTAAAACGTTGTGCTTGGAGCAGGTATATTTATCTCTTTCAACCGTGAGCCAAAAACCTGATTCCTTTGAGAGGCCAAGATTTCGCATCAAATCATTAAGTCGTTGATTAAACTACTGGGGTCTTCTCTCTTCGAAACGCACCCTCAAAGCTGTTCTGCTTCATAACGGAAATCAATACGCCTCAGTGCCATTAGGTCATTCTTCATTTAAAGGAAACATACGAAAACATAGAAGAACTTTAAAAAAGTTAATTATGAAGAACATCAATTGGTTGTCTGCGGAGAGTTGAAAGTTGGATTTACCAAGTTCCTCTGCTTCCTAAGTGAATGGGATAGCAGGGTTCGTGAATTGCAATGCTTCATAATAAAAATCAATATGCCTCAGTGCGAGTTGACCATTCTTTCATTTCAAAGAAACGTACGAAAATATGAAAGAACTCTTTAAAAAATTAATTATGAAGAACACCTATAGGTTGTCTGCGGGGACTTAGGAGTTATTGGAATATTGTTGGGACTTCAACTAAGATTTTATAAGTTCCCCTACTTTCTATGCGAATTGGGTAGTTGTGTCCGTGAATTGCTCTGGGTCAAAAGGGATTGGTTAATCAGAATTACGTTGAATCCCGGAGATAAAAAAGAAATAAGAAGTTTGGTTAATCGTGAAAATATTATTTTGGCGCCACTTCATATCAAGCGAAGTATAATTAAAGTTTGTCAAGGCTCTGAATAAGAAGGGATCTGGAGATTGCTTAAAATATATTTGTTCAAATTTTCCTTTTCCTTCAGAGGTCAAGCTTAAAGAAAGCATCTTTGTTGGACCTCAAATTATAAATCTGATGAAGGATGAATACTGAAACTTTAATAAGTTATGAAGATATACTGGCCTGGTCAGGTTTCAACACTATCTTCGTCGATTTTAAGGAAATAAAAAACATCCAGATTTCAAATCTGCGGTGGATAAAATACTAATTTCCTTGAAAACTTTAGGTTGTAACATGAGCATCAAACTTCATTTTCTCCACAACCACCATAATTTCTTCCCTTTTAATCTGAGGAATTTCAGTTATGAACATGGAGAGAAGTTTCTTCAAGACCTGAAAGAGATGGGAAAATTTTATCAGGGTAGATATTTTGAAGTGATGATGGCAGAAGACTGTTGATCCTTAAAGAGAGAAAGTGTAGAATTGCACAGAAGACGATAGATGAGGCAAAATTTCAGCAAAAGTTGTTAATAGAGTCTCTGACATTGTTAGTATAAATATAACATTATTGTTAATATAAGTATGTTGTCAATAAGCATAAAATACCGCTGATACATATACGGTATTTATATTTATTTTTGCTTCAGTAGAATTGTGTATATCTAGTTTTAAATCGTTCATTGACCGTGTGTTTCTTCAAACTTTCATATATCAAGAGTTTTTGTTTACAAGTCTTTTCTTTGAAATTAGAAACAAATCTAAGGTATTAAAGAAAAATGGATTTCAGATCTATTAATTATTAGCTTTAATGAATTCAAATCACCCATTAGAACCAAAAGCGCCTACAAAATTTTTCTTCGCAGCCCTGTGCAATTTTCACGTGGTTGCGTTCCCTATTTAAATTGAGTATAAATACATCTGGAACTGCTGTTAGAATTCAAACATTGTCAGATAATACTTCAGAACCTTTCACCCGATCCATTCAACTCACGACAATACAGCTATTTACTTTTCTTGGCAACGGTTGCCAGACGTCGATTGACAGAGAGCCCATTATCTACACTATTATTGTTATTATTGTTGGGTTATCGAAAAGCAAAGAAAAATTAGTTACATATTTGCATTAACGTTTTTGATGATAATAGTAACGGTGACTCGCAAAACTTGCCCTAGAACTTTATTAATTTCGTGTTGAGATTTAACCTTGTAGTGTGATTCCTTAATTCAAACTTTCTTTCGGTGAATCACTCTGACCACATCGTTTTGTTCTTGTGGAGACTCAGTTTGTGCCAATGAGCAAATATGCTAAATTGACTCACTGCGGGATTACAAAGCCCAGTGGATCTACAGCCCGATGATCTGCATTTCGTATATTCTGGTACTCTCTTGACCCTACGAGTAAGAAATCTTCACTTTTACAAGAAGGCATCCTGCGGTAGAGCATTTTGCAGAGTATGATTATTACTTTTCCCTTAGTGACTAGGAACAGACGTCAGATTAAAATACATTTAATTAAAACATAACATACTGAATAAAATTGTAAAAAATTAATAACACGACTCTTTGAAAATTAAATAGATAAAACCTAATAAATAATCTTTGCAAATCAGATATCTGTATTAACAATTTCGTATGCCCACAGTAATTGAGATAAAACTAAGTTTTGTCTTTACAAACTGGTTTCGTCTTAATAATAAACTGGTTTCGTCTTTAAATAAGAAAACCAAGCAGTCTAAGAGCATGTGAGAGAGATCGACGATTTTGCTAGATACACAGGATCTCGGGAAAAGTGCAAAAACAATGAAAGAGTTAATATTTTAACTGAAAATGCAAATAAACTGACTATCGTTCTGGATATTGCACGGCGCGTTGCTAGGCTGCAGTGACTGGTGGGTTGCAGCTCTTTACACCGATTAGAATCTGTAATTTGATATCGTATGCGGGCAGAACTTGAGAGAAAATAAAGCAGCCTATGATCATGCAAGAGATGTCAGTGGCTTCGTTACATACCCGGGAACTCGGTAGAAATCCAAAAACATCTTTATTACAATTTTCGAATATATTCATAAGTATCCAGCCTCCGACCGTGTAACAGATATTAATGGTTCCGTTATACAGGATGAGTCACGTAACGTTAGCATCTTCGGCAATTTTGGAACGGTGAAAGTTATTGCAGTGCAGTTTTCATAGAAGTGCATGAGAAAATGAGGCTAGTTTGTACATACATTCATTTCCATTTTATCACTTGAATTTTACGAGATATAGAGTAACTTTTTTTTCCAAACGGAACTATACATATTTTCTAGTCTATCATGACGAGCATAAAAAGACAAATCCAATGATATACATATTGACATATATTAGATAAGCGTTTTTTTAGTAATTTTTATTTTTTTGCGATTCATGTTTAACGGATATTGAAACACCCGAGTGCGCGTTATCAGGGAGAGCACTTGCGTGACCTTCGAACTGTTACGTTCAAAATATGAACGTAACAGTCCCCCCACGTCATGATAGACTAAAAATATGTATAGTTCCATTTGAAAAAAAAATTAGACCGGGAGCGGTAGCTCAGTGCATCAACTGATGTTACTGCGGCGCCTCTGAGCGAGAGGTCCTAGGTTCGAGTCCTGACGTCGGCAGGATTTTCGACACTAGCTTTTCAGCTAGGTCGAATTCAGTCGCTGCCTGGAGGAGAATTCTAGCGACCGGCTGCTCTGATCGGTAGTTTTCCGGGGTTTCTCCGATCAACACCAGGCGAATGCCGGATCAGTACCCTACCAAACGGGCCACGGACCGCGCGCGATCTTTCCTTCCTCTTCCTTATCCTATCCTCTCCCCCTTACACGCACACTTACACTAACATGCACTGCACTTCCACATATTCTGGGAGATCGGTCGGGACCTTAGAGCTTGTCGCGGGTGGCGCGGTGCCCCGCTGGCGGGAGAGTCCTGGTTAGGGGGAACCCACTAGCCGGCGGTAGGTCGGCGCCGGATCTCGCTATCCAGCGGGGGAAGATCACCGCCATCTCCCGAGGACAAAACATGCACTACACCTATGGGGCTAGTGACCAAAGCAGTTGACACGCCCGGAAACAGGAAAAAATCAATCAATCAAATAAAAAAAAGTTATTTCAATATCTCGTAAAATCTTCTTCTTCACTTCAAGGGTTGGGTTATAGAACCCGTTCCGGTGTCCACTTCCTTCTGGGCCTTCATACATCTCTTCTTCCTCTGCATCTGTAGTCCACTGCGAGTGCCGGTAGTCTGCTATCGGGCTTTCTTCTTAGATGCTCATACCATCTTTTCTGATTTCTTTCCAGTTTCTCCAGCAGTGGTTCGATCCCCGTTTTTTTCTTATCCCCGTATTTTTCTTTTTATCTAAGATTTGAACAACCAGCGTTTTTCTAAAAGGTATACTTTGAACACTTGTTCTTTACAACTCTCGCCGAATCTTGAATTCTTTTTCATCTTGTTAATCATTTTATACGGGATATTACTAAAAAGTAATCAGAGTTTATATCACAGCTTCTTTTAACTTGTATTTTCTATTAATTTTGATACTTTTCTGTTTCCAATTATATAATCAATTAAGGATTTACTACTTCGTGCTGACCATGTATATTTATGAGTGTCTTTCTACTTTTTAAAAGTGTTTGCAATGTACATTTCATTGAATTCAGCTCTTAAAATATAAGTAATAAAATGGAAACAAATGTATACATCAATTAGCCCCATGCGCTCACGAAATTCCGTGAAAACTTCGTTGCAATTACGTCAAGCGTTCAAAAATTATAGGAGGTGCTAAAATTACGTGTATCACCTGTGTACTCAGCAACTCGGAGAAAATCCGCAAACAATAAAACAGTTTTCATTTTAACTGAAAAATACAAATATTTGATCGACTTCATCCGTCTGTTCTCATACTCCACTTCCCGTCATGCAACAGAGAGATGCCAAAGAAGAGGTCCCATTAAATATTTACTATTCACGTGCAATGACACAGCAACTTGTTTTAAATACTTGGTATGAAAATAACTGCTGCACTGTACCATGGTATTGCAGAATTCATGAAGACTGCTTCTCTTAGAATGTTTAATGTATTGCAGTGTTACTCGAGAGAACTTTATTTGTTCTCTCGAGTAACACTGGTTCTTGAGCTGTACATGTGCTACTTTTGGAAAACCATTTTGTGTGATTTTGTTCTGCAGCATTTTTTCTGCACATGTCATAAGTTTATATCATTTGCGATGCGCACAGAAATTGGAAGAAAACTATACGGCCTCCCATCATGTGAGAGGTGTCTTATGATTTCATTAGATACCAAGAACTAAGGAAAAATTCAAAAGCAATTAAACTGTTTTGATTTTGATTGAAAAATGCAAATATCTGAGTATATTATTCCTTCTATTATCATACTGTGCGTCATCTTATTGTGCGACTGAATTATCATACTCCTTGCAATGAATAATATTTTATATTTTCAGACAAACCAGTTCTTGCTGCAAGAGCTCATATTTCTTGACAATGTCTTCATCTGATCTTCATCTGAATTTTGTGGGATCTGAAATCAACTACGTCATTAAACCTTTCTTTTTACTTCTTCTGTCTTTCGAACCATTCAAATATCCAAGTACACTTAGAGGTTTTGATATTTCATTTGTTTATTAAAAGTGATTCTGCTTATTCATAAGTTAATAATGTATTTGCCATTTTCAAAGTCTTGGTTTGGATGGTCATTTCTATTCCTTTCTCGTGTGATTTGCTACTCGCACAAGGTTTCTTCATTAAAAGCTTTTTAGAACATATTTCTCCTTATGAAATGAAATCCAACATTATATTTTACAAAAAGGAACCAAAATAAAAATAATGGTGCTCCCAAAGCACATGCTTTGTCGCATTGTTTTTAAAGGCTACGCAATATTATACTACTACATAAACCAGCAACCAGCATTTTTTTTCCGCTCCGAGACCCTAACTCAGAGTTAACGTGCCGGCACTCACATCACAACGCCACATAAGCCGGACTCGGGCAGAGGCATAAAAAGGTAATGCCCAATTCATGTAAAAAAGAACCCTCAACAATCAAAATGTTCGTTAGAAACTCCCACAGCCTCCAGTTGTTTCAAATCAATCAGGGAATATCAATTTTGGAGAAAATCGGCTGAACGGTTTAGACGCTACAGTTGTCCACAGACGAACAGATAGATGTTAGGTTGATAGGTTGATTGATAGTGATGGGCGTGTAAACTAGTAAGGTCATTAGTCCCGTAAATGTAGTACATTTTTGCCCGGGAGGTAGCAGTGATCTCCCCCTCGCCTGGGTAGTTAAATCCGGCGCCGACGTACCGTCGACTAGCGGGGTTTTCCCAACCATGTACCTCCCACCCGTGGGACATTGCCCCAGCCGGGACAAGCTCTAAGATCCCGACCGGTCTCCCTGGATGTGTGGTGCACGTAAGTGTGTGTGTAAGTAAAGGATAGGATAGGACAAGGAATGATAAAAAAAGATCACGTGCGGTCCGTGGCTCGTTTGGTAGGGTACTGCCCCATCATTCGGCTGGTGTTGATCAGAGCAAAGCTACTGATCAGAGCAGCGGTCCGCTAGAATTCTCCTCCATACAGTGACAGAACTCGACCTGGCTCTCTAGCTAGTGTCAAAAATATTGCCAACGTCAGGACACGAACCTAGGACTTGGCGGTCACTGGCACCACAAAAATATTGGTTGATTCCCTGAGCCCCCTCTCCCGGTCAGCGGTTAAGGATATCTAAGTCCGTTCCAAGGGTACTGGTAATATTGTATTTAAATTTCATGTCGACAGGTTCATTAGTTTAATTAAATCGGTTCATACAGATGCACGGAAAGACAACAATTGACTTGACGTGACATACGTTTTACATATCAAATAACACAGTTGAAAAGTTTTTAAAAGTTGCAAATTGGAAAAGCACTTACAGACACGTCCGGTTTACTTAGTAATGTATTGTCTGTATTTGTAAGTGGAAGTGCTTCAAATAATTTCCGAAAATTTTTCTCGAATCCTCAATAGTCCACAATCCTCAATCCACAACACATACATCATATTAAAATCCCTGCCTGGGATTCGAACCCGGTTCCTTTCGATTCAAAGCCGGCGGCGCTAGCCGAATGCGTTTACTACGCTCCGTCAAGTCACGAAGGTTAAGCGCATTCGAGACTCGCGGGTTCGTGGTTGGGTGACCGGCCAGGAACCCCGGGATTTAACGGCGTCGAGCCCCTGGCCGAAGGGATAAAAGGCACTGACTGACTGCGACGTGACGAGACTGGACTAATATTAAAAATAATGCCCATTAATGGAGGATTACTCCCAAGGGCAAAAGCGCTCAACGCCCCTTAAGGGGCTTGGAGACGCGTTGCGTCAAGGAGTGGACGCAAAAATTAAAAAAAAAAAAAAAAAAACCGCTCAATCCAAACACCGGACGCCATCCGCGTCGGTTACGGGCTGCATACTTCTATATTAATAAAGAGATAATTGTATCAGTTCTAGCATTAGGAAGCAAAAAAAATGAGAAAATGTCAAATAAATTTCCTGTGGGCGACCAAAGAAGGTATCTTGGAAGAGAATCAGGCGTGACCGAAAAGCTAGTTCAGACTAAGGAGATTAGAAAGTCTGTGCCATTCTATAGCACCACTAGTTTACTCATTTACAATACGCTGTTATGATGAGAAACGTTAATGAAAATGCTTCGTGCGGGTACTGCCAAAACAATATTTTTAGAAGTTACGTAAATTTCAGATATTAATTATTCAAAATCAGTTGGTTTTTTCAAAAAATTGTACATGACCTTTTTTGAAGAGCTGAATTTTTACAACAGACTCTGTTTAAAGCAAAAATCGCTATCTCCAATTTGGTAGTTTGGAAATGTTTAGTTTTTTGGCATTTTCGAAAATAAAGAGCAATATCCGAAAATGGGACTAGCACCATATTTTTTACCATCCCTTATTACATATCAGGGGAAAAAATTAAAGAAAAAATGCTAGCGGTTTTGAGAAAAAACATTGCCTATATTTCGTACAAAAGTACACGAAAATTACTCATATTTTCTAAAAATTGAACATGAACTTATTTAAAGATCCTCAATAAGGAACAGATTTTATTCAAGTAAAAAATCTCCATCTTTAATATTGTAGTTGTAGAAAGACGCCCCCAAAAATTGCACTTTTTCAATTTTCAAAAAAAACTTTGATTTCAACGAACATGGGACCACGTCCATTCTCTTAAGCGTTTTTTATTCTATTCGAAGACAAAGTTTGATCAAAAAATTTGGTGCCATTTTTTGAGAAAAATTTGAAAATGTTTTTGGGGCTTCATGTGAAGTATCCTCGAAAATCAAAATATCTGTTTGAAACTCCCTAAGCCTCTACTTCATTTAGATTGATTGAGGAATATCAATTTTGCAGAAAATCCGCTGAATAGTTTAAGCGTTAGCGTTGACCACAGACGGACAGACAGGCAGACGTTTTGCCGACAATCAATTTTTCGGTATCGAGGATCAACAAAACATGGATTCAAGCTACACCACGTGTTAGAGGAGTTTGGTTCTAAATTCAATAACAAGATTTATCCACTTTTTCGTTACTAGAGCCCGGCAATAAGAGTTTTTTCTGCCAGAAATTCGCTGTTTTCCGGGGCACGATTAAACTTACAACTTTTTCTTTCTTACGAAGAATTTCGTAAGACGAGAAAGTTAAACAATAAATTGTACGATACTACTGAAACAAATGAACAGAGTTGGCAGCGGTTTGCCGCAAGTCACATAGACATTAGACAACTGTTTACCCATAGAACCAGCGCTATTTGCTCTTAAAGTCATGGGGGCTTTTAAAGCTATTCTGAGTATGCTTGAAGTATAGCCCTTTTACCTGTGTATTGCTGCAGATTTATACTGTATTTGCATGTAAAGACTCCTTTTGTCTAACTACTATTGAAGCACGCAAAACATTTTTGCCCCTTGAAATTCAAAGTTTTTCAGATTTCATTCGCCGTGTTGGATGAGCTAGTTTCAAATTTCCGATGTTGATGTAACTCGTAATAGCAGGGTCAAACACGCCATTAAGTACTTCAGTTTCTGTCCACTTCTACCATGGGCGTCACTGGAACGTAACATTACGGGGTGGGGGGCATGAAGAGTGCACTTCCACCGAATTTGTATAATCGTGGGGTTTTAATTAATTTAGAATAGATAACAAAGCAGATACCATGATTTTAAAAAGGTCAAATAATATTGCATCTCTTCATGAATTCAGTAATTTACTCCAGTAATGAAAGTCTAATTGCAAACGTCGGTAGCCCTAGAGATGATTGTGGAGGCGACGGCTGTTAAAGCAGTAGTGGCGGACAGCAAAGTGCTTATTGATTCCTCTTCGTTAGGTATGAAAATGCAGGTTCATGAGGTAGCCTTACACCTCCCGGTCACTTTTGGAGCATCTTCATAATATTCCGTTCTCACTCGTTTTACTTTATCGCCCTTACTTCTTGAAAAGAGTATTGTAATCGTCTGCCGGAAATAGACGAATTTTTGGTAGAAAAAAATTTATTGCCGGACTCTGGTAACGGAAAAATTCTTCCTATATAAAGTAAATTACATTCTCCAACACGTTGTGTAGTAACAATCCATTTTTTGCGGGTCCTTGATACAGAAAAATCGATTGACGGCAAAACGTCTCAGTCCATCTGTCCGTCCGTCTGTGATCAAAGCTAGCCCCTATGCTGTTCAGCCGTTTTCCTTCAAAATTAATATTCCCCCATCGATCTAAATGCATATATTGATTTCTGGGAGTACTTTACATGAAGCATCAACACCTTCAAAATTTTCTCAAAAAGGCTCCAAATTTTTTGTTTAAAATTTGTTTGGGGATAATGTAAAGGACGGTTAAGAGGGTTGTTTCATTGAAATCTTTGATTTTTCTTTAAATTTTCTCCTTGTATCCATCAAAGGACGTTAAAAAAGATGCTAGTCTCACTTCCGGGAAATTCCCTGTATTTTCAAAAATTGCAATAAGTTAACATTCAAAACTACAAATTTGAAAATATGTATTTTATCTTAAACAAAATTTGTTCTAAAAAATCAGCTGTTTAAAAGAGGCCATGAACAATTTTTCGTAATTTCTGGGTGAAATTTAGAAACCATTTCAAACCGTCTGAATTTTCAAAAATTGCAAAAGTTAGAAATAATGTGAGAAGTATGTACTGTTGCAGTCATCCACTGACTAACCTTATTAAATTACGATATTACAGAAGTGTTTGTCTTCATAATTTTGAGATTCATTTTTCAGGTTTTATTATATTTCTAATTGTTTAGTTTTGAATTTTTTTTTTCTAGATACCTTATAGCGTCTTCTCCAATATTCCATTTACGTAGCTTGTATTTTCCCTTGAAGTTTGTGACTTAGCTCCATAAAAATAAGCATTCAACTATTGTTTTATATTAAGGTACTAACTATTGTGTTTCTTTTCACGTCAGAGTCCCATGCCAATGAATGTGATGTCCTAATAACCTGTCTGCTTCTGTGTTGTTTATGGTCTATGCCATGCAGACCATCATTTGTTATAGTGAATCACAAATAATGGATTTATTCTATATATTTAATTCTAGCTCTTCGTATTGTTAGGTCCCAACCATTTCTACCAACAACCAAATATTTTGTTTTTAGTCTATTTATGTTTAATCCTCATATTTCGTCTTCTTCTGCTAATTTTCTAGTCATGTATTTGATATCTTCATCCTCACTATGATTACTTATTTGAATACAATATGGTATACAAGAAATCTGTCATGTTAGGTATACCCACACCAGTGCACTTTATTCTCCATGGGTGGATAACTTTTTTTATAAACATTTTGAATAGAGTAGGAGATAGACAACAACCTTATCTAAGACTTATTTATTCTAAATGCTAAAGATCTACTAGAATTTTCTTTAATGTTTCTCCGGCAATCTGCATATAGACAGTTTATAGCATTAATATATCCTATGTTTATATTTTTTTTTGTTCTTCATATCCCACAGTTTAACTAGGATACAAAGTCAAATGCCTTTTTTAGATATACAAATACCCTGTCTACATTTGTTATTTTTTCAATCATTTGTTTTAAATAAAACACGTTGTCAATGCTAGATCTTCCTGTGATAAAGCCCATCTGTTCGTCACTTACCTCCTGACTGAGTCTTCCCTTCTCTACCTGGCCATTTCAATCAATCTGGTTATACTAATCTAAATAAATAAATCTAATAAAATAATAAAATAAAATAAAAAATCTAATAAAATATCCAATCAATCTGGTTATACTAATGTCCATATAGTTTTCACGTTAATTCTTATTTCTTTCTTACAGATAGATTCCCATTCTTCAAGAGTTAAATCTCTGTTCAAACATTTATAAAATTATACTGAGTATAATTTTAAAATTATACATCAAATACAATTATATACATACAAATACAATTATAAAATT
The DNA here is from genome assembly GCA_964035755.1 of Teleogryllus oceanicus. Taxonomy (NCBI): domain Eukaryota; kingdom Metazoa; phylum Arthropoda; class Insecta; order Orthoptera; family Gryllidae; genus Teleogryllus; species Teleogryllus oceanicus. Next base: position 156,656,876 of record CAXIVR010000001.1, read on the forward strand.
ATACATCAATGGAACTTTAAGGGGCCATTTTAATTAATCTTATTGGAGTATCTCCAGGCCCCAGAGCTCTACCAATTTTTTGTTTCTTCGAGAGTCATAATGACTTCTCTCATTGTAATTGCGGAACATTCCCTTCAGTGTTGGAAGTTTCATATGAAAATCCTATGTATTCTAGCCTATTCTAAGTTAGTAATTCTTCATTTTTCCTTTTTCATTTTGAGTCTACTTTCCAATGTTTGTTTTTTTAATTCATCTGGATGGAACCGACCTATTCATGATTCTCTTATCTCATTTTGAGTCACTTCTACATTTCTTTAACATTCTTTTATTTCTCATATCTATATCTATCTATCTATCTCTCTCTCTACACACACACACACACACACACACACACACACACACACACACACACACACACACACACACACACACACACACACCCACACACACACACACACACACACACACACACACACACACACACACACATACACACACACACACACACACACACACACACACACACACACACACACACACCCACACCTCTCTACACACACACACACACACACACACACACACACACACACACACACACACACACACACACACACACACACACACACACACACACACACACACACACACACACACACACACACACACACACACACACACACACACACACACACACACACACACACACACACACACACACACACACACACACACACACACACACACACACACACACACACACACACACACACACACACACACACACACACACACACACACACACACACACACACACACACACACACACACACACACACACACACACACACACACACACACACACACACACACACACACACACACACACACACACACACACACACACACACACACACACACACACACACACACACACACACACACACACACACACACACACACACACACACACACACACACACACACACACACACACACACACACACACACACACACACACACACACACACACACACACACACACACACACACACACACACACACACACACACACACACACACACACACACACACACACACACACACACACACACACACACACACACACACACACACACACACACACACACACACACACACACACACACACACACACACACACACACACACACACACACACACACACACACACACACACACACACACACACACACACACACACACACACACACACACACACACACACACACACACACACACACACACACACACACACACACACACACACACACACACACACACACACACACACACACACACACACACACACACAACACACACACACACACACACACACACACACACACACACACACACACACACACACACACACACACACACACACACACACACACACACACACACACACACACACACACACACACACACACACACACACACACACACACACACACACACACACACACACACACACACACACACACACACACACACACACACACACACACACACACACACACACACACACACACACACACACACACACACACACACACACACACACACACACACACACACACACACACACACACACACACACACACACACACACACACACACACACACACACACACACACACACACACACACACACACACACACACACACACACACACACACACACACACACACACACACACACACACACACACACACACACACACACACACACACACACACACACACACACACACAACACATACACACACAACACACACACACATACACACACACACACACACATCACACAACACACACACACACACACACACACACACACACACACACACACACACACACACACACACACACACACACACACACAACACACACACACACACACACACACACACACACACACACACACACACACACACACACACACACACACACACACACACACACACACACACACACACACACACACACACACACACACACACACACACACACACACACACACACACACACACACACACACACACACACACACACACACACACACACACACACACACACACACACACACACACACACACACACACACACACACACACACACACACACACACACACACACACACACACACACACACACACACACACACACACACACACACACACACACACACACACACACACACACACACACACACACACACACACACACACACACACACACACACACACACACACACACACACACACACACACACACACACACACACACACACACACACACACACACACACACACACACACACACACACACACACACACACACACACACACACACACACACACACACACACACACACACACACACACACACACACACACACACACACACACACACACACACACACACACACACACACAGATATATTTGAAAACATCCAATGAACAAGCACTTTTCAGAAGCTGTTTTATTTTCATTTATCATTTCCTCGAGTTTTTTTGTCCACTATCCACATATTTCCGATTGTTTCCTTTCAAGCCAATAGTTATTTTTGCAATGCTTTTTATAATGTTTTTTAAGGTTTCTTACATTAGTCTGGCAGTTCCCATTTGTATGTTACTAATACCACAATATTATATATTAAACTGTGCTAATATCTTGAATTGCATATTTATTTGTATTGGTATTTAAACCTCACAGATGTATTCTGAAGCTTGCATTCATCGAATACATTGTGATTGGAAACACTATTTTCTCTACCATACTCACTACCATTGATTTTCAAATTACACAATTTACATATTTAAAATGAACAGACAATCATAAAAAGTCATCTGAACTACAATCTGCACCCACATATGCCCTTGTATCAAAAACTTTTTTTTTTTCTTTTTTAAACCATGTACCTAAATTCATTATTAAAAAATAATGTAAGTTAGCAATAATGAACAGTATTTATGATAATACTAGACGTTATTATTATTATTATTATTATTATTATTATTATTATTATTATTATTATTTTTTATTGTATATTGGTAAAGGAAAAAATAAAGAACAGACTATGTATCTTTTGACATAACAATTCAAATATTAAATATAAATGGTTTCAAAATTCGACCAATAGTCAATACTAAGGAGATTATTGACACTTTGAACCTTGGAAATCAGTTTAGCTGCTTTAGAAAATTAAAATTCTATTGAGAATGTCAGATGTGTTGATTGTATTTAATATATACTACTTAGACTATTACCAAGTTTGTCTCTAGACTGACATGTTTGAATGTCCATTATTAGGGGGTGGATTTGAATGAAATGTTATTTTATATGGTATCTTTTTTTTTTTTTTTTTCATTTTTCATCAATTTTGACTAATGAATCATTTTTTACCTTTTCCTGTTATTTTTTAAGCATTTTTAGCTGATTTCATAGATTTTAATATCATTTTAATGGTATTTGCTACAAATAACATTTATGAGATGCAACTACTGTTCTCCACAGAATTACTCAGTAGCCTATTCGATTTTTTGGCTCAGAAATAGTAATGTTAGCCATTGTATGTCATCTAAGCTTTCTGTGATGCCTATCAGCACTGTTTTCAGTTTGGCCAATTTCATGATAACTGAAGACAGAGATTTCGTGGTAAAGAAGAGTTGAAACCAAAAGTTTGGAAGCTGAGGTCTCTTGAATGAAAGGAAGAAGACTTGATTACATCTGTAACATATCCAACAGCTTGAGTTGTTCATTTGAACTGGTTTTGATTAAATTTTGAATGTTATTTTTCTCTGATTTTAGGGAATTTTTAAAACATTTTAAGAGCATTTCATTGATAATTTTTTGCGGTTTTAGGTCATCAAAATCCACCCCTATCCACGACCATATGATTTTTAAGACCTTACGTTTAATGAAGATGATTGAGAAAAATAATACTAGTATTATATTGATTAATAATGATAAAGGAGGAATAAATGAAACAAAAGGGTTTTTCATATAACAAAAAGGTGGTTTTTCAATTTAGTGGCAGTGAGAAGCATATTTTGACACAGAACAACACTTCAAAAAACTTCAAAAATATTCAAGAAATGACAAAATGCTATTTTTGTGAAAATGACAAAATGACAAAATGCTGTATTTGCTATATTTTAATATCTAGTATATTAATATATAGAATATATTAAAAAAACTTTTTGGGAGTTATATTCTTACAAAACATCTACACAAAGTGCTCGGGCATTCAGCTTGGTAAAATTATATAAAACAGGTTTTCCCAAGAAACCTGTTTTTAGTACATAGGTACTCCAAGTTACAAGTTATGCAAGTTCTTAAATTCAGTAATAAAATCAACCTCGAAACAAAATTATAAGGATACTGTGAATAACAGTTTTTAACTAATGGACTTTATGAAAAACATGATCATTCCTGATTCATATATGATCGCTTTGGTGTTGTTGCTTTTGATGTTAAAAAGTAAGTTCCTATCCATCTCACACAAATTAATCTACTTGTTGAAAACTTTCTTGATAAATCCCCTTATTTTTTTCGTCAATACCAAAAAGTGAAATTATGTTCGCTATCAGATATGAATTACAACATGTCAAATTTAGTTTTAAGAAAACAACATATCACCAAATAAATAGAATGCGCATTGGTGCCACACTTAGTACAGTTTTCTTAGAAATTGTAATAAGAGAATTGGATTTTAAAACCTTAAAAATTTTTAATATATGTTAATACATTTTTTTTATTTTTAACAATGTGTATAATATATGACGTTAATGATACCTTGAAAAAATTAATTAAAATAATAAACAAATTCAATTTAATGCTGAAACTGAGAACAATGTTTTAGACATTGCTAGAGCCTGGAAGTTTGACAAAATGCGTTTTTTTTGTTACAATTTTATGAAATTTAACAATAGGAATAACTTAAATTGTACATCTGGAGTTATTTCAGTAGTTTTTGTTTTGCCTTTTTGACTATTTTACTTTCTGATGCCTGTTTTGGACATTTTGCCTTATTTTTGCCTTTTTCTTCTTTTTTCATCATTAATTTCCTTTCTTTTTCTGGGACTAATCTCAATCAAGTTGGAAACACTGAATAAATGAAGAGTATTAGGTCTGTTGATAATGAACATTGGGACCCTAACTTAAAAAAAAACAAAAAAAAACATCAATAAATCAAACATTTTTTACAAAAGCAGTATTCATTAACACTGCAATATCGTAGAATAGTATATAGCCTCTATACAGTACAACAATTCCTTACATAGCAATAATATAAAAAATTTGCTGTTCCTTCACGCAACATGTGTATAGCAAATATTTAATGGCACATGGCCTCTTCCTTAAAGCCTTGCTGCTGCATGACATCAGCTGTGTAGTAAGCAGTGAGGCACTTTATATGGGAAATCATTCAGTACGTACAATATTAGATTTGATGCAATAATATAATCGAATATTTCCATTTTTCGGTCAAAATTGAAACTTTCATTGTTTTGGACTTTTTTCTGAGTTCCTAGGTAACTAACAAAACCATGAACACTTTTCCATGGCCAGAGGCTGCCTCCTTCTCTTTCAGTTTCTGCACACACTGGATATTATTAATATAAATTCTCTTCTAATAAACATTCATAATTAGGTAAAATATACTATAAGCATTAGAAACAGGCACGAAAAACACAAATTAACATATGCAATAAAATACAACATAGATCTTAAATACTTAGGACAAGACCATTATTCTTTATATACACTATTTATGATGTGATCTTATGGCGTTTTGCAGGTAAGGATGAGGGAGAGTGGGTATGAGACAAGAGAGAAGTAACGAGAGTAGACGTAGGGGCTACTGTTGCTGTGTAAGTAGAAGTGTGACAGAGTACTTAGCTGAGGGGCAACATTTTTATGACTCATAAAAATGATATTCCACATTTATGACAATTTGGCATTTTGTATTTATCTATGATAACATGAAGAAATTCTCAACATGTTTGAATTTCTGATAAATATTGGTATTAAAAAAGTAAATAACTTCTTTCATCAAGACATGAGAGCTATAAAAAGGATTGGGTTTTACCATTTCCAATTTTTTAGGAAATAGGTCCTATACATTGATACATCAAAGAAGTTTTTGTTAATTTTAAATATATTAGCTCTGTCGTAAATTAGAAACAAGAAAGGAAAAAGATATTACAAATTTGAAATAGATAGTTAGGATTAAAAAATTATAATATTTCTATTTTATTTAACAGAAACAGATATGAATATTTTTTAAATTAAAAATGTTAGTTTGTAAAACTATTTTCCTATTTTAATCATTAAGAATTGCTAATTGTGTTTATAAATATTTCAAATTGTACTTTGATAACCAAAAGTCTAATATATGACATCTGTGATTTTATGTCAATTAGTTCCTAAGTATATGAATCCAATAGATGACTATAGAGAAATGAAAGTGAAGTAAGAAGGAAATTAATATTTGCACTATGATAACACCTCTACTCTAGCCAGACATTAAAAAAATAAAAAAAACACACAAAAATGTACTAAAACAATGTGATAATACATATAATTACCTCTCAGAAATGAACCTTGTGAATCCATTTGATTCATCTGCTTTTGATGATTGCAACTGACAGTCTACAGTTCCTTTTATTTTTTGGGGGAAGCAAAACAAAGCCTTGTGAAAGTTATTTACTGTTGTCTGTGTAAGAGCAAATTGAGATTCCCATGTGGAAACTTTCACAAACTCCACTTCAAGAATTATAAGAACTATAAGAAATATGAATTATTTATTTATTTATTTATTTTAAGTCAAAAAAACAGTTAAAAACTGTGTATGACGTGCTATGGGGAAAAGTGAATTGTGTGCACATTTTCAAAATTCTGTGATCCCTACACTAAGTCATATACTACTTAAATTTTCACTAAGTCATATACTACTTAAATTTTGAATTTTTAAAAGGGAGAAAAACAAAACTCCCATGTAATAAAATCTATTTTCAAGGATAAACAAGCAATAAATTTTGAATTTTGAAAGGAGAAAAACAAAAATACTCCATGTAATAAAATCTATTTTCAAGGATAAACAAGCAATAAATTTGAATTTTGAAAGGAGAAAAACAAAACTCCCATGTAATAAAATCTATTTTCAAAGATAAATACAATAAATTTTGGCTCTTATTACTTCCTGCCGCACAACATGGAAACGATAATTTGAATAATTGTATTTCCCACTGAATTCTAGAAGACGTACAGAAAATGAAGTTACATTTATGTCCAAAAGAAAACAAGGGCCATCTCAGCATTTGCTCAATGGATCAGGGAAACTGGACGAAAAACCTGATCGAGATGGGGTCATTGACCCGAAGCTGTAGTACAATAGTTGTTACAGGTTGTTTATACTCATTTATACAGTCCAAATGGTAAATAATGCATTATGTATCATTGTTAAAATTAATGTTCCTTTTCTTGTGATGCTCAGTATAGTCTCTAATTGTATAGAAACAGTTATGCAGCAGAAACGATTTCACTTGGGATTTAAACTTTTCTATTGAATTTAATCGCTTAATGTCATCTGGCAAAGTGTTGTAAAATAATGTACATGTATTGTATGTGAATTTTTGTAATGAGCTGTTGATACTGTCACCTGATGAATATGATTTCTACGTCGAGTGTTATAGTAATAGACCGGCATTTTCTGAATAAATATTCCCGCCCTTGAGCAAGTAATTTTTTACAAAAACCACTGATTCGTAAATAAAAAGACACGGTAATGGTAGAATTCCTAGATTAATGAAGAGAGGCTTACATGAATCACTGGGTGGATTTGGTTATTATTCGTATAATCCGTTTTTGTAATTTAAAAGTCTGGGAGCTATAAGATGTATTTCCCCAGAATATTATGCCATATCTCTGGCGGGAATGAACATTTGCGAAATATACACAACGAGCAGTATGAAGGGTGACTGAATTTGCAAGAATTCTGAACGCGTAGCATAATGAACTTAATTTTGTGTTCAATTCATTTAAATGGACGTTTCGTTTAAGGTTTGACTGAATTGAGAGACCTAAAAATTTTGTTGCCTTAACATCAGTCAATGGTACACTGTTCATTTTCAATGGAATTCATTTTCAATGATTTACCTGTTGACTTTCGTTTAGAGAAGAAAAATTATACATTCCAAAAGAATAATATACTTCAAAGAAATGAATAAATGCAGAGATTTTCCTGAAAAAAGAATAGAATTGTATCTAATAATTTTACCTCATTTTGTGGTCTGAATGGGTCTCCACCACTTTACTAAAACTTGAACACTGATTGTATATCAATTAAGATTTAAATTTGAAAGAATTATCCCATGACAAATGTCATTGTTTGCATCATCAGATCTCAAGACTTACCTTTAATAAATTGCAATATATTTCCTTATAAATTTATTATAAATCAGTGAACTTAAACTATATGTTCAACCCTCGGATGAGAACATCCATTGTTAGACATTGTTAGAACATCCATTGTTAGACATTGTTAGAACATCCATTGCAGACAGAGTATCCATTGTTATTGCTGGGAGCCTTACAAGTATGCCAGGCAACTTCACCCTTCTCAAGTGCTCAGTATATTTGCCACCTTGAAGGAGATTGGTTCATGTGAGCTGTGGCGTGCGACCTTTTCATGTAAACTATTAATTTTTGAAACTAGTGATGCATCATAGGCGAATACTCCCACAGATGTAGGTATTGATGTCTGCTCTTGTGCAGATGTTCCTACAGATGCATAATTTAAAATCTACTTCTCAAGCAGATGTTCCTATAGATGCACTAAATACACATGACAATAACATCCAATAATTTATTATGTTGCATAATTATTCACAAACAAAGAAAAAATATCTTACATCATGCAATTTTGGTGTTTTGGTTTTATTTTAATTGTACTTTCTGGACTTTTCATTCAACTGCATTGTACATACTATAGAAATATTTTTCTGTCAAGAATTTTATGGAATTTCATTTTCATAATTACATAAAAAAACGTTGACTTTGGTTACTCTGAGATAATTTGAAATAATAATGTCAAAAGATTAGAAAACTTCATTGTAGTACTTTCCACTGAATTTTTTTGTTAGTGACATTCATGTTAAATTTTTGAATAAGGTATTTTTTAATGCAAACAGGGAGGAGAAAACAAGAAATTTACTAAGTTCCATGATTAATTAATTGATGCTTTTTGGTAATGCTTGTATCTAAGGCAGATATTCCCACTGAATGGGAAAAAAATCATTTTCCCATCAGAGGGTTATAAAGAAACATAAACAATAATAATTTCTGCTGATTTTGCAACTTTTTCATAATCACTTTCATTCAAAGAAAATTTTACTTAATTATTGTGTTGTCTCCATTGTAGGTGTGGCTGTAAATTAAACTGGATACCTGCCTTACAACCTATTTTGGAAATTATGGAATCTTCTTTCACATAACAACTTAACTCTATGTATAATATCATTATTATTAACCTTCTCTGGGCACAAATTTAACATTCAAAATCTCAGGTTAATCAATTAAACATTACGCACATCATTAATCAACAATCTGATTTCACATCTCCACTGGATGCACAACAATTTACTTACCATCCTCCATCCTGCTCAAATGAAGTCTTATCCTATTTGTACTAATTTTCAAGAAATTCCACTAGTTCCACACTACACTTGCTTATCTCGTCTCAGAAGATGTGACTTTTCCTGATGTGTTTCAAAAGTTTTGGAAAGTAAGAAGCTACAAAATGGATTATAAAAATGAGGAAAAAAGGATCTAATTTTTCACAGAAAAATAATACCTCAATACTTATACAATAACCATCTAGAAAATGCTCTAATTTATTCTTCGATTAAAATTTCTCATTCTTGGAAAGTTGGGAGAGGGCACTGTTATCCAATAAAAAATATATTTATACATTTAAATGGTAAGAGATTTTAATTTTGTTTATATTTTTTGGAGGTCTTCAGAACAAGTTTCTCAAATTTTTACAAAAATCTATGGTAAATTGTTGACTGACTAATGAAAAATCCAGATCGTGAAAATAATCTTTGAATGGTTTGAAATGGTTAAACAATCACTCACTGCAATTAAATTCTCTAATATATTTAGTTACTTGCAGTTTTCTGGAAACTTTTATTTATGGATTACTCAGAATTTATTTAGAAAATCATTTGTTCAATTTTCTTAAAAGTATCAGACCTCACTTCAGATTCTAAGAATTTTGCAACACAATTCCATTTTGTGTTTTCAAACAAATTGTGAAACAATTTACTATCAAAATAATGGAAATTCCTAAAGCCATTTTATTTTTCATTTTAGGAAGGCTTTAGAAAGAAAAAGTTGACTGCAGAAAATGTCTTCATATTCCATGTATTTATTGCATGTATTAGAAGAAGAGAGAATTTAACGTATAGACTCACATTGCCTTCATACACTTTTAAAAAGCATTTGATAATGTACAAATAGAAACTTGATGAACAGTCTTAAAAAATCAAGGCTACCGTAGACATCGAAGGAAAGTGGAGGAGAGTTTATATGCAGTAACAAAAATTGTGATAAATTATAGATCAACTAAACTCAGAAGAAATCTTAATGAACAAAGGAGTTAGACAAGGCTGCCCAATGTCACCAACTCCTTTTAACGAATATGTTAACAACATCAGCAAAATACGGAAACAAAATAATAAAGCAGGCATAAAATTAACCGAAGAAACTATTTTAAATATTTTATTATATGCAGATGATACTATAATAATACAATAAACAGAAGATGACTTACAATGGTCTATACATTACTTCCATCAGATCTGTAAAACATATAACATTCATATATCAAGAGAGAAAATGAAAGTAATTGAATTTTGGGGCAAGACACCAGTCTGGTCCAAGAGTCGTTGATAACAAAATTTTTGAACAAGTCTCCTCCTTTACTTACTTAGGGTGTATAATAAGTGACCAGAAGGATAGAGACAGAGAAAACAAACTTTTGAGGTTCCAAACAATATGTGGAACCATTTGCAACACCCTAACAAATAAAATGAGACAAGAAACTTGAATAAAAATATACAAAACTGACAATTTTTATGCTGTTCTATGGTTGCGAAAACTGGGTACCTTCAAAGAGTACGATTGAAAGGATACAGGCAAGTGAAATGAGGTTGTTGCGCAAAACCTAAAGGGTGTTAGAGAGAAGAAAGGTTTAGAAATGAAAACATAAGAAAATGATTAAAAGTAGAACCAATAAACACTAATATGCAAGAATACAGAAGCAAATGGTTACAACATATTGGAAGATGGAAGATACCAAACTTCCAAAAGTAGCTTTTTACTACATATTGAAAGGAAGGTGAGACATAAGAAGACCAAGGGGAAGATGGAGGGAGACTCTATGAAGAATGAACAGGCAGCTGCCTAAACCATAAAGTATAAAAGGAAAAATAATGAAAATTTTGACTGCCAATTAGGGATCCTAAACCATATGCTTGTACTAATAAATGAAGTGTATGACAGACATACATGAATGAAGCAGTTAGCTTTACTGCTCTGATATTGGTTGTACAAGGTGAAATTTTAATTTTACAAATATCCTTCTTTCTTTTTGACATTATCATTACTATGGCAGTAAAAACTTATACTTCCCTAGGTTCAAGAAGTCTTTCTGGCAGCAAAGTGCTAATTACTTCATACTGAAGAAAGAAAAGAACAGCAATTGTGAGCACCATATGGTACCCCAGTATAAGATCGTAAAAAGATTCCAAAAATCAAATGACATATTAGTAGTTAACTATGACTCTAACATAAAAAAATATTTTTGAAAGGTTTCTAAGTCCCCATACCACCACCGCTAAAAATATGTTTTTTAAAATTTTTTTCGTGAACTTAACATTAACTTTTAAAAAAAAAAAAAAAATTTTTAAAATAAAAAATTTTTGGTTTTTTGGAAATTCAAACAAATTTTTTTTTTTAAATTAAGAAAGATAATTTTTATACAGAAACAGACTCTAAAATAATCTCAAAAATTCCTCTCAAAACATTGGTTGTGGAATTTTTCCAAGATTTTTCAATTGCTGAGCTGCAGTTAAGAAAATAAAAATAGTTTTTACCCTTTTCCTACCATAAAAACCACTTATGACTTTAATATAGGCCTACTTTGGAAATGACTGCAGGAGTTCTGTAATTTTATTTGAATGTTTATTATACTAATTATTAAATTGTTGTAGTACCCAGTATTTTTTTGATGTTGGAATGTTGTTGCAAATTATCATATTTTTAAAGTTTTATAATCCTTTGTACACTATATCATATGCTAAGAAAAGATGAGAGTTTTTGGCAATTTGTAAGAAAGCGTCATCACAAAGCTCTGTAAGTGTGCTATTGGTGGGTAGAGAAATACACGCCAGTCATATGGGTTTTAGAAGAAAAAATACCAGTTGGCAGATTATGATATACAAAACAGATTATTGGAACACATTATAAACATGTATAACTTGGAAACAATGCATCCTAGGGCTTTTAAATCAGATTTGCAGGTCCCATTGAAAAACAACTTTTTTAAGGATAGGTGAATTCTGACAGTCACGAGTTTTGGAGGTCAGGTAGGGGACATGGAGAAATGAAGAGGGACGGTTCGGGGATAGGTGAAGGATAGCAATTTAATTTCACTGTTCAGCAATATTGTATTGGTTTCTCTCACATAGGTTCTATGATGCTATAACTGAGAAAATGTCAAAAAATGTGTTTCTGTTAGTATAAAATATTTACTTATTTTTTATTTTGAAAAGTTAATGTTAAATAGACAAAATAATTTTAAAAAAATGGTTTTGGCTGGAGAGGGGAGTGGTGGTGATATGGGGGGTTAGAAACCTTTCAAAAATCTTTTTTTTAATTTTAAAATCATAGTTTAACTGCAGATATGTCATTTGGTTTTAGGGAACTTTTTACCATTTTATCTGGGGGTAATACTCTTTCAACAAATTTAATATTTTCAAGGTAAATAGTATGGGTGCCCAGAGAAAACAAGAGACCTGAGGCAATATATCCACAGGTGCAATAAAAATAACTTACAGTCATAAATTTGAATTAGAAGTAAATACATTTGTATATGTTTTGAATGAAAAAAATTTGGGCCGCAATGAAGTTGAGATGAAAGACAAGTTGCCCCAACATTCCCCTCCCCCTTCTGGACAAAAGTGGTGAATATAAAAATAATTAAACAAGAACAATATTCCTGATACTGATTTTTTTTTTGTATTTTGTTACATGAAACTTATTTTATAAATAGTCCAAACATTATCAGATTTTTTCTTGAGAGCATTAAAGAAAAACAGGGAACATTTGTGTTACATCTATGTCTATGTATATACACACACACAGACACACATATGTAGACATAGACTTAGATGTATACCCCGGTGTATACCAACTATTGGCCACCCTCATATCTTCTAAACGATTCACAATATTGAAACGCAGTTTTCGCTCAACAATTTGGAATTATGGGGCAAGCAATATGCCGTAAAGATATTGCTTGTAATAGTTTTAGTTTCTGAAAAATTTAATTATCTTTGATTTTTTCAAATAGAACTGTACATTTTTCTCACTAACAATGGGTAGATCATAAAAAGAGGAATACAATGATGTTTCAGTTGTCAATGCTTTCGCAGTAGTTTGACTTTAAAATAATACTTTCTGACATGTGATTTTAATTTAAATTGACAATATTTCCTTTAGTAACCCTTGCAATAAGAAACATTGTTGGTTTAAATTAAAATCACATGTCAAAAAGTCAATTTTTGTACTCAAATTATTAACATGTGATATATCATTACATTCCTCTTTTTATGATTGAAGGTGATGATGATTGAAGGTGGTGATGATTTTTATGATTGAAGGTGAGAAAAATACTCAGTTCCATTTGAAAAATCAAAGATGATTTAATTTCTCAAAAACTAAAAATATTATGAACAATATCTGTTTAGCCAATCACTTGCCCCATGATACTGCATTGTTGAGCAAAAACTGCATTTCAATACAATGAACCATTCAGAAGTTATGGGACTGGCCCATAGTTGGTGGGACACATGTATGTATATGTGTGTGAGTGTGTGTGTGTGTGTGTGTGTGTGTGTGTGTGGGGGGGGGGTGTCTATACATATGCTACAGAATGGCACAGACTTCCTCATAGAATTTTTTCTAATTTCCTTGGTGTGGACTGGCTTAAAGGTTTCTCACGTCAGCTGCCATCTATCGTCGCCTAAAGTACATTTTTACAATTTCTTAATTTTTGGCTTTTAGTACATAATAGTACAACTGAAATACTACTTCAATAATATTGAAGTAGACTAAAAGCTCGTCATAAATAGCAATTTTCATTGAAAAATTTGGACCCGTTTTTAAGAAAATGGCGATTAAGCGTGACAGTGAATACGAAAATTGAAGCTCATTTTCACAGGAATCTATTGAGTTTTCGAAAAACTTTATTTAAAGTCATTTGAAGCACTTCCTATCACAAATGCAATAATGTGAACTTAACGTCACATTAAACAGTGCCACTACCACTATTTGTTGGAAAAGTTTGACGAAAAAAATTGGAGCAATTTTTTAGAAAATGGCGTTTGTCCGTTTTTGAGCGTTAACCAGCCGTGATGACAGCTAAATCTGACAACAATGAAGCACAGATGAATGGCACAGGTCTCTATCGCTGTATTGCTCGGACGATTGTTGCTCAAACACCGCTGTTTACAGTATCATACTAAGCTCGATGATAAAAAAAAAGACAACTGTATGTTTAAAGTACTTTTTTTTATTTAGAACTTGCATAGTAGAGATTTTTAAATGTGAAAATATTCTGAAAAGAATTTAAAGCGTCGGCGACGCCACATTCAGCTAGTATGGAGAGTATTGTAGTGCCGCAGCAAAACTGCCAATATCAAATAAATAGGATTATTCTTGTATCTATATGTATAATTTCCCGAATGAGAAGTGTAGTCAGATTTCACGATTTGTGAACTTGATACCGAAAAGATGGTTCACGGCAATCTGTTGGTCTACGTTTGGACAACACTATCACCTATACCGAACACAGAATTTGCACCAAAATTGTTACTCCCCGATAGATCTGGTTAATGTCGCGGCTCCTCGAATTTGATACGGTTAATTTCACTTTGAGGATACTTTATAGAAAGCAGACATTTTTACGAAATTTTCAAAATGTTCTTAAAAATGTTTCCAAGTTTGTTTTTTCCTTTATTTTTATTGAATAGAGGAAAGTGTGCTTGTAAAAATGGCACAGGTCCAATCTTCATTGACGTCTCCGAATTTTTGAAAATTGTTTGACCCTCTCCGAAAACTGCGTTATTGAAAACTAGCAGAAGTACCTCTCGTTTTTCCAGGGTATTAATACTATCACAGGCAGTGCCAGATTACCGAACAGGCTGAGTAGGCTGCAGCCTGGGGCGCGCAATTTTCGGGGGCGGACGAATTTCAGCGGATTCAAAATTTCATAAGGAGAACTTTTGAATGTTTTTATAGAAATATTTCTTTCCATATTAGTATCGAAAGCAAGTGTTAATTAATCAAATATAGTTCCAAATAACGCAGTACAGTGAAACAATGACGATGGTTTTAGAAAAATGGTGACCAAAGATGGATTTAAGCAAAACGATGACATCAATTTTTCTACCTCCAAAAGGCATATTGCAGATGAAAGTCGATAGTCATCAAAATCATATTTCTCAAATATAATGGCAAATGATGTAGTTGTCAAAAAGTTATGGTTAGTACATTCGCCATCTATAAGACATGTGTGTTGTGCTCCTTGCAAGTTATATGGTGGAACTACTACTTTGCTCGCTACAACAGAGCTTAACGACTGGAAAATAGCAACAGCATTTCTTTGAGATTATAGTTTCAAACATCAAGATTGCGTAAGATAATTTTTATGTAGGTCTGCAGTTTTAGAAATAGTGGATTCAGAGCTTGTGAAACAGTCCAAAAATAAAGTGGAATATTGGAGAAATGTCCTGAAAAGAATTGTAGACACAAATTTTAGCATCGAGAGGATTATCTTCTTCGGTAGCAACGAGATAATTGGTTACAAAATGGAAACTTCTTAGGCTGCATTGAGTTGATATTCAAATTTAATGTCTTTATGGCTGGCCATCCCGAATGGAAATTATGACCAAATTCGTGAAAAAAAGATTTGGAAAAAGGTAATTCAGAGGATGTTCTTTATTAAAGAAATTGTAGTTACGAGTTATATTCCAAATGACGAGATTATTTTAAGACCCAATGATGTCTGTGACTAAACTTGGGTTTTCGTAACGTGGCAGCTAAGGGTAGTGTCTTCAAGATGGAATATGGCACGACTTTTTTCATCTTTCCCGGTCCTGCTGCAAGATGTCGCATGATCGCGACTGTTTCAAGCAGAGATGCAGATCAAGCGACACGACCGAGAAAAGTACGAAAAGCCGTGCCATATTCCATCTTGAATATAATACCCTCAGCTACCACATTACAAGAACCCAAGTATAATGCAAAGGGCGAACGATCTTTTTCTGTTTTGAAGCGTGTAAAAAATTATCTGAGATCGAGTGCTAAACAAAACATATTGAATGTATTATCTGTTAATAGAAAATGACATTTTGGGACGCGTATAATTTGAAGACACTGTTAAGAAATTTGCCTATACTAAAGCGAAGAAACGAAACAACGCATATTTTATATGTACACTTAAATGCTATTTTGACTTTAATATCCACATTTTTTGTAACAAAATATAAATTACACTTAATTATACGTATTCTTTTATAATTACCTTGTATTTTTAA
This sequence comes from Teleogryllus oceanicus, assembly GCA_964035755.1. NCBI lineage: Eukaryota > Metazoa > Arthropoda > Insecta > Orthoptera > Gryllidae > Teleogryllus > Teleogryllus oceanicus. Next base: position 156,673,804 of record CAXIVR010000001.1, read on the forward strand.
TTAATTGACCTACAAATGGTTGATGATATAAAAAATGCGAACATTATTATAAATAATGTGTCAAAAAAGCAAGTTAAAAAAGGGCGCAAAAACATTTAAGAGCCTAGAGCGCACATAAGTCAAAGTCAGGCACTGATCATAGGTAATATCACGAGTGCTTTGTCGATAAATTGTCGATAAATCCCCGACTCGCGAAGCGACTAGGGGATTTATCTGAAAATTTCCAAACACAAGCGGTATTTAATAGGACTATTCCACGAATGACATTGCATCCACCAGAGTTCCAAAATATTGAAAATAACTGAAAGCTTGTTAAAATCAAAGAAGGTATGTTATAGTACATACGCGGTTTATTACTCATCAACACAGCGTTCGACGCACACCACCACCCAGGATAGATGAGTCGCAGCTTATTATTAGATAGTTGGGAGGGGCGGTAAGAAAAATTGAATAGAAATAAGAGATATAGTTTTTGAGATACACCGCCCTTATTGGGGCATTTCATATGTACACTATAGTTAAACACTATTGGTTTTAATTTCACGAGTGGAATAGTTACAGTAATCTATTAGCAGTTATGTAGCGAGCGAGGAGACAAGGTAGTCACTATCTACCAAAGGAAAAGATTCACATTGTGACATGAATATTTAAATAAAATACATTCTCCAATTCAACGATTGTTATGAGAGCGGAATGCAGAAGCACATGCGATGCGCGCGCAGGTTTCCTTTCTTTAAACAGCCTGAGAAGACACATCGCGACTGCCTCCCCTGAGGCGCTTCTCTGATGTGCTGGAGTGTATCGTATCATAACTAAAAACTTGAATGGGAGGCTGGACTGGAGGCTGGACCTGGAGGCTAACGAGAAACTCGTGTAAGGCCTCCTTATGGAAGTCGTTTCAAGCGTTCGGTTAGATCATGTCTTCTCTCTCAGATTTTCAGTATCTGCACCGGAAAACGGCAAATTTTTGACACAAGAACTCTTATTACCGGGCCCTGGTAAAGAACCAATGATGCTACAACAGCACATACCTTTTCGCATTAATTGTAACTGTTGTGAAATATTATACTGCTACATCAACTTGCAAAGGTGGTTTTAACCAGTAAAAATGTCCTTTTTATAATTTGCATTAATTTCAACCACAAATTACGCGAAAACTACTCTTTTTTCAAAAAAACTGTAAGTGATCCTTTTTAAAAAGCTTGGATAGATGGGTTTCTGTAAAGTATCCCCAAATTTTAAAGAATGTTTTTCAAAATTCCAAAGCTTCAACTACAGACAGATCGACATGAGTTTCTTCAATTTGGAAAAAAAAAAATCGTTCACATGGGTTAGGCGCTAGTGTTGTTCACATACAGCTGACGGACAGATAGACAGACAGACGGACAGACAGACAGACAGACGGACAGACAGACGGACAAACATATGTATAGAAGTCATGTATAGATACGCGTTTAGAGAGTCTCTGAGATTTCGCTCTTACCGGGGCACTATTCTGTGTTCTCGATGTGCACAGTAATTAGTGATTACTTTATCTGTTCTGTATGTATATGTAGACCGTGTATTATGTTTGACCTGTGTCGTATGTCTGTATTGGAGTATTTATGTTGTAAATGTATCCGACTGTTTGTCATCCACCTCAATGACGGTAGCAGGGATCGTTATAAAGACATCACCGAATCAGAGATCGTTATCATTCGTCACCGAATGCAGGCTAACGTCCGTCGCCATGGGAAGGCCGGTGTTTCGTCTCTTGTCCACTTGCACTTGTTGCCGCAACTCTCCTTGATTCTGATACCGGCAGCCCCACTAGGCGGCTTTGAAGTTGACAGACAGACAAACGGACGGAGGGACGTTAAAAAAACATTTTTCGGTATCAGGGGCCCTCAAAACGTGTATTTCTGTTGAACTCTCGAAATCGATTTTCCGCAGCATTACATAACTTTCTCTAGGCCTGTCCTTTTGTCCGTCTTCTGTCCGTCCGTCCATTTGTGAACACTACTAGCGCTTAACCACGCGTTCCATATTTTCTAAATTACATAACTTTCACTATACTACGTATATTACTCCGTATATACGTATGTATACGAGAAAGTAAAGTAGAGGTGCTACAGAATGGCACAGACTTTCTTGTAGATAATTTTTCTAATTTCTTTGGTGTGGATTGGCTTTAAGGTCTTGCTCCATTCTCTGGCCATCGTCATCCAGAGTACATTTTCTTGACATTTTCTCAACTTTTCGGTTTCTTAGTAGTAGTAGTAGAACCGAAATATGACTTCAAGAATATTAAAGAAGAGTTAAACCTCAACCAAAATAGAAATTTTCATTTAAAATATTGAAGCCGTTTTTAAGAAAATGGCCATTAATCATTACTCTAAATGCGCAATTTGAAGCTTTTTTTCGCAGGAATCTATTGAGTTTTCGAAACAATTCATTTGAAGTCATTTAAAGCACTTTTACTTACAAAAAAACAAATTGATGGAAATGTGCATATTAAAGGTGTGAGAGATATTTTTAAACAATTACATATGTGTAATTTTTTACACATATGTAACGAACATTTTTTAACATAAAAAATTTTAGGTTAAAAATGCAATTAGCACTATATATTGAAAAAATTTTAAGAAAACGTTTGGAGCCATTTTTGAGAAAATGACATTTTAACGTTTCTGAAAATGCGGAATTTTGAGTGCAATTTTACAGAAAACTGTTGAGTTTTCAAGAAACTTTATATGACATAATTTGAAGCACACGTACTCATAAACATAATAATGTGAAGAAATTGCCTCTAATGTGAATATTACCGGCGTGAGAGACAAGTAAAAAAAGTAAATTTTTGTAATATTTGACAAAAGAAAAGGCTGGAGCATTATGGTGTTTATGTCGTCGTATAGCGTACATTTAGCAATACTCTTTTCATAAATTAAAAAAAAAATAGATTCGTTTTTGAGAAAATCTTGTTTTTATAATTTTTTAAAATTGAAAATATTTCGCGATCTATTGCACGAAAACTACTAAAACTTTCAAAAAGGTCTATATGACCTTATTAAAATAACTATTTAAGGGCAAGAAATTTCATTTGAAGGAAAAATCTGTGTCTTCAATTTTATAGTTGTAGAAGATGGCGAAAAAATTCAGTTTTGCAATTTCCGAAAATTCAGAGTTAACCGTGAAAATGGAGCCTATGTCACCTTCATACGTGTATTTTACTCTATTCTCACAAGAAATTTAAAGAAAAAATTTGGAACCGTTTTTGAGAAACGTTTGAAAATGTCCGGGGGCTTCATGTAAAGTACCCCCAAATTTTAAAGAATTTTTTTCAAAATTTCAAAGCTTCAACTACAACCAGATGGATATTTTTTTTCAATTTGGAAAAGATCGTATGTATGGATTAGACGCTAGTAATGTTCACAGACGGACGGACAGACGGACAGACCATCACACCTAGACCTACAAGGCCTGAGCAGTCATTCAAGATGGCCGCTCAATAATGCCATACAAACTGAAATGCGAAGTAAAATTGTGGTTACCAGACGAAAATATATAATTAATTACACTATGACATAAAAAGAAAACGGGTATACATTCTCCTTCTAGAAGATTATGCTTGAATATAAATTCTTATTCAGGCGAAACAAGCTTCATACAGTTTCTATTAATATTGTTATTATCACTTACAACATACAGTACACGAAATCCTATCTTTTCTAATCCTCATTATCCTCAACAACAACAACAATAATAATAATAATAATAATAATTAAAAAAATTGTTTTCACTGTGTTCCATTTGAAGTTCTAAACCAAATGAAGAACACAAACTCCTAATTGCACTAGGATGAGGAAATATTATGAACCGTACATGTGTGGAATATTTATAAGAATATGGCTATATGGTAAATAGTGTACAATACAATATGAAACTAGATGTGCTACAGACTTTCTGGTAGCAAATTTTTATAATTTCCTAGGTGTGTACTGGCTTTACCCCATATCATCCCAGAATTGAATGTACCCATATTTTGTGTTATACGAGCTTGATCTTGCCAAAACATTATTTTACGGTATAGTTGACTATTCTAATTCACAGCATTGTGTTAAAATGTTGGAATACAAAATTTTATTTTTGGCAGGATTTCCTGAAAATGGGAAGATGCGGTATCAAAATACGCCTGATCAGCAAAATTTTATAAACAAACGTATATTTGTACTTCTAGGATTTTGGAACGCGTATATATGCTATACAACAATGAAATCAATTTCCATGATATTTACGAACATGTGTAGTTCAAAATTTCTCAAAAATGTGAATAGGTTTTTTCCACTGTGCCCCTATAGTAATCATATAAAAGAGCTAATGTATTTTCGTACTGTAAGGGAGTTCATAGTTGCACTTCATTGTAAGGCTTTTGACATTCTGGATGAACAGATATCACCACTTCTTTGATCTTATTTTTATGCGGTATGTTGATGTAAACTGATCGTAAGCATCCATAACCCCCGTATGATTACTATAATGAGCAACTGGTGATGGTTGTGGCACTTCATTTTTTCTTTTCTTTTGGGAGCTCCACCTAACAGCTTTGCCCAATGTATCTTTCGGTCAGTTTTTTGCTTATTTGAAACTGAAATTTCTTACTTAACTCCTGTTGTGTACCATTAGTAAGAGAATTTCTTTTTCTTTTTTTTATTTTCTTCTTTATTTCTGAAAAAGTTTTCCTAATCTTATCATTGTTGGTTTTGATTACAACTTCACCCTCAGACAGCAACAACCTTCTTGGTAAATGCACCGCGTCTCCTTGTGCCTCATCATCTGATCTAACCGAATCTATATCAGTATCTGCTTGTGCATGATCCATGGGTGGAAACATTACAGAAGCAATATCACCTTCGTCTTCTAAATCATTTCCCAATATATCGACGATTTCATTTACGGTCAGACCCCTAAAGTAGACATACATGACTAAATGTAATAGTTTGGTCTGTCTCATTACAAATGCTATTGTATTATCCCAGTGGCAGGAAAACCTGCCACCTCTAACTTACCGCAAAAAGCAGTGTATAATCAGGTCACAATAATTAAAATGAGTATTATGTAATGTAGAATAACATGTTTAGACAATATTTTGATATTAGAAATTAATTATTACATTTATGTAATAAAAATAAAGTTACGCTTCCGAAAGTCTCGCTCACATTTTGAAACACGAAATCAGGAGGCAAACTTCTCACAACGAGTACAAAACAACAAATGCATGAAACTCCTAAAAGCCATGTTTATCGCACTCGCCCAAACTATTGTTATCAGATGTCACATCAATGGGCGCGCAACTGCAATTCTGAACAAACAACAAAGAGAATCACGAGCCAGAAACACCTGGCAGGAAATCCTGCCAACAAGGTTAGGGCTGTGCTCCTGTGTTGAAGCTGTGAATTCCTGTGCTGAAAGGGTTGTTAAATTAATGCAAGATTTTCATGCACTACTGACTGTATATGAGAAGCGAAAGCAATTTGTGTTATGTGGTTCAAGAACATCGTTCACTGTAGCCATATTGCAGGATTCAAAATTCAAAATTTAAGTAGTATATGACTTAGTGTAGGGATCACAGAATTTTGAAAATGTGCACACAATTCACTTTTCCCCATAGCACGTCATACGCAGTTTTTAACTGTTTTTTTGACGTAAAATAAATAAATAAATAAAGGAAAGAAACACTAAAAAAAGGACCCATAAGAAACGTAAAGACCATAACGCAGTCTAAAGAGTGAAAATGAATTAAATTGTAATATACAAGATATATATTAAACACGTATCAGTAGTTTTCCACCGACTTAACACAACAAAACCATTATCCATAAAATTCAAATTTCGCTCAAGTCGTCACGGGTTAAATTCGGCCTATTGAGATGAAATTTTATTTTTGAGTAAATTTGACCCAATGGAGAATATTTAGGGGTGAAACCAAAAAATTAGCAAAACAATTTTTTTTGCAATATAAGGGACACCCTCATCTACACTGATCACACTTTATTCAAAGAAGGCAATTATATCATCATATAATTAATAATATAATTAACAAAATCACTACTAGATATGAAACTGAAACAAAAGAATTAGGATGCAGTGATCACACCACACATACTCGTTGAAATAAAGAATTGCGAACACCGACACATTAATAATACACATATATCTTGATTAATTACTAAAGCTAAAAGAAAACTATTTACGGACTGCTTCCTACAGGAACCACGGGACGCTGATTACAATACTGTTGGTACAAATGACAAATATTCATTTTCTCTACATGCATTTAATAACATACGTATTTCTGCTGTGTATTTAATCCACGAATGACATAGATTACACATGCCGTGAATTTCAGTTCGGAATCCACGGCCTGTCGACCAATCACATTCCCAGAATTTTTGGAATTCACGGGTAGAATTGCATTCTGTTTGCAATTCGCGCTTCTTTTGAACCGCGTAGACAAGTGAATGATTTCACAGTTTCATGTAGTACGTAACCTTGACATTGTGGTACTCATTTCTCGTTACATTTCGCATTAATCATTCAACAGAAAATGAAACTTTAGGCCAGTGACAGTGACAATGAAATTTGAACTCCATCAGGAAATAGCAGATTCGACTTTACAGAGGATTTATCCGCTTTCTGTTACTAGGTGTCCCCCAATAAAGAGTTGTTCTGCCGAAAATTCACCATTTTTCGGCGCACGGTTTCACAACCTTCTCTTCTTACGTAGTAAATGCAAGAAAGTCAAAATGGGAATAATTGCATTGCAGCAGCGCGAACCGATCACCGTTTTTCTCACGTGACTGACCGATGGGCAATAATATTGTTCTCATGTTTCCAAAAACAATTCTTTGTTTAATACATTTGTTCTAAAAATAAATTTCATTCTTTTATAAATTTGTAATGCTTATCCAAAAAACCGTATTCAATCATTTGTTCTATAGCTTTTGTACAAAATCAAAGCGCGCTCCTGACCTGTCGTTTTCGAAGCGTTCACTTAACCTGAACAATTATACCTGAACATTATAATAGCAATAAACCTGAACATTATAACCCAGTTGCATACTGTGCTATTTTGAGATCCTCTACAGCATACACGCAACTAATAGATTTGGCAAAATAGAGTAATGAATCTGACTTGGCAAAACAGATTATTACTTTCTCGCATAATGCTTTCAGAATGTAGAGAAAGTATTGAAATACTGTGAAGGAAGTCGATACTTTCTGACAGAAAACTCTTATTGCCAGCTCCACGAATAAGTTGATAAATTTTATTCCTATATATATAGTAAATTACTTACTAGCACGTTATGTTGTCAAAGTCCACGTTTGGTGGGTCATTGATATTGAAAAATCGGATTACGGCATCCATCCGTCCGTCCGTCTGTAAACAACATTAAACCGTAAGCATTATTTGCTGCGTAACTGATATTTCCCGATCGATAAAACCGATGTCGCGGCCCCTTGAATTTGCATAGGATATTTTGATTTCTGAGGATATTCTGATTTCTATTTTTTGCGTAGTTTGGCATGAAACAGGCGTTTTTTAGCATGACTTGAATATTAGGTAATAAAGAACTGTCTTTTATTCAACTGTTTCTCAAGCTCTTTAGTATCTTTGCGACATCGGCATTTGGGTAGTTTCCATGGTAGTTTCTAAATACGGACAAGAAGTTCGATAATCTCACCTGGCGATCCGGTAGACGGTATAATTCCAACACTAATTGTCACTTCATTGCATGACAATATCCGAATATTATTTTTATTTCCTTTCTTCTAATATTTTTTGAACCACAATTAAATATTTTTGAAAATTAAAATATTTGTCGAAATCGACAAAAAATATATTTTCAAACTGTCTTAGGTAGTTCAGGGCATCAACTGATGTCACTGCAGAGCCTATGATCGGGAGGTCCTAAAGTTCGAGTCCAGAGGGTGTTAGGACACTGGCTAGATAGCTAGATCGAATTCAGCTGATGTGTGGAGGAGAATTCTAGCGGCCGGCTGCTCTGATCGGTAGTGTTCCGTGGTTTCTCCGATCAACACCAGGCGAATGCCGGAGCAGTTCCCTAACAAAGGGGCCAAGGACCGCGCGCGATCTTTCCTTCCTCTTCCTTGCCCTATCCTCACTTCTTACTTACACCCACATTCACATGCACTACACTAGCATATATCCCAGGAGACTAGTCGGGAGCTTAGAGCTTGCCCCGGCTGGGGTGGTACCCCACTGGTGGGAGATTTGTGATTGGGGAAAACCCTGCAAGCCGACGTGTATGTCATTACTGGATCTCACCATCCGGTGGAAGCCAGCCGGGGAATATCATCGCCATCCTACGAGAACACAAGCACTACATTTACGGGAGTAATGAGCTCGTCCTTTGGCGCGTGCGGAATCACTAATCAATCATTTATATTTTCAATTAATAATTTACCGATCAATATGAAATGTTATTTTGATAAATACGTTTTTCAAAACATATCACGGTAATTTTTTACAATGCCTCATTTTTCGATTTCAAATTACCTTTTTGTTGACACACCCTACACGATTGCACCCCCTAAAAAACTTGTAGTTTATCCATGAGAAATTATAAGACTGAATTTATTGGACAAATATACAATTATAGAACATATTTGAATTCTGCAACAAGTCTAGCTAGCTTTATACAACGAAAATATATTTTTCTCTTAGGTAATTGATGCATAGTTCGTCTAAATGCAATGCATGGTGCCAGAAAAAGTCGTGAGTCATTTGACGACGAAGAAGAATTTGGCATTGACCTACGTTCAAAACAATGACGTCAATCTGATTCAATCCCTTTTAGAATGTCTTCTCTGAAGATGGCGTAGGAGCAGTCTAAAATTAGGCTCTGTCAAATGGAGAAAATTTGTTTTGGAAGTACAGAAGAGTGATTTGCAAAGCGTAAATCTGCAGAGGCATCTCATCATATGCTTAAGGCTGAGTGAACTCAAATGCGTAGCTACAGAAATAAAAACTCATCTGATTGGCGCAGAAATTATAATGCACGTGGTGCTGAAAGATATTAAGTGTCAGTGAGAAGCATTCAATTCAGTATGCAGTTAGATATTATTCAAGGAAAAGTGCGTTAACTTACTAAAAGTAATTATGTTTTGGAGTTTGTTACGATTTCTTTGATTTGCTCCGGAAATTTAGTTATTCGCGTGCCAATACAATTCAGAGATAAGTTCAAGCATTAAAGACAAAGGGTTGAGAGAGAGGGAGCAGAGTCATCTGCATGTCATGGCTCGCGTCCCCTCAGCCCTCTTCGAAGATATTTCTGAATATGTAGGTATGTAAATATCTAAATAAATATAGTATAGACGTTGAAAATCGCTCTCTGTCTAAACGGTACCGATTATTTCTTTCGAATTCTTTTCAGAATTCACAGTGAACTTCATAAACGAATGCTTATAACATTGCTTTCGCAATCAGTATCGTTTCGTTTCTCTAAAGTAATTAATTAAATTATTTTTTATTTATTTGCAATTAGAAAAATCACGCAAAAGAAATTTCTCTGAAGAAAATTGTGTTCATATTTTGACATGTGTTGTTCTGTCTAAATATAAAGTAGAATAATATTACAAGTATGCCATTAATTACAAATATTCAAAACTATATGATTCTATGTGACAAGGCCGAAGATTGTTGAGCCTCCATTATATCTGGCATAGCGACAAATACAAAAGGCTCTAATATTAGTGATCTTCGAAAGGTGTGAAAATAGTTTTTTACTTTTCATATCTATTCAATTGAAAAATGTGTCATTTAAACCATTCAACATGATTCAAATCGTATTAAGAAGCTTAAATTCACGGCCAGAACAAATTTAGCGCATGAGAACAATTTATTTATACATTCGTTTCTGACAATTCTTTTAATTAATTTGGAAGCTCACGTTTAGTTGAGCTCTCCTTTTGCTAGTAGCAGTAGGAGTAGAGCCGGCGGAGTGTTACTATTTTATTAGCAATGAAAAAAATCAAAACCGCTGTTCATTTACCGATGCACATTTCTATAATCCCGGAACAAAAATATTTAGTTTTCTAATGTTGCTATCCTCGGACTCTTTTCCTTTTTATTTTTATAAATTTTTAATTTTTTATATTTTTATAATGTTTTATTTTTATTATTTATGCTATTTTTTATTTTTATTATGTTTTTTATTAATAGTTTTTAATTTTTATTTGCTTTTTTAATTTTTAACTGACATTCATCATTCAGCTATTTATAGTTAAAATGATAAGGATAAATTCTGGAGCTCAAAAAACACGTGCGCAGATGTTTCTTGTTCCCCATACGTCACATACAATTTTTACTGTTCTTTGACTAAATAAATAAAAAAACATAATATTTTAGAACGTGAAAATTTGGAGCACTCGATTCGTGTTTCTGAAAAGTTTTGAACTGCTCGTGATTATAAGCATTTATGGATATTTACCAAAAAGAGAAATTAAATTTAATAACTCATTTGACAAGAATAACTAGAATCTTTCCCAACTGACAACCTATGGACGACATCTGTATAGTTGGCAGACCGTTCTCAGATGCCAAACATTTTCCTGCTCGCCTTATACCTGCCCCACTGGCCGACCCCAGTCCGCAGAGAAGAAAGACAGGTAGCGTCAAATCCTTGAAACGTGACAGAACGTCGAGATGTTGATAGTATATTATGTAATGCGAGGAGGACCAGGAAAGGTCGGGATAAACATAGTTACTGCTTCAGTGGGTTGACTGATTCACTTAACAGAAAAACACATGTTCTGTCTATTCTTGTGCGGATATTTATAGATCCAGACTCGGAACCTGAGGCAGCCGGTGTCACTAGAGCACACGTTATTTAAAGGAGTGCTTTGTGTTAAATTTAGCGTTCACTGGCTTACAGTGTAGGTACATCATCGCACGCATGCATCAGCGAGAGCGCGCGCCTGGCCGCCCCCTCCAACCTTCCCCCGGCGCGTGCAGCGCGGCTCGCAATCCTCCGCCTCCTCTCGCCCGCCACTCCGCGCCACCCCGCTCTCCGCCCCGCTCTCCGCCTAGCTCTCCGCCTAGCTCTCCGCCTAGCTCTCCGCCACCGCCCCCTCCGCCCGCCTCCGCCCAGCTCTCCGCCCCGCTCTCCGCCTAGCTCTCCGCCCAGCTCTCCGCCCCGCTCTCCGCCTCAGCTCTCCGCCTAGCTCTCCGCCCAGCTCTCCGCCTCGCTCTCCGCCTAGCTCTCCGCCTAGCTCTCCGCCCAGCTCTCCGCCTAGCTCTCCGCCTAGCTCTCCGCCTAGCTCTCCGCCTAGCTCTCCGCCTAGCTCTCCGCCTAGCTCTCCGCCTAGCTCTCCGCCTAGCTCTCCGCCCAGCTCTCCGCCCAGCCTCGCCAGCTCTCCGCCCAGCTCTCCGCCCAGCTCTCCGCCCCGCTCTCCGCCTAGCTCTCCGCCTAGCTCTCCGCCCCGCTCTCCGCCTAGCTCTCCGCCTAGCTCTCCGCCCCGCTCTCCGCCTAGCTCTCCGCCTAGCTCTCCGCCCAGCTCTCCGCCCAGCTCTCCGCCCCGCTCTCCGCTCCGCTCTTCGCTCCGCTCTCCGCTCCGCTCTCCGCTCCGCTCTCCGCTCCGCTCTCCGCCCCGCTCTCCGCCTAGCTCTCCGCCTAGCTCTCCGCCTAGCTCTCCGCCTAGCTCTCCGCCTAGCTCTCCGCCTAGCTCTCCGCCTAGCTCTCCGCTCCGCTCCCCACCCCGCACTCCGCATCGCTCTCCGGGGAGACGTCACATCATATAAGCTTTCATTTATTTTTCAAGGTGCCGCCTCTTCTGGTGAGAATTGCCAATATAAAAATTTCAATGTTATTCGCCAGCTGTGTTCATTTACGGCGACTGATAACTACTCAGTGAACTTAGGGTATACTAAGTCTTTCTCACGATGTCAATCTTTGCAATTATTATGTAAAATATCACATCTCTGCATTACTGTTTATATTGTCTGAAACAAGTATCGTTAACAAATATCAAAATTCCTTTTGTGTCAAGAAGTGTAATACGATAAAATGTGTCCATAGGTGAAATAATATAAAATAAAGAGTACGTGATTAAGTTCCAAAATATTTTTGCAGTACCTGAATAAGGACCACGTTTCGCGCGCGATCCTTCCTTCCTTATCCCGTCCTCCTTTCACTGTTGGGGCCGAGCCATAATTCGTCACCCATCGTCCCACACTACGTTGCACCACATTGATTTAGAGAATCTACAGAAGGCAACGTTTAACTTTGACTTCTCTGAAGCACTAAATGTGTCTTGAGGCGAATGAAAACGGTAAATAAAAATAATTATTTTTTGCAGGCTCGAGATTGAATTTTTTGCTGACACTGGTAAGTCGATGAAGAAATCAATTGATATAGTGAAGGAAACATCCGCAAAAAGAATTTATGTCCCTAACGAAATGTAAACCTTATGTCGACGAACGTTTAAAAGTGCTTGTACTACGCTTGATGATAAATTTAATCTCATGTCTTCATAGTTTCATCGCAACTGTGTTCCCAACCGTTGTCGAGTGAAGCTGACGACGAATGAGAGAGTGTGCAGAAGACGCAGAGGTAGCAGAAGTTATGAGTGATGTGTCGCGAGAATGGACTGTGAGAACGGACACTGAAGATGAACGCTGCGGACAGACACTGAAGATGGACAGGGAAGACGAGCAGTACTGAGTCTAGATCGGCCAGCATTGCCACTGCCTCTGCAGCGACTCAAACGAGGTTCTAGGGTTCGAATCCCGAGGGAGGAGGATTTTCGACACGAGCTGGGTCGAATTCGACACTAAGTCGAATGCAGCATTTTCCGGAAAAGAATGACTTTGGTATCGTTATACCAATTGTTTTGCTCCGGGAAGTCACGGAAGTGAAGCAACTTGAGACACCATGGATTCCTAACGGGTGGGTAACGGGTAACTGGGAACCCCGGTTAGTGACGGCGCCGAGGCCCTGACCGAAGGGATAAAAGGCATCGACTGACTGCGACGTGACGATACAGAAAGACGAAAACTTAACGAAGGATTCCTTCATATTCATATACACTCAATTCCCAGGAAGAGCGAAGAGACGTGTTGCGAAAAACAGGCAAATCTTTTTTTATTCTAGGGGCCGGCTAATCTGATCGTTAGTTTTCCGTAGTTTCTCCGATCAATACCAGGTGAATGCTGAAGCCCTAAAAAAAGGACCACAGACCACGCGCGATATTTCCTTCCTCTTCCTTTTTCTGTTCTCTCCCCTTACACACATTTACATGCACTATGCTACCACACACGTCGGGAGGCCAGTCGAGAACGTAGAACTTATTCCAGCTGGGCCGGTGACGCGCTAGGCTAGTCCTCCATTTAATGGATATACATTGAGGGGAAATCCTACGGAAGGCGTCGTGTAAGCCGACACCGGATATCACCGTCCAATGGGGACAATAGCAGTTGACTTGTTCCGAAACGCCAATGAATCAATGAGACGGACAGTGAAGACGAACAGTGAGGATTTGCAGAGAGGTTGTATGATTTTTTAATTTTTTTGCGACATGCAATCTTCATTTTCATTTGTTGCGTCGTATTTTTCAGACAACTTAATAATAGACAAATGTCACGACCACGTACCAGTCCGACGAGCCGCTTCTTTTATGATTGTAGTAAAAGTGCTTTTTTACATTTTAATTACATAGGCCAGGCAATATTTTGCGCAACAAAATATTTAGTTATTTATCGAATATAAATATCAAATTATGAATCCCACGCTGCAGCATTGCACTGTCAGTCCCAGGGAATCAACATGCAATGCGAGGCAACGATCGTATGGTGCCATTATCTCGTATCAGTAATTCCAACTTCAGAGGGTATCGCGTGGTCACTATTTTTCTTAATGAAAAAATGTCAAGTGTAGAAAAACGGCCAAGGTGGCTCAGGGCATCAACTGATGTCACTGCAGTGCCTCAGACCTGAAGGTTCGAGTTCCGCCAGTGGCAGGATTATCAACACTAGCTGTAAAGCTGGGTCGAGTTCAGTGCTGTTTGGAGGAGAATTCTAGCCCTCCAGCGGGGGTAAGGTCACCGCCACAGACCGCGCTAAAATATGCACTACATTTACGGGAATAATGACTTTAGCCATTCACGCACCCGGACTCATTAATCAATCAATCAATCAATCGATATTCAAACTTCCATATATTTTTGTTGTTTATTGTCTTTGTTATAACTACACTGTATATAAGTGATATTGATAAATATTCGCTTATATATATATGAATGGCACACACTGTCATTCATACACACGAGACAATGTATATGTACAAAATATGGTGGGATTTATCATGAATCTTGCCTGGAAAGAAATAAAGATTATAAAAACACTCCGTGCTGTTTATTTTTAATATTAATGACATATTTCAAATTCTTAGTGATGATATCATAGCTTTCGCGGATAACAGTGCAATAATACTGTGAACACAAAATGGCACAGATACACAGAATGAAACAGACTTTCTCGGGGCAAACTTCTATAAATTCCTTGGTTTGGACTGGCTTTAAGGTTTTGCTCCATTCTCTGGCCAGCTGTCATCTATACTCCCCAAAAGTATATTTTCTCGACATTTATTCAACTTTTCGGTTCATTATAGTAGAAACGAAATATGACTTCAAGAATATTAAAGAAGAGTAAAACCGCAATAGTAAAATAGAAATTTTCATTGAACATTTTGAAGCCGTTTTTAAAAAAATGGCAATTAAGCATTATGAAGCTTAATGCGCAATTTGAAGCTTTTTTCACAGGAATCTATTGAGTTTTCGAAAAATTTCATTTGAACGCATTTGAAGCACTTCCACTCACAAATGTAATAATGTATACAAATTTATAAAAATGTGCAAATTAACGACGTGAGAGAAAATTACATTTGTGTATTAAAAAAAAACACAATAATACACCAAAATTAACTTTACGTCATATTAAACAGTACAACTAGTACTATCCATTGGAGAAATTTGAAGGAAAAATTGAAGCCATTTTTGAGAAAAAAGCCTTTGAGCGTTTCTGAAAATGCGGAATTTTGAGGTCATTTTTACAGAAAACTGTTGAGTTTTCGTGAAACTTTATTTGACATTATTTAAAGCACATGTACTCATAAATATAATAATGCGAAGAAATCGCCTCTAATGTAACTATTTCCGACGTGAGAGACAAGTCAAAAGAATTATATTTTTGTAATTTTTTGAAAAAAGAAAAGGATGGAGCATTATTGTATTTGTGTCATTGAATAGGATACATTTGGCACCACCCCTACCGAAAATTTAAAAAACTGGACCCGCATTTGAGAAAATCTAGTTTTTGTATTTTTTTAATTGCAAATATTTCACGCTCTATTGCATGTAAACAACTAAAATTTTCAAAAAAGTCTACACGACCTGAATAAAAGAACTATTTTTGGGCAACAAATTTTATTTTAAGGTAAAATCTGTGTCTTCAATTTTATAGGAGTAGGATGACGCTGGAAAAAATTAAAACACCTACAATTTTGGAAAATTCAGTTAACCATGAAAATCGGACCTATGTAACCTTTATAAGTGTAATTTACTCTATTGTTTCAAGAAATTTAAAGAAACAACTTGAAAGTGTTTTTGAAAAAATTTTAAAGAATGTTTTCCAAAATTTCAAAGCTTACACTAGAGCCAGATGGACAGGGGTTTCTTCAATTTGGAAAAGATCGTTCGTGTGGTTTAGTCACTAGTAGTGTTCACAGACGGACGAACAGGCGGACAGAAGATCAAATAGACGCACGGACGGACGTTTTGAAAAAAACAACAATTTTTAGGTATCAGGGGACCCCAACACGCGTATTTCCGTTGAAACCTCGAAATCGATTTTCCGCAGCATTACATAACCTTCTCTATACAACGTATATTACTTCCGTATATACGTATGTATACGAGAAAGTAACTAGTGTTGCTACAGAATGGCACTGACTTTCTTGTAGCAAAGTTTTCTAATTTCCTTGGTGAGGGCTGGCTTTACGTTCTTGCCTCGTCCTCCAGTCAGCTACCATCGTGCCGAAAGTACCCAAAGTACATTTTTATAACTTTTCGCATTTTTTCGGTTTCCTAATAGAGTCGAAATATTATTTTAAGAATATTAAAGAAGAGTAACACCTTGTCATGAATGGCAATTTGCATTGAGAAATTTGGTGTCGTTTCCATGAAAATGGGCTTTCAACGTTACTGTAAATGCGAAATTTGAAGCTCTTTTTTACATGAATCTATTGGGTTTTCGAAAACTTCATTTGAACTCTATTGTAAGCACTTTCACTTACAAATGCAATAATGTATACGAATTGTTGGACATATGGATATTAACGACGTGAGAGATATTTCTTTTTTTTTTAATTTTGAAAAAAAAACAAAAGATTACAACAAAATGAACTTTACGTCATATTAAACAGGACAATTAGTGTTATCCGTTCGAAATTTTGAAGAAAAAGTTTGGAGTCATTTTTTAGAAAATGACGTTTGAGCGTTTCTGAAAATGCGGAAATTTGAGCTCATTTTAACAGAAAACCGTTGAATTTCCCAGAATCTTTATCTAACATTATTTAAAGCACATGTTCTCATAAATACAATAACGGGAAGATATCACCTCCAATGTAAATATTAGCAACGTGAGAGACAAGACCAAAAAAATTATAGTTTTGTAATTTTTGAAAAAAACAACAGATGAATATAGAAATTTGTCGTTTATGTCATGGTATAGGGTACATTTGACAATACACCTATCAAATATTTAAAGAAAAAATTGAATCCATGTTTGAGAAAATCTTCTTTTTGTTATTTTTTAAAATTGCTTCACGCTCTATTGCAGGATAATTACTAATATTTTCAAAAAATCTACAGGACCTTAATGAAAGAACTATTTATAGGCTACAAATTTCATTTGAAGGAAAAATCTGTGACTTCAATTTTATAGTTGTAGGAAGTCCTCCCTAAAAATTTATACTTTTGCAATTTTCGAAAATTTAGAGTTAAGCGTGAAAATGGAACCTACGCCACCTTTAAAAGTGCATTTTACTCTACTCTTCCAATAAATTTAAAGAAAATATTTGCAGCCGTTTTTGAGAAAATTTTGAAAATGACCGGGGGGCTTCATGTGAAATACCCCCCAATTTTAAAGAATGTTTTTCAAAATCTCAAAGATTCAACTAGAGCCAGATGGACAGAAAGATCCTACGTTTGGTTGGAAAAGATCGTACGTTTGGTTCAGGCGTTAGAAGCATAGAGTAAAGAATTTTACCTCTAGTTTATGCTCGCAGTGTTCAGAGACGAACAGACGGACGGACGGACGGACGGACGGACGGACGGACGGACGGACGGACGGACGGACGGACGGACGGACGGACGGACGGACAGACGCACGGACGGACGTTTTGCTTGCAATTGATTTTCCGTCATCAAGGACCAACAAAACCGTGATTCTGACGATACCACGTGTTATAGATTTTTCTCTCTCAATTTAGGAACTGGATTTATCCAATTTCTCGTTATCAGGGCCCGGCAATGAATTTTTTTTCTGCCGAAAATTCGCAGTTTTTTTCGAGCAGCATTACATAACTTTCTCTGTACTACGAATATTCGTACGAATACGAAGAAGTAAAAAGGGTTGATATTTGGATAAGGTAATTGTTGTGGGAATTCTGATTTGGCGTGGTTGACGTTCTTATAAGAAGAAATAAAAGAGGTCATCTTCGTCAACGTATTAGCTTTATTAAGATAGCCGGTTTTCGACGGCTTTGCCGTCATCGTCAATCTACAAGATATAGAAAGATATAACAAAATTATAAATGAATACACAATAAGATAGAAAATTAAATTACAATTAATGGATATATCTAAAGTATTTAGTTACAGATAGCAGATACAATTTCAATAAAAGGAAATGCAACGGGAGGATTAGTGATAATAAAAATCAAATATAAAATATTAAACAAAATTACCTGGGGTAATTGTGATATTATTTTATTGGTCCGGAAATGGAAGGTGTTATGGACACTTTGTAGTTGGGTTAGAGACGGTGAGGGGTAAGTAGGAAAAATGGAAAGCAATATCAACATAAAGGGAGGTTTTCACAACATTGGTAAGCGGATGTAATTAACATAGAGAGAAAAGGGTGGGGGATA
Organism: Teleogryllus oceanicus; assembly: GCA_964035755.1. NCBI lineage: Eukaryota > Metazoa > Arthropoda > Insecta > Orthoptera > Gryllidae > Teleogryllus > Teleogryllus oceanicus. The sequence continues at coordinate 156,692,010 of CAXIVR010000001.1, forward strand.
GTAGGCACCCTGTGATACGCCGGTGTGGATGGGATATTTATGGGAGGTTTTCTTGAGGCGTGTGACGAAGAAATATCGGTCGGTAAGATAATTCTGGAGAAGGAAGTGGAGGTGGATTGGGATTTGGGATTTGAGCTTCATCAGAATGATGATCTAGGAAACGGGGTCATAAGCTGGGGGTAGGTCTGTGAAGGTACATGGGATTTCTTTTTTATTTTGGAGAAGAGTTGCTATGGACAGTGCCATGTTTAAAGGTTGGAGGGTCGCTGAGCGGAAACGAAATTGGTCGGAACAAATTATTGGGTTTAGAATGGGGTAGAGTCTGAAGAGCACAATATTCTTTCAGAGATTTTACCTAGAATAAGGAAGATATTCATAGAACGCTAGTTGGAAGGCAGCAGACCTGGCAGATTTAGGAATTATGAGTATGCGGGCGGTTTTCTAGGTGGGGAGGAAACAGTAAAACAAGAGCCTAGGGTTTTTGTAAGAAAATGTAGGATGTTTTGGCGGAGGTGCTGGTAAGGCATCTGGGAAGGCTGGAAATCCGCCTGTACCTGGCGATGTTTTGATGCCTAATGTCTTGATGACCTGGAGGATTTCTTCAGTGCTGATGGTATAGGGTTGTTGGTTTCAGGGTTGATCTGGAGATTTTAGGTGTCGAAGGATTACGGGGTCCAAAGATTACGGGGTCGAGTATGAGGATACGGTATTTGGAGGTATGAAGTTCACGGTCAGGGTCTGGGTGACAGTAATTTTTTAAGGATAAAATGTGAGAGTGTTAGTAGAGGTTTTCAGGAGAGAGATTTTGAGAGGAGTTAACTAACCGCATAGATGAATTTGTGAATGTTGTTGGGGCTGTTTTTCCCGTCAATAGTTTGTCGTAACAGTATGTCTTGTAATGTTTTTGTTGATGTAGTTATTATTGTAATAGTTTGATATGTCGTTGGTTTCGGTTCGTCTGAATTTGTAGTATCGTCTTTTAGTTAGGATTATTTGGTTTGAAAGTGTTGGGTGAGAGTTGTTTTGAAATGTAGTCTGTCTGTAGCCATATTTTATTGAGCGTGTAAGGTGCAAAATGGGAATGTCCATTTCGGAGGTGCAGTTAATAGAAGACGGAACATGGCTCTTTTGGATGAAATTTGGGTCAAATATTTCCAGTTGTGTTGTCGCCTAAATCACCGACCGACCTACTTAGTCTAAAGAATAACAACTCTCCACGGCTTTTCGCTAGAAACTGTTTTTCGTGGCACCAAAAGCCTACGCAGTTGCGCCAAAGTACTTAGGAAGACAAACCACATCACGCGGGAAATCTATAACGCTTTGAGGTGGAAAGATATGTCTTTGACTGCAAAGATATCCAATTCTATTATTCCCTGATCCTTCACCTCTCTATTATTATCATCTTTTAAAACAACATTTTCGACAAGGTTTCTCGTTGAAGTGGACTAATTTTTATTATATTCCACATTACATTGTTTTGTTGGGTTCAAACTATCCTCATCATGTTTCATGATTTTAGCATGCCTTACGATTTTTTTTAACAATGAACAGTATTTCTGGAAGTAGAGGTGAAGATAAACGATGTTTAGAAATAAAATAACGAATCTGTTAGGTTTTTTACTTGCTAATCACTCGTTTTATCCAAGTAATTATTTCCCGCCAATTGTTTCATTTTATTTTCTAAAAAGAAAGCATCTATTATCGTGAAATGAAAGCGTCGAAAAAATCAATTATATTTGTCGTTTTTATCAACAGGATTGTCAACCCGATTCCTATGAATAAATTTCGCTTACTGTAGTAAACAATTTGCACATACGTGTATTATTTTGTATGTCGGTGTGTGGATTTCTTGTAATTGTACGAATTTGTTCATCGTGGTCCATGTACTCTTAGGTCATAAGGTCTATGCCCGTCTGGTATAGTCCTGAGAAACAATATGAAAGATAAAGATACCGAATGTTTCTGTAAATAGTAGAATAATATTTTTCATGGAGATTTATGGCACGTATTTATTGCACAACCATCGCTGAATTTAGCGTTAAGTATACAGCAAGATTTGAAAATTTCTTATAATCTTCACTTGTTACAAAAAGCCCTTAATATTAATTAACATCAATTTTATGCGATCCCATCAACTAGGATATGGAGCACTTCATTGTAATAATCATGTGAACGACATTCAAAATTCCAACAAATTCACACATTATAATTTTGGATCTGATTATTTTTACTCTGTTTAGTTACAGCTATCTTATAAGTAGATTTCATACCTTTTCATCATATGTCTTTAGTCTCATTGCTTTTTAACAATTTTGAAAACGTCCCTCAATAGTTTAGAAACGATTACTGTTTCAGGTCTCTAGTTTCTATTTAAATAGGCTTGATATATATGTAACAATAATATGTTTAATGACTGTACTCGGCTTTTTAAAATACAATTAACAAGATTCTCCTGAACAAAACGGCTTATTGTTTTATATCATTGTGAGAGAAAAAAGTATACGGATTAAAGAACTAGTGCTTGCCAGAAACTAGGCGAGCGCTAACAAATTCAGACGTGACCTCAGACGTCGCCACATTTAACCGGGCGAAGAAAATGCTTTTAAGACGACGCCAACAAAAAGTACTTCATAAAATGAATTCCACCACTGCGATTTCAATTGTTCTAGCATTACCCCCTGAGTGATGATCGAAATAAGAGGCATGGAGGACGGACTGTTCACATCCTCATTACACATTCCTTTCTGATCCTCGTCCGGCATTTCGACATTCCGATTATGAAAGTTTGTTTTGAGAGTTTCTAAATGGTATTTAGGAACAAATGAAAGATGAGTGATTGTTGAAAATAATTTGATATTGTTCAAATTGATTAATTTTGGGCAAGCATCGATTAATCGTTTAAATCAATCAGTTATTGATAAGGGTATTAAAATGTAGTGTTTATTCTATAAAAGCGGTTAATAAGGGCAAGTGGAAAGAAATCGAGGGCACACTACCTTTTATTTAAAGCAAAAATTACGAAATCTGATTGAGCACAAAGCTCATAATTTCTTCTAAACGAAAACTCTTACAGCATTACTAATTAAGACTTGGTGTAACTTAATTATATCACCCCTATTCCAGGAATAGTTACTTCCAGTATAAGCTCGGAATTAGGATGGACAAATTTTTACCAATAACGACTGCTAAACCGTAGCTTAACCAGTCCTTGTTAAATAGGGAATCACTACTTGGCAACGTGGCTTCATATACCATCTTTGGCGTATTTGCTTTATTTCTTGGTGTCTCGCTTAGGGGAACTTTGGTTCTTTGCACAGAATATTTCGCACTTTCTCCGGAATTATGTGATTGCGGTGGTTGTTAGTGGATTCATATTGATGTACGAACTGTTTTTGAATTTTAATTGTATGGAATCAATTGCCCATTTTGTCAAATTTAAATTAATGTCCAAAAGCAAATATTTTTGTTAGCAATTCTTGCATAAACCGCTCATTTTTTTCTATATTCAAAATTCCAGTAGTAAATGGCTTAAGGTAGGGATCACAGAATGAACAAAACGTGCACAGAATTCACTTTTCTCCGTAGCACGCCACACACAGTTTTTATGTTTTTACGTAAAATAAATAAATAAACATGGGTAGCTTAGGAATGGATAAATGATTGCAGAAAGAGCACGGTTTAGAAATTAAATCGGACGAATATGACGATAAAGAGACATGAATACGGTGAAATCAATATACAAAGTATTAAATAATTTTATAATACTTGCAGAATCTCATTTCTCACCTTTATTTATATTTCAGAAACAATTGTGAACATTTTTTCAAAATTGGCTGTAAATCCGAATTATTATATAAGATTCCAAAAAACAAGCACCAGAGAACTTAAAATTGTTTCTTTTAAATCTTTATTTTTCATGTTACGAAAGCATTTTAACCCACTTCATTCTCCTGCATCTAAAAATTTTGCTTTAGGGCCAAATTATTTTCCAAGTCCTCGAATATGTTAGTGTTTCCTCAAGAACATTTTCCATCCCCCTTAACTTAAATAGTTATTTTACCCCTTTGCAATTCACTTCTTTTTAAATAGAATGCTATTTATTCAAATATAATTAAAATTTTTTTTAAATTTGGGAATATTTTTATCTGCATATTACATGTTGGCATCTTGCTATATATAGTTATTGTAAGCAAAGTTAAAATGTGAAGTTAAATTTAAGTAAAAAAAGTTAAAATACCTGAAAAATGTTTAAAAAATAAATAAAAAAGTGGTCCTAATTGATTAAGAATGTTAATATGATTGTTGAAGTATAAATACAAAAATGTTCTTTATAAAATATATTACTGATATAGGGATAGAACATCGTCCACATTTTGTGTTGTACAATATGACAATGTTACTGTTTGAATTTATTACTACTTAATTTAATCTCACTTTTATGAATTATTAAAATTTAAAAATCAAAGCAAGCCCATGTCAAGTTGAATTTTCCTGTGCTCACAAAAAATTACTTTTTTCATTTTTGTTGACATGCAACTCATTTTTATTTCGATAATCATCTGAATACCCTTCAAAATGATTCACATGTGCTCAGTAACATTTCTCGATTGTCCTTACATTTCATCAACGTTCTTTCACACTTCTATTTCTGGCATGCATCTCCAACAAAATTTCTTCGAAGTTTCCAATTCCAAAAATCCAAGGAAACAAGAACAAATTAATCATTCACAAACGAAACTAGTTCGTAAGCTATATCGGAGAAAAACACAAGAAAAGTAAGAACAGTAGAATTAAAAGTGACAATCTATTCTAATAAAAGTGAATTCAACGACATGTAATCGACATCGATTCCACAAAAATGAGTGTATGAATAGATACGGAATATTTACAGGCTCTTCTTCAGGATTTGACTCTGTGTCCTTGCAAAGTTTGATAAAGATACAAGACAACACAAATACGGAAAATAAATAATTTAAATAATATGCTGGTAGATGCACCACAGTCGTTATTTTTCACCTGTCGCTAAGAGACGGGTTCCTGATATATTCCGCCAGAGGCTAGCAGCGGTGCGGTAGAATCATAGAGTAAGCATAGAGAGACCGACCTCCTTGAAAGTTGGCACATTTATGTGTTTTTATGGAGGTTTTTATGCTGTACATTTTTTGTAACTACACTAGAAGGTGCTGTAGCTTAAGATGGCGCTTCAGTTAAATGCAATTCCCTATCATGGGAACCCAGCTTCATTATTGCTTGGCGGTGCCGTGTGACGCGGGGAGAGGCCAAGGAGGCCAGGAGGAACCATCAATGGAAGATGGAGAGAGAAGGGAGGGAAAGAGATAGAGGGAAAGAGAGGGGAAAAGAAAAAGAAAAAAAGAAAAAGGGAAAAAGGAAAAGAGGAAAATATAGAGATTAAGAGAGAGGAAAAAGAGAGGCAAAAAGGGAGAGAGAGAGTAGGAGAAACGAGACAAGGTAAAACGAGAGAGCGAAAAGAGTGAAAAGAGAGAGGAAAAAGATAGTTAAAAAGAGAAAAGGAAAAAAGGCGAAAAGATAGTACGGAGAAAGAGTAAGTAAGGTAAAGGAGAGAGATAAAGGGAGTGGATAGAGATAGAAAGCAAAAAAGAGAGGAAAGAGAAGGGAAATATAGATGGCATAAGGGAGATGGCAAAGAAAAAAAGATTAGGAAAAGGGAGAAAGGGAAAAAGAGAGGAGGGAAAAGAAAGAAAAAGGGAAAAAAAGGGGAAAAGATGAAAGCGGAAAGAGAGAGAAAAAAAAGAAGGGGGAAAAGAGAAAGGGAAGGAAAAAGAGAAAGAAAAGGAGAGAGGGAAAAAGAGAGTGAAGGAAAAGGGAGCAGGACAACGTCTGCGGGGTTCTGCTAGTGATACAATAAAGCGTAACACAGAAATAGCTGGTTATTTGCCTCCATGTCTTCGCATTTCCAGCTTATTCCACGCTTAAACTATGTCTCTCCGTGGTTTAGCGGTTGCCATGGAAACTACTCCTCACTTAATCCGTGGTCGAGTTATTCCATGTTTATTGATAGGGGTTTTCGCTATTCTCCTACCGGCAGCTGTAGCTTAGTGCATCAGCTGATGTCACTGCAGCGCCTCTGACCGGGAGGTCCTAGGTTCGAGTCCTGACGGCGGCAGGATTTTCGACACTAGCTTTTCAGCTAGGTCGAATTCAGTTGCTGTCTGGAGGAGAATTCTAGCGGCCGGCTGCTCTAATCGGTAGTTTTCCGTGGTTTCTCTGATCAACACCAGGCGAATGCCGGAGCAGTACCCTACGAAACGGGCCACGGACCGCGCGCGATCTATCCTTCCTCTTCCTTGTCCTATCCTCTCCCCTCACACACACACACACACACACACACACACTTACACTAACATGCACTACACTACCACATATCCCGGGAGACCGGTCGGGAGCTTAGAGCTTGTCCAGGCTAGGGCGGTGCACCGGTGGTGGGAGAGTCCTGGTTAGGGGGAATCCCCACTAGCCGACGGTAGGTCGGTGCCGGATCTCGCCATCCAGCGGGGGAAAACCACCGCCATCTCACGAGAAAAAAACATGCACTACACTAACGGGACTAATGACCAAAGCAGTTGACGCGCCCGGAAACACGAAAAAACCAAACCGAACAGCTATTCTCCTGCTACTCTCGTCTTAAGCTCGAAATACAATTTACACCCTGTTTATTAGTTTATTAGGGCTATATCATATTTATATATCACTTTCTGCTAGTTAAAGAAGCAATTTTCAAGAAATGTTCGAAAATGTCACAAAGGCTTCATGTAAAGCACTCTTAAAAAATCAATATATGTTAATTATCTCCTTAACGGCACAACCAGATCTTACTGCTGATGTATTTACCAAGTTTCAGGTCAAAGGCTTAAAATTTGTCAGAGTCAAACGTGATTGATACTTCCATCATACAGACGTCTTAATTTTCCGGTACAAAATTGCGTGTATCTCCTCGCCACCTGCGTCAATATAAACCATCTTTGGACAACACTAGTAGAACTTAGTTCTGGCGTGTGTGCGAAGTTACAGCTCCAAGGGGCTTTGAAGATGAATTTTCCGATAAAAAAATGGAGATTGCGCTGATGAGGCGATTCCAATACTTTTCCTCCCTACACTGTAGTATCTGAAAGTACTCGTAGAACTGAAAGTAAAGGCGGAAGAGTAGCTAAGAGTAGCTATTAAAACAAATCTAATAGACTAGGAAATTGACTTATACCTCAGGAATTAAAACCGTAGCCATTCGCAATACATTAAATAAGAGCTCGTAGAAAATAACTGTATATAATCACCCAAACTTCAAAATAAAGAACACCAACTTTGATTCAACTATCGAACAACGCCGTACTAAATGGCGACTTTAACGCTAAATTACTAATTCAGACTGCCTTTGTCACGATCAAAATGGACTGTTATTTTCAAAAATCACTAACTAATTAAAACAAATAATTCAATTTCATTGGGCCTCTGTATTATCCATTTAAGCATGATAAACTTCCGAGATAACACCGGCTTTATGAACTCCAAAATAACATTTTTGTATAACCCAATTTTCAAATTAGACTCAGATCAGACTCGTCCTAATAACAACGCTACAGATTGACCACAACATGCCACAACACCCAACTCTAATACAGGCAGAGAAAATCGTAACAAATTGCAAAATATCATAAAGTGAAAACCCCTTTCCAAACACTCACTAGCCCTAGCGAATTATGACATGTTTTCTATCACCTCAACGTATTAGTCCTCGGTAGGTAACGAGCGGCTCAATAAAACACCCAATCAATCTCTAAAAAACATAAAAATCAAGACGAAATAGTTAAAGCTATCAAGGTTAAACACAAAACAAGAAGACTATGGACCCAACACCTGGGCCCATTAGAATGAAATTAAATCTCATAACTAACATAGAAGATTAATCAAAACACACAAAATCAGCAGTAACATAATTAAGTACAATCAGTCATAATTTAGTAAAAATTATACTCTATTACAGTTTACAAAAAATAGCTCAAGGCATTAACTGATGGCATTGCAGTACCTCTGATCGGGAGGCGGTAGGTTTCGAGTCCGACGGTGATCCGGTCCGGAGTTTCGACACTAGCTATATAGCTTGACCGAATTCAGCCACTGTCTAAAGGAGAATACTAGCAGCCGACTTCTCTGATCGGTTGTTTTCCATGCTTTCTCCGATTAACACCAAGAGAATGCCGGAGCCGTACGGAACGCGCCGTACGGGCCACGGAACGCGCGGGATATTTCCTTTCTCTTTCTTTTCCTATCGTCACTATTTACACACACATACACATACATGTACTGCACTACCACACATGTCAGTAGATCAGTCGGGAGCTTCCTGCTCGTCCCGGCTAGGGCGGTGCCTGGGGTAGAGCGGTGTTGCCAATTACTATAAATTGTAACATTTACCGACGCGAAAAACAAGTAAAAAAATAAATTTTTGTAATTTTTGAAAAAACAAAAGAATAGAGCATTATAGCGTTTATGTCATCGTATAGTGTTTGGACAGAACTAGCCGTGCCAAAAATTTAATTAACCATAAAATTTAACTAACCGTAAAAAATTTAAGCCTTTTTCGAGAAAGTTATTTTGTAATTTTTTTAAATTGCAAATATTGCACGCACTATTGCACGAAAACTACTAAAATTTACAAAAAAAAACTACATAACTTTAATAATAGAACTATTTATGGACAAAAAATTTCATTTGAAGGAAAAGTCTCTATCTTCAATATTGTTGTTGTGAGAAGTTGCCGAAAAATGCACTCTTTTACAATTTCCGAAAATTCAGAGTTAATCCTGAAAATCCGACCTATGCCACCTTTATAAGTGTATTTAACTCTATTCTTACAAAAATTTAAAGAAAAAATTTGGAGCGTTTTTGAGAAAATTTTGAAAATGTTCCTAGAGCTTCGTATAAAGTCCCCCAAAAACTTAATGAATATTTTTCAATATCACAGAGCTTTAGCTCACGCAAAAAAAGTTGTTTTTTTTCAATTTGGAGAAAATCCTAAGCAGGGTCTAGCCGATAGGTTTTTTCATATACGAGGGACGGACAGACACGGACGTTCGGACAGACGGGCGGACGGACGTTTTGCTTTCAATTGTTTTTTCGGCATCAAGGACCCACAAAACAGGGATTCTGGCTATACCACGTTTAGAGGATTGTTTCTTAATTTAACAACTGGATTTATTTACTTTTTCGTTATCATGGCGTGGCAATGAATTTTTCTGCCGAAAATCCGCCGTTTTTTCGCGCAGCATTACATAACTTTCTCTATACTACGTACTACATTACTCCGTACGTACGTACGTATACGACAAATTATAAATGATTGGATTTTCTTAACGTGCTGAAAGTGTTCGCGAGTTATATGTTAAAAATTTTGTAAAGTGAAAACTCCACGATTGGAACATTTCTCTCGGTGCATGCTTTATGAACCTTTTGTACTTACGATGTTTCAATAGTATACCCTACTGCAAGTGACTCTCAAAGAAACTTAGGTCGAGATTTCTGGGAAGAAACATTTTCAAATTCCCACACAACTGATCTTCGGTAATTTGGCAAGGACTAGTGTTTATGCTTGGCAGGGATGCTGGCACGAGTTAGCTCAATTAAGTTTTTTGGCCTTGCACAAGAGTTGGTGAAGCAGGACATCCAAAGGAAACAAGGAAACTACTTGAATCATGCGTATAACCCCATGAAATTTATTAATGCAACAATATTTTACAATTATTCAATTGAAATGTTTTCGAGAAACTTTCGAAAATGTTTGGAGGGCTTGTGTAAAGTACTAACAAAAATTAAGAGATCTGTTTCAAATTCGAGGGCCAGTGACATCACCCAGAACGATCTGAGAGTGCCTAGTTTTTTCTGGATGGTTCAGGTGCTAGAGTATCGTACTCACAGACATATTGAGAAGAAACCCGAACGCGTGTATTTTGAATGGACCACGAGAAAGTAATTTACTATGTGTAAGCGCAAGAAAACTCCTGATTCTCTGTATCAGGTACTCACCAAATCTATTTTTATGTCAAAAAATTGTTACACTTTCTGCAGCATTATATTACTTTCTCTTTCTACATTGTAGACACGGGAAGGTAAACTAGTGGTGCGAAAACAGCACATACCTTCTCGCACTATTTCTAAGTGCTCGGCCGTATTATACTACTACATGAACATGCAAAAGTATTTTCCGACAGCAAAAATTATTTTCCGCTAAGAGACTCCAACACAGGTTCTCCCAGTTAACTCGCCGTCAGCCATAACTTTATGCTGCAGAAGAACAGTAAAGTTTGAACTCGGAGACAAGCGCTATATTTTTAATTGCCCTTTGATACATACGAGGAGAAAATTTAAGACAAAATTTGCAGCGGTTTTTGAGATTTTTTTAGAAATTGCAAAAATTGCAGACACAAATTACGCAAAATCTATTCGTTTTTTCAAAACCTTGTACGAGACATTTTTAAAGATCAGATTTTTTTACATTGGACTTTGACTCTGGCAAAACTCTCTCTCTTCAATTTTGTGTTTTATTTAAATTTATTATAGTCACATAACCTAAAAATATTTCAGTATTTTACATATTCGATATTTGATTTTACAATAGAATGTATACATTAGCAAAGAAATTATTTTAATAGTACAAAAACTTGACACCCAATGATGGCTGGTATGATAATATTCACAGGAAGTCACTTATATTTTATTAAATGTATTAGTATTCGGTCAAAATCTTATAATTTCCTGTTGACAGAGCTTGAATTACACCAAAATTACACGAAAACTACTCATATTTTCGAAAAATTGAACTTGATCTTATTTGACGGTCTGTTTCGAAGGAACATATCATTAAGGGAAATGTTCTATCTTCAATATTGTAGCTGTAGGAAGACGTCCAATAATAATTGCACTTTTGCAATTTTCGAAAAATCAAGGATTTCAACGAACATGAGACCTGCATCATTCTCTTAAGCGTCCTTTACAATATAAAAGGACAAAGTTTAATAAAAAATGTGCCATTTTTTAGAAAATTTTAAAAAAGGTTTTGAGGCGTCATCTAATAACCCTTAAAAATAAAAATATCCGGTTGAAACTCGCAAAGTTTGTTCAGATATATCGGGGAATATCAATTATGGAAAAAAAATCGGCTGAACGGCTTAGGCGCTAGCTTTGACCACAGACGGGTGGACAGGCTGACAGACAGACGTTTTGCCGTCAATCGATTTTTCGGTATCAGGAACCACAAAACATAGACTAGGCTTAACCACGTTTTAGGAGTAATTTACTATATGTAGTAGCAGGATGTATCCACTTTTTCTTTACCGCGGCCTGGTAATAAGAGTTTTCAGCCGAAAATTCGCCGTTTTCCGGAGGAACAATTACATAACATTCCATTTTTACGATGTGTCTTCATGAGGGCGAGAAATAAAATTACGTAAACACGATTTTCTCCAAACTGAATTTGTAAACTTCAACTGTTCCAATGTTATTCCATAAATTGTTTGCTCTAGGGAGGAAAGTTCGCTTAATAATCTGGCATAGGTCCAATTTTCACTTAAACCTCGGAAGTGTGAAACCGTTTTTTTAAATCAACTGTTTATTCAAAATTTGTTCTTTACATAAACATTCGGCGAATGTTTTATTAGTAAAATAAACATGAGTGAAGTGTTGTCCTGTGACAGCACTTCTCATTTACAATTAAGTTTTTAGCTTTATGCAGTGAGTACAAATTTGTAATGATTGTTGCAGACATTACATGATTTGTCAGTATTGTTTCAAGTTATACATGTAATTTTGAATCTATGGCTAAGATTCTAAGATGGTGTCGTTTTAATCTTCTGATCTTTTCACTGTTGTCCAGGATCTTCACTGCAAGATAATTTGTGTGGTTTTCGAGTCTTTTCATATCTTCTGTTGCATTCTGTGATAGTCTGATGAATGGTTGGAATCTGGAAATCAGAATGCAATGTATTATTAGATACTTTCCATGGTGTATGTGTTATCAGATAGGTCTGATAGGAACTGAGAAGTATGTACCATTGATGAGATAGAAATCATCTTATGGATGTCTCAGATGCCAAAGTTAATCGAAGGCTTGACTGATGTCAATGAAAGCTGCTGATTTTGTTCCAGAGATTTTTTTAATGTCAATTACTTGATGTAATTATTACGTGGTTGAGTGTTTCTTTTGAAAACTGAATTGATGTTGAGGAATTAATACTAGTTCTTCCAGAATTGGACTTAATATCTTCAATAACCGTCTGTCTGTGGTCAATACTAGCGCCTAAACCGATTCTCTTCAAAAGTGATATTCTCTGATGGGTCTAAATGAACTCTAGGTTTTGAGAGTTTGAAACGGATATTTTGATGATTGAGGGTACATTAAAGAAGGGGAATTTTTGTTTTTAAGCGTCCGCCCGCTGTGGATCTCTACGGCGCTTCAGTATGAGGCCAGGCGGCGAGTTAACTTCAGTATACGGCGAGTTAACTCTAATGTCTGAGTTCGGGTTTCTGAGCGAAAAAAAATTGCTGGTTGAAAACACTTTTGCAGGTTTATATAGTACCTAGTATAATAAAGCTGAGCAGTTAGATATAATGTGAGAAAGTATGTGCTTGGTAGGACCTCTAGTTTTGATTAGTATTACTATGGGCTCTGTCATCTGGATGTTTACAGTCATAAATGCAGTTACACAGAGAGAAGTGACTTTTGCTGGTGAAGTGTGTTTCCGAGATTAACATTATATCGAGGTCTAGGATTCTTGAGAATATTGCCAATTCTCGGGTGTGTTGAGAAAGCCCGTTTGCATTCCATCTTCCTATGCGGTAGGTGTTATTCATATTTTTGTTATTATTTTCGGTATGAGGATGAGTAGTTATCATTTGTTCTGCTTGTTTACTTAGAATGAGTTCAGGTATCTTAAAAGATGGGTTTACATTAATAATTAGTTCATTTTCAACTTAGTCCGTTGGTGCATTTTTATTAACAAATACTTCGGAGAATGTACCCTCGAATGTACCCCTCAAAGAAAAAACAATTGTTGAACATTCCATCTTCGCAAGCGCATCGACAAACTTGGCCAACCCGCCGTCGGGAGAGGGGCGCGTTGAGCAGTGTCTGGCAATTAAAATCTTAGTGCCTATGTGATTGGTGCAAAATTCGAAGGGGCGGGAAAGACGCAGTCTCGGGGGCGGCAAGGCCCAATTGCTAACGTTTGAGGAAATATCGTCTCTCCTTGTCGTCTGCTTTCTGTCCGTCGTCGCGGATCGTCGCTGCGTGTCGTCACGGATTATTGTCTGCGCGTACGCCATGACGAAGAAATAATACTGAGCGGGGTTCTTCGGTCCAGAATTGGTGTCAATAGACCAGAAAATATTTAGACTTCAGCGACAAGTATACCAACTTTAAGCAACAAATTTGTAACTCCTGTCAAACTGCTATTTTGAAATGTTCATCTCAGGCACAATGTACGGAGCCTTCCCAGCCGTTATATTATATTGTCATATATTTCATATTTTGAAATTGTTTATAAAATTGTTAATTCGTTGTTTTCGGCTATGGGATATTGGAGGAACCTCCCCGCTTTAGATGTGCAAACGTTGGAAATTGTTTATAAATGTGAAAATGTTACAAAATTCTTTATTGTCTTTTCTGAATTGCGTTTAAACGCGATACAAAATTCCACAATCCATGCTATCATATTTCGTTCTCGAGATATTTAACACGAGTCTGCTACCAACAAACTGTTTTCATAATTTTAACATATTCTTATGTTTTCGGGTGCGGCGAATTCGAATATGACCACCGTTTCTTCGTGGGACGTCAGTATTTTTTTACAATCGAAATATAACTTGGTCAAATAGGTAGATGGAAATTGCAAATTCAATCACACTTGGGGAAAAGTACTGAAAATGGAAAAAAATATTTTCAATGCCATTGATCTCCAAAACATGTTTGTAGGTCCTGTTAGGGATCACTGCATTGTTTAGTGTGCTTTTTAGGGTCTGCCCGGACATGTTTGCATTGATTTGTTCTTCAATTACTACACAATCTTGTATTTTATTTCAGTTATCATCCAGCTATTGCCTATGTGATTCAAAATGGTTTCAATTCCACGAAGGAAATGTAGAAATTTGCCTGACAGTTCTGTTTTATAGGTGGAAAATTCATGATGAAAAACAGCAGTTGAATATTATACATTTTGCTAAGAAATTTTATTTCGTTTATTTAAAATGAAAACTTGGTGAACATAAATATTAAGCTCCTCATAAAGTATATAAGCGGTGATCTTCGTAATTGGCCGATGATCTTCGTAATTGGCCAAAAGACAAAATAAAAGTTGAAGAAACACATCTTTTCTCGCAAGAGGGACTCAATGAATTGGTGAGAAATCCAGATCTACCTAATCGACATTTCTCATGAGAGCAGTTTGGTGTGTTGCTCTGATTTAGAGGGGTTGATGGCATAGTTCAACATTCAGTATGATTCTTCTGAATGAAGGCTTTTCATTGACTCTCTCATAAGAAGCTTAAATCAGTTTTACTACATAATGGTGGCGTCCATTATGTAGTAATGACAGATGACGACGACTAACTCAGTCTAGTCGCCTGCTGCAATCATAGAGAGCTCCTCCGAAGCGCGCCGCGATACTTATGGTACTCGCGCCTGGGGAAATTTTGGAGAGGTGCATCTTCTCCTCCTTTCGTGACCTCCCGGAAAAAACATAATTCGCTAGTTCGGGCGTCAGAGTTTTATGGGGTTGTCTAATTCCATGACGTCACAATATATTATATATGTGTGTATATATATATAGTGACGTCACGGGATTAGACAACCCCATAACGCCACCATCAGCTATGTAAAGAAGCCCACGAACAGAGAGGACTAGGGTACGCGGCGGAGCGATGGCCGGTAAACGCGCCATCTGCCCACAGCTTTTCGAACTATAACGCCCGAACTAGTGAGTAATGTTTTTTCCGGGAGGTCACGAAAGGAGGAGAAATGCACCCCTCCAAAATTTCCCAGGCGCGAGTACCATAGTATCGCGGCGCGCCTCGGAGGAACTCTTTTTTACGGTAGCAGCGACGGCGACCAGAAGAAACTCTCTTTGACTACAGCAGCGACGACGAGTACAAATTGATAGCATAGGAGTTTATATTAACTTGGTAGTTAAAAGTTAGCTTGGAAAGCGTATCTTAGAAAGTGAAGTAATTAAGAAATAGAGTTCACAATCATTCGTCGCATTCACAATAATTCGGAGAGCAAGCGAAATAACTGTTTGACGCCGAAATAACTTCAAAGCTGTAAAATTCGCGCAGAAGGACATTAATTAAATCCAGCATCTCACATTGCACGCTGAGACTACACATGCCTAAAGTGTGGTAGGTCGGCCGAGCATTTGAGCATAACTCCAGCAACATTGATAATTTCGAGGCTGGAAGCGCGAACGAACGTGTACGAGGCGGTGGAAGAAGGACGACCCCAGGAAGAGCGAAGCGTAGGCGAGAAGGACTTGGTCTGGAGCGAGGATAGTACGGTTCGGAACGAGAGAAGGGTGTGGAAATGGAGGCTTGGCGGTGTTCGAGCGAAGGAAACTGCTATCGTCGCGGCACAGCACGCGAAGACGAAGCGGCAACGCGGGGCGAGCGGCAGAAAACCCCTAAAGTTACCTACAGGCGAGCGACGCGGAGCTGTTGAGGTGAAGGAACTGGCAACGTTTATGCAGCGATCAGCTGGTGAAAGAGGATAGTGGTAAATACACGAAAATCAGTGTTAAAAGTTGGTGAAACGTCTAGAATAGGTGGGAGAAGTATTTCGAACTATGTGAGTGGCAGTTTCCAGGTCATTTACTGCACGTGTCATTAGATTCATTTAAAGAGGCCATACCTTGTACAATTTTACATAAATGACTCAGGATTTTCATATGTTGTACAGTTAATATTATCTGGAAAGATCAATTTGTTGTATTGTGTTTAAAGTAATTGCTTTTGTGCATGTAAAAGGTCTATTTAGTAAGTGAATGCAGTGAGCCCAAGGCTAGCATTCCTTGAAACAAGATCAAATTCATTGAAAAAGCCGTGCACGGAAAACTAGAGGCCAAAAGAGTAAATAATTTGGTAGTGGAAAAACTCAGAAAGGAGTGATCAAATCGTAAATTGTAGTTGATGAAAGTGTGTTCAGGCAGTCGAGGTGACGCCTATATTTTTTGGTTTTTTTTTTTATTTTTTGTACCAGGTCTTGTTTCATTTCCGTACCAGCTTCATATATATATATATATATATATATATATATATATATATGTGTGTGTGTGTGTGTGTGTGTGTGTGTGTGTGTGTGTGTGTGTTGTAACTGCTCCTGGTGTGAATCGGGTTTTGCATGTTCAATAAAAGCAGAAATAAACTTACAACACATTTAATTAGCTTAAGGTGATGATGATGATGAGCATGCAAAATGATTTTTACATAGGTTTTTATAAATTTTGGTGCCTGTACTGTGGCTTTTTATTTAAATTAAAATTTATCACAAGGAAAAAAATACAATGAACCGCTGCAATAACAGGCCGTACTAACAGCATTTACGTTCCCAGCATCATTTACTAGTCTTTCCACAAATCGGCGGGGAAAATAAGCTGAGCGTCACCCGATTACAGATCATTTATAACATGTCTTATTATGCCGACGTGATGACTTTATCTTCTCGGCGGGTTGATGGCGGTGGCCTGCAGCGCAGCTGCGGATGTTATGTATGGGAATCAGCAAATTAACAATAACAAGATTTTTATTACAGCTTTGTTGTCTTTACAAAAAGTAGCACCAAAATCCAAAAGAGAGTAAACTTATATAACGTAGCCGTGTCACCAGATGTTCCATAGAAGTCCAAGTCCAAAGCCGAGTTCACCACCGTTAATCAGAAGAAATCACCTATTACACTGCTGGGTCGCAATCACAATACTCAACACAATCAAAGCTCAAATTACTCTCGGTACACTGTTCTGCCGCTACCCCGGCGGCTGCCCGTTATATCTTGCTAAGCTCTTCCCCTCGTGAGGCTTCCGCGCCGGCCATTCCGTCCTCATTGGCCGGCCCTTCTTTGCTCGGCTGCCCAGTTCACGCTCGCTGACGTCACGGCGTGCCGACTCCGCGGCGCGCTTTTTGGTGTGGCGGACACCGCCGCAACAGCGGTGACGGGCAGTTCAGCCAGGCGGATCCACAGGCGACAGTGCGCTTCCATCGGGTCCACTATGGCGTCGGTGTCTCGAGCAAGCACGCGGTAACGGCAGATTGTTCTCTGCACAAGTTCTTTGCCGAAATAATAATCACTGCCTTCTTAATACATTAGTGGACCCATGTTTTGGCTCGGCGGTCCCCCGTTCAAGGCGCAAGTCAAAAATGCTAACTTTTGACAAGCTCGGATGCATAAAGTGCCAATTCGGAATTCGAGCTGTGAGTCCGGAGTCGACACAGTAATACTGAAGTTGCAAGCTGCGGTAACAATCTTGAAGCAGATGCAAGCTCTTCTCTTTTTATGTGGCCCATTTCTAGTAGCACAAACTTGACACTTTGTGCACCATATCTTTACGTCTTGCTAGCAACTAACCCAGTAAAATCGTCCGCGCACTTGATCTTGCGTTTTCGTTATACCGAGATATCCTCCCGAAGTTCCATCATGCAATTCCCTCAATATTTTAGGCACTCTTATTCTTGGTAACAGTAGCTGTATCCTCTTCTGAGAGCAATCTTCACTTTCCAGAACTCGTTCAAGAACACTTTCCTCTTCAGTAATCGAATCCCACTGCGCCCAATGCGATTTTACTTCTGAAGAAAAGGGAGCTATTTCTTGCCAACTTCGATTCCGTCCTGCTATTTTCCATTTTCAAACATGTTTCAATTCTGCGTCCTCTTTCTGATCTTTCTGAAGTTCCCTTGCTTGCCATTGGTCATTACCGACAGTGACCCTAAGGTGGGAGACATCTTCTCTTCCACATGACAACAATGTTTTGCAACAATGCAGGGCGCAACAACCGCATGGCAACAATTCAGTTTTCCTGCTGGCTCCTGCATTTATAAACAGACTGCTGCTCTCCTTGTTGCATCAGTGGACGGTCACATCGATTTTGCACGTGGCCTAATTCTCCACTATTCCAACATCGAGGTTGTCACCTTTTGCCACTAGAAATGCGTGCGTCTACCAACCTCTCCACCATTGCCTCCAAATACTTTTCGTTATATGTATCGACGTCGGTCTGCAATTCTGCAATTCTCGCACTCGTCCGTCATGTTGCGATGCTCTTTTTGCAACCTGAAAGTCTAGTGCTTGACTTAATGCGTCAGCTAAGGTTTGTCGGTCTTGCCAGTCTTAATGCCAGTTGAATTTCTGCATCATGGGGCGCTTCAATAAAGCACCGGACGGCTGTGCGTTGCAGGGAACTTTCTGAGGCATCAGGGTCCGAAAGGCGCACCAAACGAGAAATATCAGCTTCCAGTTCTTGAAGACTCTCTCTAGGCTTCTGAACACAATTCCTTAGCTGGGTAAAGTGCCTGTCTTCCAGGTGTATTTGCCCGTACTGTTTTTCGAGTCTCTTGACAATTTGCTCGAAGTTTGACTGTTCATCGGACGGTATTGTCCCTAGAATATCAACGTCGTTACCACGCAAAGACAATATCAGGGCCGTAGCACAATCTGTCGCAGACCAGCCATTTACCTTTGCAGCAGCCTTGAATTGTTTCAAGTAATTTGACCATAAAGAAGTGCCATCAAAGGTAGGTGGCTTCACTTGTGCCTTTCCCAGTGGTTCCCGTACGGTGACCACTCGCGCCATTTCCAGTGGTCCCTGTACGGTGTTTATATTTGATTTTTATGTTGGGGAGTAAAAACCTTCAGCTTCTCTTCTAACAGATTTTGTATTTTTTCTTCATTTTTCACAATTTTCTCATCCATCTTCTCAATTTTTTCTCGCACAAATTTTTTTTTTTTTTCTTCCAAAAAATTTTCTGTTAATTTTTCTTCTAAAGTTTGGAGTTTTCAGTCAATTGTTCTGAAATTCTAGAATTTTCTGTTAACTTTGCTTCTAATATTCTGGAATTGTCTGCCAGTTTTTCTTCGATTATTCTGGAATTTTTCTCTCTTAATATTTTGAATAGGTCCGAAACGTTCACGCATGCCTCGAAGCGAAAATTCTCTGGATCCTTGCCTGCCGCCTTCATCGCGTTAGCAAGACGTTCTTGTAATGTTGCTTTCGTGCCCGTTGTATCCTGATCCCTCTCTTCTAACTCTCTCTTCAACTCGGCCACTTTCAGATCCCGTGAGATTTTTCTGAAACTCATCTTGATTAAAATTAAAATTCACCACACGTTACTATTTTGACCCCATACCTGACACCAATTGTTACGAATCTACGTAGTGAATTGAAACAAAGATATTATTTTAACAAAACGGTTAACACAATCATTGAAAACACTTGTTTTATGTACAGATAGTCTTACCTTGATTATTCCTTATACGGTACACATGTCTTGATTATTTATTTACGCTACACTTCTCTTGATTATTTATTTACACTATACTTCTTTTGAGTGTTTATTCTCCCTGTTTACTTCTCTTACACTGTCGCACAGTCCTAAGCACTCACCACTGTTCGGTGCACTGGCCACAGTCTACTGCACTGTGGTCACACAGTTCACGGCGCTGTCCACGGTTCACGTCACTGAGCACAATCACTGCACTGCTATTCACAGCGATGCACACACTTCACAGCCAATTTCCACTTCAGACTTAAGACTGACTCGCGGTTGCAGACTGCCGCGTATTTATACTCGGCGGGCGCCGTTGAGAATTTTCTGGACTTTGCGATAAGCGCCGCGAACACTCTGGTACCGTCTAGTTCGAGGGCCGCCGGCAGATGTCGAAATTCGCGCATAGATGTAGTTTATGGCGGCGCCGGCAGATGACGCAATATTCGTTACTATTTATATATATATATTGTGTGACGGACCGGCGATTCGGTCCTGTTCTACAGTAAATTTGTAAAAGGGATCAGGTATTCTTTCTTGCGAATGGGCTCTGAGTGCATGCACCAACAATGAAACAATTACTTTTAATGGAAAAAACACAGAATGATTTATTCCCAGGAAAGATAATAGATATTACAAAAACATCGTTCCATTGGATGTGTAGAAGGTAAACAAAATAATGGTTAGCATTGATAACTTTCTCATGATACTGATAAATATGAACAATTTTCTTACTAACTACGTAAATATTGCTAATGAACACTTTCTTTCTGCTTTAACTTTACACTTCATACTGTAATTGGGAGCTCCCTTTGCATGCATTGATTTACAATCACCCCGTTATTTCAATACTTAAACTATTTACAAGTGCATTCCAAACACCCTTTCTATTCTTCACATCAAATTAGATTATTTATTATTACATGGCAAATTCCCTCAGATAATATCCCCTCTCACAATCGTCTACCCCCTTTCCAAACCACGGGATTCTTTTACCGCCTAATAATGAGTTTCTTCTAGTAACAGTCTTACTGGTTTTGCTGCGTCTGGAATTCCTTCGAGCTCACCAACTCCGGATGCGCCGGCGCGATGTGTCGAGCCGGGCCGTCTCGCCCGCCACTGGCCACGGCGCTTGCCCCCGCCGCCGATGCAAATCCACGCAGTAGTCGTCTTCGCCGGGCACGGCGATGTCCACTCGCCGCCAGATCCGCAGCCGTCCTTGTTTCCAATTCTTCCAAATTCGTTTGTTAAGCCCGCCGATGCTGTATCGCTATGTTCGTTTCACTCACGCTGCCTTTGTCGCACACGTGTCTATACACTCATCACTTTCCTCACCTCACGCCGTTTAATCTTTACTGTACATCACTTACTAATTGCTGTTTATCATTGTCCTACGCTTCGATTTCTGCTCGATGTCATCGGATTCCTATCAACTATATTTCATCGCCGCCATCATTAGCTTTTCCGCACTACCGTCCGTTACCTCTTCCGCACCGACTCTCCCTTCCGACTGCTTCCTCTCGACTGCCGTCGTTCCCACGATCCCTCCAAGTCGAAGTCTCGTATTCGCGCTCGCCTCGTCTCGCCCACCGCGGCCCCCCCCGCCGTCGTTCCCACATCGCGTCTATGTTCAGAAACGCGGTGCGTTTCAATATTAATTTCCGCACCTTGGCGGGGAAAATAAGCTGAGCGTCACCCAATTGCAGGTCATTCATAACTTATCTTATTCGGGCGGTTGCTAGCAAGGAAAAATTTTATAAACATATTATATTGCACATTTCATTACGTCGAGTTGGTAGCTCTTAGAGCAATAGTGCTAATTTTTTCCATCACGGGCAAGTTGATCTGTAGAGAGATCGAATCTTCAGGAATTCTCCAAAGCCCCGGGTTCACGGATTGAGAGATAGAAAAATGTGCCATCACAGTGAATTCACACAGAAAAATTGTATATATTTATTTATTTTACGTCAAAAAACAGTTAAAAACTTCGTATGACGTGCTATGGGGAAAAGTGAATTGTGTGCACATTTTCAAAATTCTGTGATCCCTACACTAAGTCATATACTACTTAAATTTTGAATTTTTGAAAGGGAGAAAAAAAACTCCCAAAAAATTTTAAGGAAATAAAAAATTTTAAAAAAAACTCCCATGTAATAAAATCCATATTCAAAGATAAATAAGCAATAAATTTTGGCTCTTATTACTTCCTGCCGCGACAACATGGAAACGATAATTTGAATAATTGTATTTCCCACTGAATTCTAGAAGACGTGCACAGAAAATGAAGTTACATTTATGTCCAGAAGCAAAACAAGGGGCCATCTCAGCATTTGCTCAATGGATCAGGGAAACTGGACGAAAAACGTGATCGAGATGGGGATACAGGATAATATATAATATGTATTATAACGTTCACTTCCTCCTGAAAAGTTGCAAAAAGTAATTGTTCCCATTCTCCTCAGCCCGATTCAATTAGAGATTATACCGAGTATCAAAAAGAAAATACTGATTTTAACAATGATATTTAATATATTGGTTATCATTTGTATGTATAATTCTAAAAGAATAAATGTACAGGCAACAAGAATTGTAGCTCGCCTGCTGGGTCAATGAACCCGATCAGATTTTCGTCCAATTTCCCCAATGCTTTGAGAAAATGCTGAGATGGCCCGTCTTTTGCTCCTGAACAGAAATATAGTTTATCTAAGTAATTCATATAATCGTTCTCCATGTTCTCGCGATAGTAAGTAGATTCCTTCACGAAGAGCGCGAAGAGGGATAATATTCAAAATATGTGGCCGATTTGCTTTACAAATAGTTATTACATGGGAGCGAATTGTTTCTTATCAATTCTTACCAAAAACGATCTTTCGACGTGTAATCGTTACTGATCCTGTATATGAATTACAATAGAAATACCAGAACTCAAGAAAACGTGAACAAAATTCACTTCTCCCAAAAAAATTTTTTTTTTTTTGATTAAATAAATAAGTATAAAAATATAAATTAAACTGGAAATAACACAGACACACAAAAATTTGTCAGACACAAACACTTGATACGTGCTTCTCTATGTATTTCGATGCACTGAATCCGAATCTGATGCCACCGCCTTCCAATTTTTTGTAAATCGCAATAAACCATTGTGAATCCATTTATCTTCAGGGCTATACAATTTGAGAAAAAATAAATATTACACGAGGCTACAAAAACAAAGTGTTAAACAACTAAAAGCCAACTCTATCTTGATAAGTTGAGATGCAACAAATTTAGAAGGAAATAATACAATGGAATTACCATACCTTGCAACCACCAGAAAAGAAAAACAAAATCCTGGAGCTACATGTTCTTGACGATGTATTAAAGTGAAGTTGTTTTAAACAGTTGCAGCTTGAGAGGAGGAAAATCTACGTAGCCACATTGTCAAATTTCGTTTCTTCCATAGATTTTATGGGTAGCATACCTTCTCATTTTTTATTGAATCGTACCTTTTAATTTATCGAATACACATCAAGCTTACACTTTTAAAATATTAAGTTAGGTGCTTGTGGCTCTTATCTGAGTTTTCTTGTATTTATTGCAATTTTTATCACATAGATTAAAAACGCATTCGTGAGATGGCTACTGCTCGATCTACTCATTTTACTCTCTACACTCTCAAAGCCGACCATCTGAAAGCCTTCATACACGTAAACAATAGTTTAGATCAACATAACCGAAGGTTGGAAGAGGCCGTTCTCTACACAGACGGTTGGGTACAAGTCGACAACACAGCGAATAATACCAACCGTACACCCGTGACTGTACAAAAGACACAGACACCGCATCCAGTCACAACTCAAAACAAATTTAGTGTTTTAGATTATGAAAAAGATTTTCCTCGCCTTCCTGATCCTCACCACCCTTCTCTACCATCAACAAATACATACACAAACCAACGCAAACAGGCTAGGAAGCGCGTCAAAATCAAAAAAAAGTAAAGCTGCGCATCCTAGCCCACTTAAAATGAAAGACATTCCTACTGAGCCTAAGAAACAGGTACTTATTTTAGCTGACAGACATGGCCGCCATCTTCCCTCAATTCTCTGTAGGACGTTACCCTCCAACTACTCAGTCTCATCTACTTTTCAACCTAATGGGAGGTTTGTAGCTGTGCCTGCAGAGTTGGCCACCCACACGAAGACACTGACTAATCAGAACACAGTCATTATTGTAACGTGGTGGGGGATTAACTTTACACCTGAACAATATGTAAACAAATTACAATGTGGCGCCCAAAATACTAACATTGTAGTCTCGACTCTGCCATTCTGGTACAACAGACCAACACTATGCAGCGAGATTAAGCACGCAAACCAACAATTAAAACTGCAAAACTGCAAAATTTCCTCTCAAAAAAACACTTCACCCGGTCTTCATATGAACCTTGCTGGAAAACATGCAGTCGGTAACAGGCTTGCACAATACATCAACTCCAGTTCTACGCAGTCTCCTACCAAAAATCCATCCCTTTCACCTTCCTTACGTTCTCCACCCCACCCTTATTTCGAATCCTCTTACCTCCTCCTCTGAACCTACTTCCGTATCTCCCATTCCCACTACCCATCTACACATGATGCCCCAATTTCCTCACAACCTGTCACTGCTGGGACACATTAGAACCTTCGACCACGCACTCGAGGTAAAAATGGAATAAATAAATATAGCAACTACAGTCGGATTCAGCAGAAAAACATCCGTGTAGGTACTTGCTAAAGATAAACAAACTGCACCATAATGTTCAATCCCTTTCAAATAATACAGAGTTTATCGAGGTAGCTCTACAGAGCGATTTAAATCAAATGCATGTTCTTTGAATTATAG
This sequence comes from Teleogryllus oceanicus, assembly GCA_964035755.1. Taxonomy (NCBI): domain Eukaryota; kingdom Metazoa; phylum Arthropoda; class Insecta; order Orthoptera; family Gryllidae; genus Teleogryllus; species Teleogryllus oceanicus. Next base: position 156,716,421 of record CAXIVR010000001.1, read on the forward strand.
AACATTGGTTATCTTCTAATGAACTTGGCATTTTCCAAATTTCAAACTTTTACCTCACAGGCTTTTATTGTAAATAAAAGCCTGTGATTTCTCCAAAAAGATAATCGCATTAAGGTTCTACATATAAGGGTTCTTGTATTAACGTTAGAAATAATATCGATTCTATCTCCTTGACGGAATTAAATATGAATTCCGTTGAAAATGTTTTCAAAATTTCTATTGTACATCTTTCTTCGCTAAAAATGATAATTCTTTGCATATACACGCCTCCAACAAAGATAGCTGCAGATTATACGTTGTTCTTAGAAAACTGGAGATAACACTTAATAAAGTCAGCAATCACTCCTTTGAATTCATTGTTGTAAGCGGAGTTGAATTGAATTCACTGTTGTAACGTTGATTTTCTGGTCGAATCTTGATAGAAAGAATAGTTCCTCAATTTAGTTAATTCCTACGGTTTAGATGTTACAATAAATGTACCTCACACTAAATTAAATGAAGGCAATCGATCAAATGGTAATAACAAAACTACTACTTGATAGGAAGTTGAAACAAACGATTTAGGATACAGTGACCTTAATGCAAAAATTCTTACCAGTATACTCGTAAGAAATGCAAACACTGACACGATAAATAATATACGTATCAGTAGATTATTTACTTTTACTAAGTAAAATTGAATTATTCATTGATTATTTACATGCAGGAGTCATGGGACGCGGTTTATAATACCGTTGATACAGTCGATAAATATACATACGATAGTACAACATCAGATGTTTCAAACTGGTTCCGTAATAACAAATTAATAGTAAATGAAAAGAAAACAGTTTTAATGCGGTTGTGCATTTCAAATAAACCATTCTATACTCCCTAACATGAACGGTGTACCATTGACTGATGTTAAGGCAACAAAATTTTTAGGTCTCTCAATTAAATGAAGCCTCAAATTGCGCCATCACTGTTAACTACTCATATTTGAGCCGCACCACACTGATTTCTTTATTCGCTGTTCGGCTGCTTTAAACATATTTATGGAGTCATAAAACGGGTTTGGAAGTTACTATACTGTAAAGAATACTATGGAATTTTGGAAGCCTATAAACTATTTTTTCGCTCTTTGTTTCGATGCTTGCAACATGCCCATGTCATAGCGCCCGCCGACCTCCCCCGCGCACGGCCCCGTCCGAGTATTCTTGTCTCCTAAAACACATCATGTACGAGAAGCTTAGCTCTGATAGGCCAGGTTTGATAAAGGATATCTTGGTTATTGTTTTGATATTTCTTTCTTTATGAACTATTTCATAAGATTTTTGAAATTTTTGACTATTTTTTTGTAGAAAAAATATACTTATTCTATTCTAATATTTGAGGTATGTGGAACAAATCTTATTTTGTTGGTGTACTTTAGTAATATATTCTTTTACTGCCAGTCTTTAAACGTCTATTATGATGGCATGGAAGATGGAAACATTCCAGTTGATATAGTGATGTGATACCAATAACTTAGAGGTATTTTCTGGATTGGGTGTTTGTCTGCTTGGAGGTTAGGCTTCTCCTGTACTCAGAAGAAAACATTTCTAAAGTTTCCAGCTACAGATGGAGCTATTTTCTCGACAGGATTTCGTAATATGTGGTGTTTGTTTACGAGTTACAATTAACATTTGTGACACTATTGTTGTAAGCATACGGAATACAGTAAATCCTATACTTGAAAATGACGAATTTTAATTTTTTTAAAAATTTTATTAATTTATTTTCAAGCATTGAGTTTGTTTCATCGTGGCTACTTGAAAATTGCATTCTTTTGGTAACGCTCGACTCAGTATTGGTCAATTGCTATTCTACCCCCTGAATAATTGTAATAACCCTGTGACGCGCACTTATACCAACTGCCTAATTACGTTCCGCTTGCACCCCCCCGTTTACAATAAGTAAAATTAAATTATAAAGCAGTAATCGTGTTATTTTAATTTTATTTTCTGGTATGTGTATTAAAATTCATGATAATTAATAGGCAGAATTAGTTGGCGATAAGAACTGTATCTAACAAAAAGATTAGACAATTGTGGAATGAAGAACGCGCGCGTAGGAAATTTCTGCCAACAAGTCGTTCTATCATGGATGACGCATAATATCCCGAGACTACAGCGCCAATTTAATTGTATTCCAGAATATACTATAGATCAGTTTTTAATATTTTCTTCGAAATTTAACAGATTTAATGAATATTCCGTTGATAAAACAATTTCTATTTATTGTAACAATTTATAGATCATAACATTTTAATTAATTTATCTCTTTAATTCAATTTGTTCATATTTTAATGTTTTAGCATCAGAATGAACAAAATGAATTATTTCAACACATGTTGAAAAATTTGAAAATTAAATATCAGCATTACGTAACACTAAACTATGACCCTTTCACTAATCACTTATATATTCATATACAACGTGCGTTCATACATTTACCGGTTTAGGGGTTTGCGCCAAACGTGATTTAGCTGTAGAATCTTAAAATTGCCTTATGATTATCACTTATGGAGTCGTTTATTATAATACATTCATTTCGTTATAATGCAGAAAATTGTTATTTACATTCTCCATTCTTTAAATGAGAGTGTCAGTACATATAGTATTAGATAATCTAGATCTCGCTGATAAATAAGCTAGATAAATAGCGCTGGACACTATTATATTTTTTTTACTCATAGTACGTACGGCGGACTGTGGTATTCCAAGGACATTTTTGAATTTTTAGAAATCAGGATCACAATTGCTGATGTATTTCCTGTTCATTCTTTGACATGACTCACCATATGCATACCACCTGATGCGGTATTATTTCACTAGCTATACATTTAGTTCAGGTACTGTATGGAGGAGAATTCGGGAGGCCGGCTGCTCTAATCGGTAGTATTCTGTGGTTTCACCGATCAGTACCAAGAAAATGCCGGGGCAGTACCGTAACAGTCCGACCATGGACTGTTCGCGATATTTCCTTCCTTAATCTAGTCGCAAGCTGACGTGTAGGTCGACAGCAGATCTCACGTTCTGTTGGAGGAAGAACACCGCCACCTGTCTATATATGCCCATTCGGGATAGCACAAAACCGGACGGCACTAATGGCCAAAGTAGTTGGGGCGCCCTGAAACCAAACACGCATTCCAAGTCTCACGACAGCGCGTCATCACATTAGTGGATGAGGGTCAGTTGTAGGCCTTAGAGGTTGAGAGTCGAAACGGTATTGGGGCTATAACGGCTCAATATTGTATTAAAAATCACCGAGATACTGAAAACTCCTCAAGGGTAGCAGACTTTTGGACGTTCAAACGCATTTGTAACATTGCCAAGATCATTTTTTGTCAGCAAGCAGCGATGGAAAAATCATTTGCTAATTTTTGGGAGCGGAATAGGACCACCAGATTTCCTGGATGTTCCCGAACCGTCCACAAATGAAGTTGGTATATAATTCTGGAGTACAGCACAAAAACCTAAGGTCGCAGAGGAACATCACCTTATCGTCTAGCAGTTGCTGAGCAAAATTTACTCCTTTACTGAGCTGGTATATTTTTCTGCGATGAGAGTTTATTCTCCTCATAAATAGTAGTACCGCACACGTGTTCAGGCCCCAAAGAAACTAATTATTTCGCTTAGTATGGTAAGTAGCCCGGGCAAGGGGTACTTAGTGTTGTCTAGCAATTTGGACCTGAATGAAACTCGTGTAATTTTTAATGAACCAAAGGATCGAATGCATGTTAAACGACGTTATCACGACCCGATTTTCAAGACAATTACCTTCTAAGAGTATCATTGAGTTTTAACAGGAGCAGTTTCCTCTTCACAATCTAGATTGGTTCGATCGTGTTTTGCGGAGCAGCAAGATATTCAGATTGTGGAATGCCACTGGATCTAAACCTCGTTGAAAACCTCCAGGGAGAGACAAACGCACGTCAACGAAAACTCGCTTCATTCTCGGCCTAACTACACCTAGCGCTTTCACATCCAATCTAAGAATGTTAGAGGGATGACGGTTATTACAGTATTGTTCTATCTTCCCTTCTCATCCTTGTTCCCTCTCTTCCCTTCGGCGAGACTTGTAAATTCCTTTCAAGTAGGATAAGAACGGGGGTAGAATCTAAAGGGCTTGGATTCTCTGAACCAGTGGCGGCTGGTGCCCCAACAGACTGGAGGTTGCACCTCCATCGAATGACGGAAATACGAACATATAGGAAAGAATATACGCAATTCAAATCAATTAAAACTAAGTGAAATAAAAGTCTATATTGAAACTCTACTTACATAATTTTTTGCGTTGGGTTCGCGTAAGGGATATACACCTCCCGCGCACGTGGTTCTGGCTTTGATTTCCACTGGGCACTTAAATTCGACTCCAGCACATTGCAACAAGCACTATTGCTTTCACACAAATGAAATTATTTTATTTCGAAAACTTCACTACCCTGGTATATTTGGCAACAATGAAAGATCTTTGACACACATTCCTATTCACAAGAACGTTCGCAAACCGCTGGCCAGCTGCAGCCACGCAGGGACCTCCATCCAGATTCGACACCTATACACAAAGAACTCATCAAATGTACGTTTTGAATCAACAAACCTAATATCAAATGAAAAGAAATTCTCCACATATCATAAACAATGCATTGAATATCGCCAATAATTGACTGAACTTGTGTACTTTCAATAACAAGCGAAAATCAAAACTACGTTGCAGTGAATTAGACGAAGACAGAATATGGGTAATCCCCTGAGATTCCCTCGGTCGCTACGCAGCATGACAGCGTGACAGCATTTAATACCTTCATTTTTGGCAATTAATTCACAGATTAAATTGTTTCTTCACCAAACGCAAAATGTCTTTGCGTCAAACCTGACTTGCCGAAAACTTGTTCACAGAGTATAACCTTACATTCAGGTGAAAATGTCACATGTATTACCTCGTTACGATACGAAATATCCGAGCCCGTGTTCATTGGCAAAAAGTGACCCAGAAGATTGCAACATTTTTTTCTGAGGCATCTGGTAAGCATAAGAGCATTTGGATCATACACGTTAGTACTAATGTTTGGCAAAACTGCTGTGAGATAGTTAGTCAATTGTCTGGGAATAGCAGACATCTTAGTGACCAAATTTAGTATTTTAGAAGTGTCTTACAACTTTTGTGCTGTGTAACGTGCCCCTGTGTGTGTGTGTGTGTGTGTGTGTGTGTGTGTGTGTGTGTGTGTGTGAGTGAGTGAGTGAGTACAGGTAATTGGAGCTTTTATACTACACTTTACAAAAAATCGTACACTTGCTACAAAAGTGACAACCCAAAAGTCATGTTTTACACAAATCACAAAAAACGTTTGTGTCAGTACAGAAAATTTAGTCAAACAAATTTATCGGCGCTATTGGGAATGAACATAAAACAGGATCAAAGTGTTTTAGTTATTTCTAGCATTATCTCCAAAGAACTGGCCTTTGTTTTAGTTATGTCACTTTTAGTGTCTTGATCAGCTATATAGCCGTTGATTATTTAGAGTTTTCATACTTTTCAAGAATGAAACGTATACATATGTCATTTTTTATGTTCAATCTATCTTTATTGATAATGTATTATTTCGAATTACGTTGCATGCGGATAAGATTCTCTGACCTATTTGGAACTGCATGAATGTCACTTCCATCTCCTTCAGAACTGGTAGTAGAAACAATTTATCTTGTTTCATTATAGGATTTCATTATCGATGATGCATTTCTATAACAATTGACTCATAAAGTATTTTATTATCGTCTTCCTTTGCTACCTCATCACTTGGATTTGTTCTGTGGTCTTCTTTTCCTTCAATACGTTACAGATTATCAGAATGTTCTTCCTCTGTATTATCTCTGCTATATAACAGGCGAACGCCCTCATAAAAACATCATTATTCTGCGTGCAAAAAGGGAACAGGAAAGGAAATGTATGAGTATATTTTTAAAAAGTGACACAACTCAAAATATCCTAATCTACTTCTTCAAAACTGACACACCTGATAACGTTAGAAAATAGTTCTTCTAAAGGGAAGGAACTCAAAATAACAACAATAGATCATTCCAAGTAATGCAATTTCTTCTACAAACAACAGCACCCTGTTTACTTAGGAATCTAATAATAGTTCAATTAGAAAATAACGAACTTTTTATGGCTAAAGCACAGAAATGGAACATTGTAGTTTATTCATTAAACCTGACGTAACTAGAAATTCTCTCAACTGATTCTTCAAACTGACATAATCCAAATTATTTAACCGTTCTACGCTTACCTCGATCAACTAAAGTAACACAAAGAGAAATTCCACGCTGATTTTTTTTTATTTCAAACCAAAAGATCGACACATTAAAAATAACAAAGTTTTGCACTTCTTAACAAAGACTCATTCGCAGTGGAATTCACTGCTCAACTATCAATGCTACACATTTGTAGTTATCAGCACGTATCTACTTCAAACAAGTAAAGTGACACAAGCGGCCATATAGTGAAGTTGTAGAAACACACTTTTGACGACTGGTCAAGTATCGTTTGCGCAACTGTCATAGTAATAACTCAAAAATGAAGATTTTGATACACCTACTGAGACTATTGTGGCATGTTATGTATTTCCTTCTTTCTATAATGGACGAGTTGGTGAAATTATACCATAGAGGGTTGTCGTAATTGAATCGATTCTATGGACTAAACCGTTTAAGAATACGATTGAAATGTTATCTCCACTCCCTGAAACCTATGATATATCAGATACTGGAACAAATGGAAAACCTCAAACTGCTGTTTTAATAATGTACAAGGCATATAAGCAGTAAATAGAAAAATCGAAAAGATAAGGCAAAATATTTCAGCAGAATAAGAATACAAAATTTTCTGTTAGCAAATTCACAAAGAATATGGCAATGACGGTGAATCTTGCTGGTACAATATAATATTTGGAGAGGAAAAGTTAGAAGATGTGGACAAGCATGTAACAAAGAAAGTTCGTGCGGTTTTTAAATCTGCCGCCACTTCTCGTGCTGTTGTAATCCCATCTATAGGACATTTCCTGACAGCTTATTTATTGGCACGTCAGCCAATGGGTCGCATTTGTCGCATTTGACAATGAGAATTCAGATATTCGAGGTTAACTATGGCTGTGTCCAACGCAGTTCTTAGGGCTTTTTTACTGTACGAGTAAGGGTTCCCAAGCCACTAGAAAAATAAGTGGAACAATTGGAGAGTGTACCGTTAGGGAAGGAAACGCCCAAAAGTATTTCAGATCTTTTCGCCTGGCGATGAGACCCTTGAAGATAAACCTCTATCAGGCAAAGCAAAATTTCTCGATTTGGACCAACAATTAAAGAGGATTTAAGCCGAAATTGTCAGTAACTCGCTCAACGATTTGGCTGAGGAAACTATTCGTGTGGATTTGCATAAAGTTGGAAAATCAAGGAAGATGAGTAAATGAGTCCTTCACGATCTGACTGCTGCGAAACGGCTGCAGCGACTGAACATTTGCTCTTCCTTGCTTACTGGGAACGAGAATTTTCCAATTTTGAACCGCATTTTGACTTGCGATGAAAAGTGGATTTTGTACGACACCAAAAACCGCTCCCATCATCGGCTGTCGTCAAATGACCTTTGAGTTCTAAACCTTCTCTGAATCAACGAAAAGTGATTCTGCGTTTATGGTGGACTACTGCTAATATTGTACAACTGAAGTTTTTGAAAAGAGGTAAAACAATTACCAAAGAGGTTTACTCGGCACAGTAGTGAAAAGTAGACGCAGAACTCGAAAAATCAACAAGCCTTCGTTTTTTTCCGCCAAGACATCTGGTCTCATACACCAAGCATGACTGAATATAGTTTCTTCACTTGGCGGGAAACGTTTGGTGCATCCCCCGCATTCACCAGACCTTGCCTCATAGGATTACGGTTTCCTTTTGGCCGCGGAAATCATAAGGGAGTTCCACGGTTCAAAACCCGAAGAGAGATTGAAAATGCGGTAGCCCTGTTTCATCAGTCCCGGGTGGAACATTTCTCAAAAATCATCTACGAGCTTGTAAACATGTGGGAGAAGGTTGTAAAACAAAATAAATGTAATAGATTCCAAGGGGATTAAAGGCAGTTAATAACGAAACAGTTTATTGGATATTTCACATGTAAACACAGTTATACATATTTATTCAAATACATTGCAATCACGACGCTTCGACGATTGTTCCATTCTCGTCTTCAGCTGCTCGAGGTTACTTAAATCCAAGGTTTCTTAATAAGTAATTCTTAATAGCAATTCTGCAGTGACATCGCAATTTGAAGCCAGTGATGGGAAAATGGAACCCAGACAGCCGCTAACTGTCAACAACACAGAAATATTATTCAGACATTAATTCCCGCTTTTTTTCATGTTAAAAAATCTTAGTACATTTTCCTATCTGAAGTTTCTAAACGCTGGTAAACATACCACTTCGTAATTCGATGTTTGTACCACCTGATAAATTAGGCCAATATGCCAAAACATTTGTGACTATGATTGTTGCGTTTGACAAGACAAGGATTTTCGACAGTCGCCATTTACCTAGGTGAAATTCAGCTGCACTCTGGAAGAGAAATCTAGCGGTCAGGTCCTGTGATCGGTAGTTTTCCGTGGTTTCTCCGATTAATACCAGGTGAATGCAGGAGCATTATGGGCCACGGATCCGCGCGATCTTTCCTTCCTCTTCCTTGACATGTCATCCTCTGACTCACACTTACATGCTCTACATTACCACACATGTCAGGAGACCAGTCGGAGCTTAGAGTTTGACTCGCTGGTGGATGCATAATGGGAGAAATTCCCGCAAGCCGACGTGTAGGTCGGCGCAAGAACTCACCAACCAACGGGGAGGAACACCGGCACCCATCGATATCAAACATTAACTACACTTACGAGAATAATGACCATTAACTGGTGACATCCGCGGCAGTATCAGTGAATCAACCGGCAAGAAGGCTCTGAGCGCCTTGGAGGCGAATGATTCATTTAAATACGACAGCTCTTGCGCCAATCATCGCCCACGCGGTTGCTAGTACCGCGTCTCTCGTTGCTCGTACCACCGTCTTGTCCAGTGCACCGCATGGGGATTGTCACTGATTGCTGATGTGGCTCGGTTTGTGCCGAAAGTGGCGTTTTTCTATATTAAATCTAAGTATAAGGTTACAAAAAAATTAAAAATAATTATTTATAATTAATAATTCATATAATCGAACTGAATAATCGTAAATTTTAATCCATGTAAAGATTAATTGGTCTAAATATAATCGATTTAATTCTATTGATTGATCCCATAAAATAATGGATATTTCTACTAATCGCAACTACATCCCTAGAATAAATGCGGGGATGATGTGTTGTATTTGAATCATAAAGTATCATTCCCTGTTGCATGGGATTCTACTGATATTGAAACGTTTCCATAAAACTGCACTTCTATATCGACATAATGTAACTAGAGTAACTAAATCTGGCATCTGTTAAGGATGTTTATAGCCTGTCGTCCTTGAAGAACAATCCAAACAAATCAAGGGATCTAGTTGTCAAGGAATCTTGTATCAAGGGATCTTGTATGAAGGGATGTACGAGTGCTCGTAGTGAAGAAAAGGTTATTTCTTATTTATAAGATGTTTCTTTTTAGTAAAATTTTATTACCAAAAATATTGAACGACACACGGCCGACGTTACAGATGACGCACTTGATTATGAACTTCAGCCACTGTCTGTCGTTTGTTCTATATCGGCCCATTAACGTTAATAAATAAAATAAATTATGCAGTAGAATGTAATCATGAAGTATTCAAAGAATAACGATACTTTATTCCGCCTTACGGTGCTTATAGCACGAGTGTTATCTAAAGAACTCTTCTTAAAATTTATATTAAAATTTCACGTATTCCGATCGTAATAGTTTCTAGAAAAAATACATTTTCCTGATACTAATTCTATTGATTCCCATTTTCGGTATAAAATCATTCATATCACATTCATTGCCACATAGACCTGTATATGTCATACATATTTCTTAAGTTGGGCGATCGAGTTCTGAAGGAGAAATTGGCTGGTTTAATTCTCTGCTTACAGAAGCTATGCGGCGCGCGGCGGGGCGAGGCAACGTGGATGATGGTGGCGGTATTTTAAGAGCGGGCTCGGTGCGGCGCGATGGCAGGGAAGGAAGTGAGCAGCGGCCCCGTCACGCGGCCCACGCCCCCGAGGGAGGCGGAGGGCGGGCGCGGGCTGGTCTGCGCCCCGGGGCGAGCGGGCGAGCGGGCGAGCGGGCGCGTGGGCGCGGGGACGGGCCGGTGGCTGGCTGCCGAACGCCCCTGGCTGCGGCGCGCCAACCGAGCTCAGCGCGGCTGGGTTGGGCATTCGCACGATATCCAATGCGCCAATCATCAGGAATACATCACGCCGGCAACGGCAGACAGGAAAGTCTTTCCCTTTTTATCTTCGTTCGTGTATGGCGGCGAAGGGTTGAAGAACGGTGGGCGGCGGCAGAAGGCCTGGGGCTGGGGCAGGGTAGAAGCAACCCGCGGGGCATTCGCAGGGACGCGGTGGATAGAGAGGCTGCACGCCAGCGGCGGCAAGGAAGGCGACGTGGCAACGATGGACGCGAACGCGGTGCTGCCTCTACTAAAAGCAGATTAAAGTCTGTGCGAATCCTGAGAGCGCAGCCAAGCCAGCTGTAATCAACACCTCTGCGCGATCGCCCACTCGCGCCCGCCCCGCCCCCGGCCCCGCCCCCGCCCACGCCCACGCGGCGCCGCCGCCTCTCAGCGTTGCGCGCGGAATTCGCACAAGTGCAACGAGGCTGTCTTCTCGTTGGAGACGCCATTCTTGCAACGAAGTTTTCATGCTGTACACACACTATTATCAACCATGCTCCGAGAGACTACAATTCTAGCAGCAACTTGAAGAACTGTCTTGAAGGGCATAAGTTTCATTTACTTTTTTATATTTTTCCCAAATCATTGTGTATTTATATTAGTGGTTTTACAACAACCCATTCTTTTCTTCATTATTTCTAACTTTAGTATTTTTCACATTTGCGTTCAAAGAAAATTAAACTTACACCTTTCAGCTCTGTTCGTGTAAGAATAAAAATATAAAAATATTGAAGTTGTGTTCGAGAACGTTTAAAAATACATTACACTGACTTTAAGCAGAATTTACGCGAAAACAACTTGTTTGTTTTCAAAAAATTGTGTATGTTATGTGTATTTTATAAAGATCTGATTTGTTTTATAGAATTTTTTAAAGAGAAAAATCTCTATCATCGATATTGTACTTTCGCGTGTTAATTTTTTTTAATTTTCGGAAACATAAAGACTTCTCCGAAAATGGGACCAGCATTTGCTTTCACTTCACTGCAGGCGATAAAACTAATTTAAAGAAAACTTTTGACGCCGTCTTTGAAAAAGTAAATTATTTAAAAATTGCCTATATTACACCCCAAATTACGCACAAAATTCTCATATTTTCGAAAACTTGTACAGGAGTTTATTTCAAGATCTGTCTTTCAAAAACCTATTTATTAAGGACTAGAATCTCTATTTTAATTATTGTAGTTGTAGGATGATACCGAAAAAACTTTAAATTTTGCATTTTCAAAAATACACAGATTTTGACGAAAATGAGACCTGCGTTATTTTTAGGATGTTTTATGCTAACCAAGAAAGTTTAATTAGAACATTTGTAGCACTTTTTGAGAAAATATTGAAAATTAGGTCGGGGCTCATAAAATCATTCGTGCAAAATACCCTCATAAAACAAATATCCGTCCCAAACTTACTGGGCCTTAAGTTCATTCACTTCAATTAGGAAATATCAATTTTGAAGAAAATCATTTGAAAGGTTTAGACGCTAGCGTTCACCACAGACGGACGGAAGAACAGACAGAGACAGGGAGACAAACTGACAGACACACAGTCAATCAGACAAACCAACAGACAAACACACCCAAACATACAGTCGGACAAACAGACGGACAGAAAAAAATTACTCCATAAATACATACAAGATTTATCCACTTTTTCGTTACGAGGGCCCGACAATGTGAATTTTTCTATCACAAATTGCCGATTTCCTCCGCAGCATTACAATACTTCCTCTTTACTAACCGTAGTAAGAAGAGAAAGAGAAACAAAAGGCATATTTTTGTTAAGTTTCGAAACTTGCCAGTTACAAAATGATCTAAAGTTGCTAAATTCACAACACGCCACAACATTTTCGGGGAATAAGTGAGATAAATCTATTCATGAACAGTATTATATGTATTATATTATTAAAGTTTAGTTTCATGTATAATTTGTGTTTTGTTGTTTAAGCCAATTAAAATTGATTGATTGGTTGATTTTTTCGTGTTTCCGGGCACGTAAACTGCTTTGATCATTAGTATCGTTAGTGTAGTGCATGTTTTTTCTCGGAAGATGGCGGTGATCTTTCCCCGCTGGATGACGAGATCCGGCGCCGACCTACCGTCGGCTAGTGGGGTTTCCCCTTAACAAGGACTGTCCCACCAACGGGGCACCGCCCCAGCCGAGACAAGCTCTAAGCGCCCGACCTGTCTCCCGGAATATGTGGTAGTGTAGTGCATGTTAGTGTAAGTGTGTGTGTAAAGGGTGAGGATAGGACAAGGAAGAGGAAGGACAGATCGCGCGCGGTCCGTGACCCGTTTGGTAGGGTACTGCTCGGGCATTCGCCTGGTGTTGATCGGAGAAACCACGGAAAACTACCGATCAGAGCAGCCGGTCGCTAGAATTCTCCTCCAGACAGCGACTGAATTCGACCTAGCTGAAAAGATAGTGTCGAAAATCCTGCCGCCGGGACTCGAACCTATCACCTCCCGGTCAGAGGCTCTGCAGTGACATCAGTTGATGCACTGAGCTACCGCTCCCGGTCCAATTAAAATTATTTTACGGAAAACACAGTTTATTTTACTACCATGAGCACAATTCGACCTGTTCTACGCTTGATTTACAGACACAAAGGATCAAGAATTGTCCACTATTTCGTTACCAGGGCCTGACAGTAATAGTTTATCTGTCGAAAAATGGCGAATTTTAGCCGCACGATTAAAATACTTCCTCATTACTACGTCAGTTATGCACGCGACGTATTACGAGTGCACGTGTGTACTACTATCCTTTCGCAAGTACCCAGAGAGTGTTTGCAGACAGCTCGGAGTGTGTTTTGTTTTTAATGTTCATTTCAATGGTGGTATGGTGTAACATCTTGGAGAAAAACATTGTAGGGACATTCAGTTTTTAGAAAAAAAATACGAATACTGTATAAAAGACTAACTCGAATATTGTAGGCCTTTTTTCATGCAAATTTAAATACTTGTATTGTTACAAAACGCTTCCTTTCATCCAAGAACGTCTATAGCAGACGCCGAGCGGCCGAGCGGCCGGTAGCCGTTAACTGGCAATGTGTGTGACCGTTGGCAGTCGAGCGAGAACACGAGCCCACAGGACAATCCCGAAAACGTTAATTTATTTGATCTTTCTACTCCAATTTCTATTAAGAATTTGTCGATCGAGTAATTATTTAATTGTGTAATGGTAAACCGTAGCATTCAACTGCGTAAAGGTAAAACTAAGAAGTGTTAGGCATGTGGAGAATAAGCTGATGCAATAACACGCCAAATCATCGGTGTGTTATTCCTCGTGGTGCCGGGCTAACGGAAATCTACAAACTATCATCTGGAAACGCAGCAACGGTTGTATTTAGTTTTTAGTTAAACAATTTATGTCATACCAACCATCAAGACAATTTGAATATTGTATGTTTGCATGTAAGTACTTGTTGTCTCTCAGTAAAAGGTTCATTAAAATATTTCAAAACTTACGAACATATTTAATTACAGGCATCCACTTAATTCCCAATTCATCAATGGTCATTCAAATAGATATATTTGAATTCCATAACTGTTTTACCACAGACCTACCAGAGATGCAAAATAAATATTGGTATTTCAAAACCATAACCTTAATTCAGAATCATCATGTATGCTGCCGTGCGTGGAAATAGCTGTGTCGTTTCATTTACGAATCAATAGTTTTGGAAAAGGTAAAATCTTTTACCTAAACGAGAAGCAACTTTCTAACGTACTACCTGAGGTAGATTCATTAGAGCAAAAGATGAAGTAAGGACATCAGATACCAGAATCAAAATCTCACATTAAAAATATACTTTCAGATTTTGTAGTACGCAACGCTACGGGCGGTCCCACACTTTTTAGTTTGGCAGAACGTATTTCAAAACGTTTCACTTAAGTTCATGAAACAATTCGGATTTCTTTTGCGAAGCGTTTTTACAATGGTTTTAACCAAGCCAAGCGTAATTTGCAATTGATTGTTGCACATAATTAGCAACGTATATGTAGCAGCCAACGGGACATGCAGGACATTTTCTTTTCCTCGATGGAAAGAACGTCTTGGCTTCCAGTCACGTCTGATATAATCCGTGTACCGTATCTAGTGATGGAACATTTTACCAAAACATGGATACATCGCGAAAGGGTTTTCGAAGTCGATCGACGAAAAAACATCGATGTTTAAAACATTGATGTTCTAATTATAGACTAATAAACATGCAATTTTCCTATCCATTTTTTATTACAGCACGTAAGAGGAATATATTTTATAGTTTGATTACCAGCATGTTAGCAGTATGTTAATAAAAATTTGTATCGAACGTGAAGAATAAAATCTTCTGCTTGGATCGTGTGTATTTCTCGCAGACTGCAATGAACTAACGAAAATATGAGAGTCAGTATTTCCACAAACTCAAGCACTTCATCTCTCTAATAGGGCGGTAAAAACTAAATAACAAAACAAACACTCAAATAATATGGTGATAAATGTTGAACAAATATAAGTTTACTTGCACATATAAAACATATTTTATTTATAAATATATGGTGAAAGACATGCCAGTTTGGAAAGCAATAGTTGGTCACACATTACCTGTTACTATGGGACCTCCCAGGATTGGAGTGAGTCTGGTTCTCGACTTGTCAAAACGTCTGAGGGCCATTTCTAACACAACTGTCGATTCAGGCAATGACACGCCTGGCAATAACATACATTCATAATGCAAGCAGCTCCAATACTTCCTCATATTGCATAGGTGAAAAGTGCAACGTTAGAAAGAGGATGACGCAAAACAACGATATTTCTGTGAATTGCTACTACTCAACAACGTGCTTAAACCCCTTTATTAAAAAAAATCGATGTTTTTGCAACAAAATATCGATGTGAAGAAAACATCGAAAGGAAATATTGATGTTTTAAAAACATCGATGTTTTTTGCCATCCCTAACCGTATCTCGACTATCCTATTGGGAAAGTAAGCAACAGAACTTGGTGAAGCCTCCTTCTAAATCCATCAATATAGTGATCACTTTGAAGTGTCTACAGACGTTCCACTGATAACTATTGTTTTGAATTGCTTCTATCACAGCACTTGAATTTTCATACGTTTCTTTTAAATGAACATAATGAGTAATCGGTGTCGAAGGCAATTTTTCAATGTGCAATAAGATTGCCTTCAACCACTGCTGGGATGCGACGATAAATAGGCGCCGTACCGAAGGTCTGTGCTGTTGCTTCAATTCCATAAAGAAACGATTTACATCATTACAAAATACCATTGGATCATCTAAGGAAGAACATTGCTCTAGATCTTAGCTTCTCGACCTGTAATGGGAAATAGGATCATCATTCTCTAACATTTGTTTTTCCATTCAGTCTTGATGCTAACAGTTCTGTTTTGACTTTGGGTAGCGAAAGATCCCTAATGAGATCATTTAATTGGGATTGTGTAAATTTCTGTGTTTCCATATTAGACACCTCAGGAATATATTATGTATCTGAAAACCTTTCTACTTCTTTAAGACTACTACTCGATGTACATTTCGTTTCTTGAAGTACTACATTCATTTCATACGGAGGGATGGGAACCTGTAATTGGTCGTCATGAGACACGAGCCTTATTCCATACTGAAGATTCGGATACGCTATGCAATGCTTATTCTTGTATGAGAAACTAATAATACGGATACAGAAAAAGTAGCAATCATTACGTGGTTGATTAGCTCACGACAAATCATGAGAATGGCAAAGGGCATTAGAATGTTTCTTTTTTTGCACCCAATCTCCTAACCTCGTTGCACATGGTTTGCAAATAACATGCGGTGGCCATATTTACTTTGATCACCTAGAGAGCATCGAAAATACAGCTGGTACCGCTTCTGATGTCGTGAGGAAATCATGCGTTTCTGGTGTTTTGGTATAAAAGAACCACAAGCATAACGGAAGTTATTTCAATGATTGTGACACGTGCGAGGGATGATTTATCACATAATCTGCTACAAAACAATGTCGTCGACTGATCCCGAATTATCGCAATTACTTTGTATTTGAACACTGGAACACTTTCCACTTCATTTAAATAATTCATGAGTTCATGCCTCAAAGGAACTAAAACTCGCGAAATGGAAAATATCTGTATTGAGTAGATGTTGCCTGGGATACGATGAGCCGCAGAGTTCACTCATTTTTGTGCTGAAAGAAATGCACACTTCGCGGTGTGCATTGGTGTTCACCAATAAACCACTGTCATAGAAGTTATTGTATTTTATTCAGCAGTTGACATACGTCTTTCTCCTTAGACGCACTCTGTCGGTTCGCAACAGGAGACACTGTCTCATCTTATTTCTGCGACGGGCACGAATGGAATTCATGAAACGCATCGCCCAATGGAAGTCCATCGAGAGTTCCCGGAAACCAGGTCCCGTGAGAACAACAAAAATACGATTACCGAGAAACTGTATGTGATAGGTGAAAATTGATACCATATTTGAAATCTATACTATATTATATACACTTATTGGCTCTTCTGGTGAAAAACTATAATGAACCAATTGATCGTTCGAAAGGATTATTATCTGGCTTTGGTAACGAAATAGTAGATAAATCCTTTTTTTTTATAATATTTAATGACCCTTGTTCGACAAAAAAATTGTCTTTCAAGGGTATGAAAAAATTACAATAACATCATACAGAATATGAGGAGAAACTAAATAGCAACCTCTAAACAAATTACTTTTATAAATTAATTTTGAGAGTGATAATAATATTAAAAAGAAACTGTTTATAAATAATACATGATTCATGAAAATTTGTATAATATATGATAGAAACTGTGAGAAGAGACAACTAAGGAGGATGTAAAAGATCTTTAGGATAACGTGATTTAATTCGTGTGGATAAATCCTATTCCCAAATAGCAAAGTACTTGCTGTAACACGTGGTGTAGCCAGAATCTATGTTTTGTGGATCTTTGATACCGAAAAATCACTTGACGGCATAACGTCTGCCTGTCCGTCTGTCCGTCCGTCTGTCCGTTCGTCTGTCCGTCCGTCTGTGGTCAACGATAGTGCCTTTTTTCGTGCGGATGTTCAGCTCCAAAATTGATATTCCCCGATCGATGTGAACGAATTCCAGTCTTTCGCAATTTCAAATTACATTTTGATTTTTGAGGGTACTTTGCATGAAGCCCCAAAAACATTTTCAAAATTTTTGTTAAAAATAGCTCCAAATTTTTTATTAAACTTTGTCTTCGGATAGCGTAAAGTACGTTTTAGAGAATGATGCAGATCTCATGTTCGTTGAAATCCCGGAGATATAGATTTTTTCCTTAATGAAATCTGTTCTTTAAATGCAGGTCTTGAATTAAGGTCACGTTCAATAGTTAGAACATCAGAGTCGTTTTCGTGTAATTAGCCAAGAAATTTTGGCAATTTTAAATGTTTCATCAATTTTTTTCTCAAAACGGCACAAAGTTTTTTTTAATTGTCTCCTCATATGTATCAATAAACGGTAAAGAATTTGGGCTAGTTCCATTTTCGGCAAATTCTCCGTTGTTTCGAAAATAGCGAAAAATTAACATTATAAAACCTCAAACAAAATTTATGAAACTTCTAACACATGTTTTTAAAAAACTGCTTCAATTTTTTTCATTAAATTTCCTCTTCGTAAGTAACAACGGAATGTAAAAGATATGGTGCTAGTCTCATTTTCCGCGAACTTTCCATATTTTCAAAAATTGCAAACATTACGTGTTAGAAATACCGGGTTGAGACAACTACATTTTATGTGGCGGCCCTAGCTACAACTTCGCTGTGTTTCTATAGCATAGTGGAATGGCTGACTGCTTGTTAGCTCGGTGGATCAGACTTCAATTCTCGGTGCGGCATTGTGCATGACCTTATTTAATGATCTGTCTTCAATGAACAAATTTCATTAAGAAAAAATCTTTATCTTCCCTGTTAAAATTGTAGGAAGATGCCGAAAAATTTTAACAATTTGCATTTTTTCAAAGAGCAGGTCTTTCAACGAAAATGAAGACAGCTCCATTCTTTTAAGCGTCTTTTACACCATTCTAGAAAAAAAAGTTTCATAAAATAATTTCGATCAATTTTTGGGGTTTTCAAAAGTTATTAAGGCTTCACGTCAAGTGCACCCAAAAATCAAAACCGTTTAACTCGCGGGACCGCGAGTTGGTATATATCAAACAGAGAATATATATTTTTTTAAAAATTGTCAGAACCGTTTACGTGCTAACATTGACCACAGACAGACGGACGGACAAACAGACATTTTGCCGTCAATTGATTGTTTGGTGTCAAGGATTCACAAAACGCGGTTTCTGGCTACATAACGTTTTAGAACATGTGCTACTTTACTAGTTACAAGAACAAGATGTATTAACTTGTTCGTTATCAGGTTCTGAAAATAAGGTTTTTGTTTTATTTTTTCAAATCGCCGTTTTTTAGGCACAATTACAATACTTTCTTTTCTTATGAAAAGAGGTGAAAAAGTAAAAAGTCTCTAATTTTGATATTGTATTTCTAGAAACACGCCGAAGAAGTTTGAAAGTACTGCAGTTTTCGAAAGTTCAGAGGCTTCAGAGAAATTCGGAAATGCGCCATTTTTTAAAGTATTTAGATATTTATTTAGTCAAAAAAAGTAAAAACATGTATGTGACGTATGGGCAGAAACTCATCTGCGCATGCTTCCTTGAGTTTCAGAATCCCTTCCCAACAATTTAACTATTAATAGTTGAAAGACGAAAAAATAATAATAGTAATAATAATAATGATAATAATAATAATGATAATAATAATAATAATAATAATAATAATAATAATAATAATAATAATAATAATAATAATAATAATAATAAATTTTAAAAAGTGAGAGATAAACATTTCAAAAAATAGATATTATCGTTTCCGAATTATAGAAAACTTATTTGTAATGGTAAATGAACTGCAGATTTGATTTTTCTGCATTGTTAACAAAATAGAAACTCACCCTAAGCTCTACTACCACTACAAGCAAACGGAAAGCTCACAAAACGTGCGCATTGTGAAGCTACATTTGTATCCAGAAGAAATCAAGGGGCCATCTCAGCATTTGCTCTATGGATCAGCGAAACTGGTCAAAAACCCAATCGCGATGGGGGACATTGACCCGGAAGTTGAAGTACATTACTTGTTACAGGCATATTAAGTCTTTTTTTAAATTATACAATGCAAATGTAAACTAATGCAATATACTATATCTTGGTTTTGTTAAAGTAAACATTATTTTTCTTTTTGACGATCAATAAAGTCTCAAATTGTATAGAAACAGATTTGCAGCAGAAAAGATTTTACTTTTAACTTAAATTTGTGTACCATTTTCAATTGTTTAATGTCATTTGGCAATGCGTTGTAAAGTAACGTACATGTATTGTATGTGAATTTCTTGTAGTGAGCTGTTGATACTGACACTTGATGAACATGATTTCTACGTCGTGTGTTGTAACTATAAATATCAGTATTACATGAAAATATGGCCCCACCGTTAGGTGATTTTTGACAAATACAGATTGGTTTTGACAAATAATATGGCAAAGCAATGGTAAAATTCCAAGCTCAATGAAAAGAGGCTTGCAGGGGTCACGTGTATGGCATTTTTTTCATTATTTGGATAATTTGTTTTGCAATCTAAATGTCTAGGCACTAAAGGATGAGCTTCCCCAGAACATTATGCTATATCTGAGGCGGGAATGCACATTTGCAAAATACACACAACGGACTGCATGAAGGCTGACATAATTCGAAAGAATTCTGAATGCGAAACATAATGAGCTTAATTTAGTGTTTAATTCTGTTATATGTACTACATTCCATTTGAGGTTTGATTGAATTGAGAGACCTAGAAATTTTGTTACCTTAATATTAGCTATTTGCATTGTTCATTTTCAATGGAGCATACCATTGCCGATTTTAAACGCAAAATTGCATTGAGGCATTTTTTCCTTGGTTAACTTCCTTTTTTACTACAAAACCAATTTGAAACTTCTGAAATCGTACTATTTATTGTTTCTTTTTTGCAATGAACAATCGTGTCATCGACAAACTGAACTGTTCTTCCATTTTTAATAGATGATAACGATATGCTTATCGTTAACGGACAACAGAAAGAGGATAGGTCCTAAGATCGAACCTAGTGGGACCCATGTTCAATAGGCAAAGAATCGGAAAGGTAAGTAAATAATATCCTTTCGTGCCAGTATGGTATTTCTACTCTTTGATATCGATGTTTAAGGTACGAGGTTATTCACTCTAGGGCAATACCACGAATTCCACGAGAAGTTGATTTTGAGAGCAGGATGTTAATGTCAATGACGTGAGAAGCTTTCGAAAGATTTAAAAATATTTCAATGAGTGCTTCATTTTGGCCTATTGATGAAGCAACATCTTAGGAAGAAAAAAGGCAGTTTTCGTAGATTTTGATTTTCTAAAACCGTGTTGTGAGTCTGAAAACGCTTCGTTTTTTCTGAGAAAAGTTTCCATTCGCTTATAGAACAGCCTCTCTAATATTAGAAAATTGACAAAAGAGAAATTGGTCGGTAATTTTGAATTTAATTTTTGTTCCCTTTTTTAAAAAGTGACTTAATTTTTGCTGTTTTGAAAATATCTGGAAATATCCCTGTGCACAAGGAAGCATTGAAAATGTGAGTTAATGGGTGTATAATTGGAGGTGCACACGTTTTTAATAAACAATCCGGAAATTCATCTAAACCAAATGAATATTTATTTTTTAGTTTAATGACTATTCTAAGGATTTCGTTGGAAAAAGTTTCGGAAATAAACATCGTGCCGAAATGTTTTTGAGAAGCATATGATGTTGAATTTTGTAGTTTTAGTCCCTTCGTGAGATCAACCGCAAATCTAGAAAAGTGTTTGTTGAAGAGATTCCCAACTTTTTCTGGATTACTTGTTTCTCTTTCATTATCCTTTAAAACATCATTCTCTACGAAATATCGTGATGCCGTAGTGGTATTTTTTACGACATCCCACATTGCTTTAGTTTTGTTTCTAATGTTCAAAATATCCTCATTATTTTTGCCTGAACTATTAGTTTCGTTAAAATTCTTTTATATTCTCGGAAGTAGACATGGAAACCGGGTGATCGTTATGATGTTTAAAAATAAAGTAGATTGTACGTTTTTTTTTTCTAATTCCTTGTTTGATCCAAGTATTACTTTTTCGTGAATGTTTAATTTTCTCTTTTTAAGAGGAAAGCACGTGTTACAGTGAAATGAAACCTTTGAGAAAAATAAACTCTATTTTTCATTTGTGTCAATAGCGTTATAAACTGCGTCCCATGATTCCTTCAGCAAGTAGTCCGTAAATAATTTTATGTTAACTTGAGTAAATGCTCTGCACATGCGTGTTTGCATTTGTGTCAGTATTCATGTTTTTATATTTAGTTGCGGTTTTGTTAATTATAACAAGATCGATTTTTTTTAAGTAAATTCCGTGTGGTACGTTCACTGTAATATCTAAATTAAAAGACTGTTACGACTGTTATTTCAAAAACTTTTTCAACTGCATGTAAATTGAATCTGATAAGAAGGTAGAATCAATATTATTTCTTACGTAAATACACGAATCTCCGTAAGCACGGCCCTTATTTGATTCCCTCGCTCTACAATAAGATCCTATGAGGTAAAAACAAGGGATTTGGAGTGTGTTTAGATCATTATAAGATAACCAATGTTCTGTAAAGCATAAAACATCTATTTGACTCAAATCACACTGTAATGCTGTCTCGATAAATTAAATTTTATTTGAAAGAAATTGCACATTATGATGCATTTTTTGAATCTTCTGCATGTACCTACACGGATGCTTCTCTTCTGTATCTGACTGTAGTTGCTATTTATTTACCTCATTTTTACCTCGAGTGCATGGTCGAAGGAAGAATCGTGTCCCAGCAGTGTTAGGAGGTGAGGAAAGATAGGTTACAGAGGTAGGGGAATGAATAATGGGAGAGGTAGTACAAGGATTAGGTTCAGGGGATAAGGTAATTGGGTCCAAAGGAGTCCCGGAGGATGGAAGAGAACTAGGAGATGTAAGTGGGGATGAGTCTTGGGCAGGATACTGCTGAGGTGTAAGGATGTGTTTTGCAAGTTCGCTACCGAGTGCATGTTTTCCGACAAGGTTAAAGTGAAGACCATGCCGGGTGAAGTGTTTTTCTGAGAGAAAGTTAAGCTGAAATAATTTAACATGTGTGCCTCTCAGATGCAGTTTTAATTGGTTGTTTGCGTGTCTAATTTCTTTGCACACTGTTGTTTTGTTGTACCAGAAGAGCAGAGTCGAGATTTCAATGTTCGTGTTTTGGGCGGCACGTTGTAATTTGTCAACATGTTGCTCAGATGTAAAGTGACCACCCAAATTGATGTCATTTTGCCCTCCAATGATGATGACTCTATCCCGTTCGGTGAGAGTTTTTGTGTGGGTGTCCAATTCACTGATAACGTCGGCAACCCTCTCGTTAGATTTAGACACACACGTAACAGAGAAATTGGATGGAAGTTTCCCACTGAGCAGGGAGGAGATTTGTCGTCCATGGCCATCTGCTAAAATTATTACCTTTTTGGTGGGCTCAGTGGGAATGTCCTTGTTTACTTGCGGGCAAGGTTGCGCAACTCCACGTGTCTTTGTTTCTTTGCGCTTGCTAGCCTGTTTGTGTCGGTTTGTGGGTGGAGGTGTCGATGATGGGAGGGGGTAGTGAGGATTGGGAAGGCAAGGAAAATCATTGTCATAATCTAACACAGAAAATATCTTTTCAGTTGTGATTGGTTGTGATGATTGTGTTTTTGCTTTTCGGATGGACAATTGAAAGTTTCTGCGATGTTGCCTACTGTTGTCAAACCGTTTGAGTTTTGAACGACCTCTTCGAGCCTTCGGATATGTTCATCTAAATTATTGTTTATGTGTGTGAAGGCTTTTAGAAGGCCGGCTTTGAGAGTGTGCAGAGTAGAAAGTGTATAGCGAATAGTAGCCATGTCACGAATGCGTATCAAAATGCGTGGCAAATATGAGAATAAATAAATAGATGATAAATCAGATTATGTGTAAAAAAAAAAGTTTCCTAAATTATCTTTTTAATTTAAGTGTATTTAATTATTTAATTTAAGTTACGTATTTATTTAAAAAATGAAAGTAATGTGATTATAATTAGTATTTAAATGTTATTAGTTAATTGCGAGAAAAGTTCAATGTTTTTACGCAATAGATATAAGCTGAAAACTAATAAATACAATTAGATTACTATACTTTACCTATTTAAGTGCCACGAAAGTCACCACTTTGATATTCGAGAATTTAAAAACACAAAGTTCAAAATTTTCTGTTACTCTTATAGATGAAACTTTGAATTTTGATGTTTTTCACAATTATCACAATTCTTTCACTAATTGTTTAAACCTTAACGCAAATCTAAATTGACTTGGAGAGCAAATATGTATTAAAAGTCTTTCAAGTCGTTCAACACGTTTGTCCGTTAAACGTCTTTTAAACCAATATTTATTTACTTCTTTTCTACTAATTCAGGCAATATAAGTCTCTTTCAGCTTATCTGTAACAAATAAACTAGTAAAGAAAAAAAAGAGTACCTGAAAGATGTATGAAAGATGTAGTTGATGCGACAATAAATAAATAAATTTTAAAAAAAGATGTAAGAAAGTAGTCAAAATTAGTATTTCTTTATGGGGTAAAAATCCGAGGAAAGATTTAAAGAAAAAATTGTAAATGCTTTTGGAAAAACATTGTTTTTAAAATTGTCTTTATTTCACGAAAAATTACGCAAAGTCTACTTATATGCTGAAAAAATTGTACTAAGTGGCCTATTGTGCCTAAAAAATTGTTTTGGATCTAATTTTGAAGAACAGCTTTTATTAAGATAAAATTTATATTTTCAATACCATAGTTCAATACAGAAAAGTGCCGAAAAATATAAACTTTTGTGGTTTTCGAATAATCAGGGAGTTCAACGAAAATCGGGCCTGTACCATCTTTAAAGCGTACTTTCCTATAACTGAAAAAATAAAAGAACAAGTTTGGAGACATTGTTGAGACAATTTAAAAATTTGCGTTGAAATGGCTCTGTTGTTCTCTGCAGCGTCGCTGATCAGGAGATCCTAGGTTTCGGGTCCCGACGGTGGTGAATTTTTGACACTTAATAGCTAAGGCGAATTCAACGTCGTTCTGTATAAGAGTATTAGTGGCCTGCTGCTCTGATCGGTAGTTGTCTGTGGTTTCTTCAATCAATACCAGACGAATGGCGAAGGATTATCCTAAAAACGGGCCGCGAATCGCGCGCAATCTTTACCTCCTTTTCCTTGTCCCCTCTTCTCCCCTTCCACCCACACACACGCACTACACTACTACACAAGTCGGGAGACAGGCGGAAGCCCGGATCGTGTCCCGGCCGGGGTGGTGCTGGCGGAGAAGTTTGAAGTGGGGGAAACCCCGCTGGTCGGTTCTGGGTCTTACGTTCCAGTGGTGGAGGAATACCGCCGTCCCTCGGACATATCGTGCATTACATTTACCGGACTAATGACCTCAACAGTTGACGAGTCTGTAAACAAAATAATTAAACGAATAAGAAAGGCAAGGTAACACATTTTTTTTCCGGAAGAAAAGCGCACTATGTCAAAATTTTTCGAAATTGACGTTTTGACACCATTTTGCATAACATTTTCCTATCTTTCTAGTGGAATGAAGCATTATATCCTTGGTTAAATGAAAACCGATTCAGAAATTTTTGAAAACCACTATATTCCATCATAACATAGAAAGAAACGACACCAGAATCCCCAGAATTCTTAGAAAACTGAGAATGAAAAATAAATAAGATGTGTCACAGAGTAATATAAAAATTAATGCCAAGAAGTGAAGAAAATAGTCGCGTACAAAACAAAAGGGAGAAAAGATCGTAACCGTAAAATTTGGCTCTCCTGTAAAATTTGCTTTTTGTGACGTAGTACGCTTTTCTTCGGGGATACAGATATTTACCTCAGATTTTGTGGTTTGTAAGCGAGGCTTCTTATCTGAGCTTTTGCACCTTGGGCGTGATTGCGCCTGGTGGCGCGCACCTCCGCGCTACGGGAGCTTCGCGACACTTGCGGAAGAGGATGAAAGCGATTGCCCCACGTGGACTGGCTCAACATTGTTAGAAGAGCTATTCAGTACTGCCAAAAACTCTGTGCTCGTGTAGACAAAGGAGAAGTCACAGAACACAACTCAGGATTACTCAATTCAAAAGCATAAAATATTATTATAAGAATTCAAATTGCATCAGACGCGGAAAGTACGACCTGCCTACATTCGTTCTCTACTCAATGCTACAAGAAGCCCCGTGTTGACTAAACCTGACGTTTACTTCCAAAACGCGAAACAAGGTTCTTAAACTTGAGCTGCCGGACAAATCCTAGGGCACGTAATCCTCTCTCTTCGGGTCGTAAAATGTGCGTCTAAAACTGTATTGCGGGCAAAGTGCCCAGCATGCGCGCCTCGCGGAGGGCAGCGACTTTACTGAAAGAACGCGTCCGCGCCCCTAGCGCCTCTTGCGACTGTCTCGGCAACTAATGCGTTGATCGCCCACATGGAGGCCATTCCCCGTCTCTAGAGCTTGGAAATGTCTGCCAATCGTACACAAAGCCACAGGAGCACCGATGTTGTAATTGGAGGGGGTGATGAAGCGGTCAGAGCGCTCGCCTCCGATCGCTAGGATTGGGGTTCAAATGCCGGTCGTGCCCTGAGGAAACAAAGCGTGGTGGACAATGAGGCTTCGCGGCAGATTTTCACGTTTCCCATGTCCCTCATTCCACTACTGCTCCATATCTTTCTCATTTCATGCTCAACCATTAAATTCCTATTTATTAAAATTATCATTCATTCCAAGTAGGGCTGTGATATTTAAGTACCTGCATCGTTATAAAGAATTCTCTTTAAACCATGGAAACATTCCGCACATTGCAAATCATTGATTTGTAACAGAAAACAGCTTCAAATTGAAACCCAATTTCAAACCGTGATCTGTGCGTTATATCATAAAGGTCCGTTACTGCGCGTGAGAAAACATTCTATGTTGTGAAGGATTATAAACAACAGAAGACTTAGACATGCGCAATTAAATTGTATAATCAACTATTCAATTTAAACATCAATTTAAATTTACATAGATTTCGAGGATCCGCACGTTTCTGACTACCGTACTATGGAACACAAGTACACAAAAAGTAAACCACCAACAATGTAATGGTCTCCAAGAATATGTCATGTTGCAACTACATAACAGGAAACAACATGGTGGAGATTAAAATCTACGACACCACTGAACCGTTCCGGCTGAACTGGGGCAAAAAAATGTAGAAAATTTATAGACCGGGAGCCAGAAAGAAAAAACACGTATTATACGCTCAAAGATAAAACTTTTTCATAATTGCCCCCGTCTCTTTAGAGGGGGGATGAATATATTTACAATGGGGACCGTTTTCCTTATATGTTTATTTTGGATTTATCTTTTTCATTTTATAATTTTTTATTAACATTTTTATACATATTTTAGTAAGTTCTTTCCTAAGTATTTACATTTTGAACTTCATATTGTTTTGTTTAAACTTTTTTATTCCATAATTTAATTTCTGATTACTGTGTAATTTTATTTTTAATACTTTCATTCTAAACAGTATCATCAAAATTTGTTTTCATTTTCAGACATGTATATTAATTTTTGTCCTCCTCCTTTTGCTCTCTTCATGATGCATATAAATATCACGCGGACCGTTATGCTCTAGTACTATATGAAAAATACATTTAAAAAAATAAAATACTGATTGTCATATAATTTATGCAGTAACTTTCCTTTCCAAATATTAATACGTATACAAATGTCAGAATAATCACAACTTAAAAATACCTAATTTTAAAAATATTATAAAATATATGGTTTATTTCTAGCTTCGATAATGGCATCGGTGAGATATGAATACCACATTCGTATTTCAGACATTAAACATGACTCAGAAACATAAGAGTGCAGAACACTCTTAGAACATAAGAGAACAGAAACAACAGAAACATGCACTTGTTATACCTCACATTTGTAAAACTTTTACAGCTTTAGAAGTTAATTTCTCACGTTCGAGGCATCCAATCGGCAAGGCATTTGTAGATTAGTTTTGCAGACATTAAAATCAATGGAAACATATTTTTATTGGAGGTGTGACAAATTAGATATTTTTGAATCAGTACAACGACTACTTAGGAACGCCGAAACGGTATGGCGTGGTAATAATCAGCAACGAAGAAGAAATTTTCTACCATTCGGCTAACCAAAAATTCGCTTCGAACTCGTGATACAAGAGAGCATAAAAATTATACTTTCCATTCGACTGCGTAGGGGCGACGCGCGGACTGCCTAAATGCAAGTTGCGTGCGTAAACAATCTCCAACGGCTTATCAGAGTGGAATTCACAAAGAAAAATGCATTCATCATCGCGCAATACAGTCAGATTTATGCTACGTGGAAAAGGTGGACGTGAAATCATTGACTTACAAAAAATTTGTCAGTCAAATTATAAAATTACCTGAATATTTTTAAAGAGACCATAATAGCCCTTTCAATAAATTGGTGAACCAAACAGAACAAGGATACACGCTCCTACATCTATCTGACATATAGTATCTCTACAAATGAAAGAAATAATAGCCCATAATCATAAGAACCAGTTACAAAACTAGATGATCAAGCAACTCCATGGGAAGAATTTGTCACGCCATCCATACCGAAGATGTTGCCAAAGAAGCTACCGACACATGGCTTACCAAAGGACTCCTCTATCCGGAGACAGAAGGGTTTATGAGTGCAATACAGGACCAGATCAGAGAGACAAGAAGCATCAGAAAACATACAGTGTGAGTCAAGTAACTTTACCACCTCCTGCAGTTTTTGAACGGTTCAAGTTATTGCAATGCAAATTTCACGGAAGTGCATGAGGGATTGGAACTAATGGATTCATGTATTAATTTATATATTATCACTTATATTTTAGAAGATACTGAGGTCACTGCACTTTTTTGAAATGAAACTATACATATTTTTTAATCTATCATGACGAACGTAAAAATACGAATTTAATGAAATACATATTGCAAAATGTTAGATAGTAATTTTTTAAGTAATATTAATTTTATTGTGCTCACCTTTACTTGCACTAGAGTTATATCTCAAATATAAACTTGTTATGGCCATAACAGAATATTAATTTTATCTTTATTATTAATTATTTATAACATTGCAAGACAAGTATGTAAACAAAACTTTGTAAACTTTTTGTAGCGAGGTTTACCCAGGTATGAAATGTTACTACAAGTTAGCACTGCATTCTAGTGCTCGACTCCGAGCCGTGCGGACCTAGTAAGCGGAGCTCCCGCAGTTCTCCGGTTAACTAGTATCCCGTAGTGAGTGAACTTCGAAGTTTCAGTAACAACTTAAATGATATCGTGTGATAGGTGAATGTCATTCGATATCAACTCATCAACAGGGCATGCGATAAGCAGTGCTCTGTTAACCCTAAACAACGGTGGATTCGACACCTCCTTCACAGACGATGTTCTTCAAAACCCGGAAATGTTACCATCTAGTGAAGATATGGATTTCAACACAGACGCAGACCTGATGCAGCACAACCCCGAAGTGAATCTCGAGGTTGACAACTCAACAGCAAACGCGACCAACGGTCAAACCTACCCTTCAACTGCAACCTCTCTCACCAGAAAAAGGTCAGTCGGTGATGTCTCAAATAATCACGAAAACAAAAAAATGAGTGTAGATCTCAACAAATCTAGTGATCCATCTCAATTCTCAAGTGAACTGGAATATAATGTGCCTACCAATAACAGATTTAGTGAATTAGGACAAATCAATGATGAAATCGAGGACACGAGATTTGCTACCTAAACAATCACCCAATCGATAATTTGTCTCAAACAGGTAAAATTCCTCCAATATATGTGTCTAATATAATGAACATTAAAATTTCCAAGGAATTAAGCACAAAGTACAGTAATTTCATATCAGATGTTAAATATGACAAAGTCAAGATCAGTGCCAAAACACCAACAAACTTCCGTAACATAGTTAAATACCTAATACAAACACAAAGGAGCTTTCATTCGTTTAAAGATCCTTCAAACAAAAAAATTTCAGTTGTTTTTAAAAACCTGCATCAATCAATAACAGTATCCGAAATAGCATTAGACTTAAAACAGCGGTACCCTTCAATACTGAAAGTGGCCAGGCTCCAAAAGGACGGCAACCCCATTCCTGTAGTGGCCGCTGAATTTAACGGAACCGAACCAATTGACAGCATTCTATCAATAGATCAAATATGTAACCATCGAGTAAAGGTAGAAAGACGTAAAAAACCGAAAGGCCCCTTGCAATGCCAAAGATGTTTGGATTTCGGACACACACAAAATAACTGCAATCACGTCATTAACTGTGCGTTCTGTGCGGGCAATCATTATTCAGTAAAGTGTCCCAAGAAGAACGAAACTCCGACGTGTGCTCTCTGTAAAGGAAACCACAGAGCGGACATTAGGAACCAGAACTGTTTACACTTTAAAGAGATAAGTGAAAAAAAAACCGCCCAATGATAATAGTTATGTAAACCAGTCCTTAACTGGTCAATCCTCACAAATCAACCTTAATCAACAATTCCCACCATTGCCTCAAACCAACACAATCCCGAACTTCAGCCATAAATCGAACTCCCAAAATCAACCCAAAACTGCCCAAAACTCCCGTAACACCTCCCCACCAAATTCCAATCACCAGACCCCACCCAGCAACCCGATAATCAACACAATTATAAATACCATCACCTCATGCATAATTAATTTCATCAATTCTTTAATACCTCTATAATCAGCACCATACAAAACTCCGTAACCGCGTACTTAACCAATAGCACTGGCAGATAAACCCAACAATAATTTAACCTGCTAAAATTGGAACTCCAATGGAATCAATAACAAAAAGGTGGAATTAATTCACTTTCTCCACCATTACGACGTTGACATTGCGTGCATAGTTGAAACGCACCTGAATCAAAAAAACAAACTATTCATCCCAAATTACACTCTTTACAGATCTGATAGATCTGAAACCAAAGGTGGAGGCGTACTAATAGCGGTAAAATCATGCTATAATCACTACCAATCTAATCTTCCGAACTCCCCCGGCATTGAAGCCATCGCAATTAACATAAATATAAACAATCAAGTATGGAAAATAATATCAGTATACAAGCCACCAAGTACCAAAATCCAAAACGCAAACCTACAAAATTTCTTCCAGCCCACGGAAAATGTCCTATTGTTAGGTGACCTCAACGCCAAACATACAAGCTGGGGCTGCCAAACCAGTAATCACGATGGCAAAATCTTAGCAAATATAATTAATCAATTAACTTAAAAGTTTTATCTCCTCCCGAACCAACATATTACCCATTCGACCGTCTGCGCAAACCGGATATCCTTGATTTAGCCATAACCAACACAAAAATAAAATTTCACATTTCAACAATTTTTGAACTAGACTCAGATCACATTCCGGTTTTATGACTACCCAACAATTAACCCTCAACACGCCCCTACCCCAAAATAAATACTTTAAAAATAAACTGGGCAAACTATCAAACTAATCAGAAATGCAATTCCTAGAATAAACCAAAACTCCAATTGAAATAGATCAATCAATAAACTATTTGAACGAACTAATTATTTCCACTATTAAAAAATCTCAACCCACCATACTACCAAACTCTAACAAAAACATATACACAAATTACCCCTATCTATTCAAAATGCAATAATCACAAAAAATAAAACCAGAAGCCTGTGGATCCAACTAAAAAATAACATTGTAAAAAAAAAAAAAAAAATTACCAAAAATAAAAAAAAAAAAAAACCTCCCTTAAAAACCACGACAGGTAAAGCTTATTCATCATATCATAAAGCTGAAGAACTTGCTGACTATTTTGCTTCGACATTCACCTTAAATAATTCACAATTTCATCCCGAACACAACACCATACTAAAAACATACAGAGAAAGTATTCATGGATCTCACCACAAAATCCAATACACATCTCCGACTGAAATCAATAAAATCATAAAAAACCTCCCAACTAAAAAATCCCCAGGTCACGGTTGCATTAATAACACAGGTCTAAAGTACTTACCACCCCCAGCAATAGCATTTTTAAATAACATTTTCAACTCATGCTTCAGAATCGGCTATTTCCCATTGACTTGGAAGCATGCAATTATCATTCCCATCCCCAAACCAAACAAAAACGCTGCCTTCTCCGACAGTTACCGCCCTATAAGCTTGTTACCAAACCTTTCAAAAATTTTCGAAAAAATTATCCTAAAAAGACTAAACAAACATCTCCACCTAACAAAAGCTATACCAATAGAACAATTTGCATTCACAGAAAAAATATCCACACAACATCAGTTACTCCGTATTACGGAGCATATACACACAGCCTTTCAAAGAAAACACCACACCATAGCGATTTTCATAGACACTACAAAACATTTGACCGAACATGGCATCAAGCCCTGAGCTACAAACTAATCAAAATAGGCACTCCCCACTACATACTCTCAATAATAAATAGTTTTCTTGACAATAGAACATTTTCGGTAAATGTTAACAACCACCTTTCAAATCCGAGATTAATAAACGCTGGACTCCCTCAAGGTTCCCCACTTTCTCCGACCTTATTCAACTTGTATGTCGCTGATCTTCCTAAACTACATAATATTCAAATAGCTCAATTTGCGGATGATACGGCCATATTCTCTTCAGACACATCCATGAATCTAATTAGAAACAGAATGCAATTATACCTTCACATGTTGGATAGCTGGGCTTCAAACTCAAGATACAGTTATATCCAAGTAAAACTTTCGCCAAAATATTCACACTAAGACTTTACACTCCACCCACTCCTATGACACTAAACAATAACACAATAGAATGGTTACCCCCCAACAAACCGGTTAAATATCTCGGACTTCAACTAGACACCAAACTAAACTGGAAGCAACACATAGATAACAAACTAATTCAGCCAAAATAAAATTACTGCAGCTAAAACCACTAATTCACAGAAATAGCTCGGTACCATTCAATTCCTCCATATTAATATTCAAAACAGTTATAAGACCTCTACTACTGTACGCCTGCCCCATATGGATAAGCCTCCAAAACCAACATTAACAGAATTCAAGTAATAAAAAATAAATTTCTTAGAACAATTACTAATGCCCCATGGTTTGTATCCAACCTCCAACTTCATAAGGAATTTAACCTCGAACCGTTATCACAGCATATAGCTTATTTTTCCACTAACTTTTACTCTAGCTTAAATCAAATCCCCTCTCTGGTGCCTTTCAGACTCGGTAAAAATCCCATCCATTAAACCAGAATTACAAATAAATACCCCTACCATTCATTTCTCATCAAATTCGCCAATTTGGAACCTGATTAGTGGACCCACTAGGGATTCCTCTCCCAATGTAATAGTTGTGAGTCAGTTGTGAGTCAGTTGTGAGTCAGTTGTGAGTCAGTTGTGAGTCAGTTGTGAGTCAGTTGTGAGTCAGTTGTGAGTCATTTGAGTCAGTTTTGAGTCAGTTGTGAGTCAGTTGTGAGTCAGGAGTCAGTTGTGAGTCAGTTGTGAGTCAGTTGTGAGTCAGTTGTGAGTCAGTTGTGAGTCAGTTGTGAGTCAGTTGTGAGTCAGTTGTGAGTCAGTTGTGAGTCAGTTGTGAGTCAGTTGTGAGTCAGTTGTGAGTCAGTTGTGAGTCAGTTGTGAGTCAGTTGTGAGTCAGCTGTGAGTCAGTTGTGAGTCAGTTGTGAGTCAGTTGTGAGTCAGTTGTGAGTCAGCTAAGTCAGAGGTCAGTTGTGAGTCAGTTGTGAGTCAGTTGTGAGTCAGTGTGTAAGTCAGTTGTAGTCAGTTGTGTCAGTTGGTCTGAAGTCAGTAGTCAAGTCAGTTGTGTCAGTTGTAGTCAGTGTAGTCAGTTCAGTCTTGTAGTCAGCTGTAGTCAGTTGTAGTCAGTTGTAAGTCAGTTGTGTCAGCTGTGTCAGTGTCAGTCTGTCAAGTCGTTGTAGTCAGTTGTAGTCAGCGTCAGTTGTGTCAGTTGTAGTCAGTGTAAGTCAGCTTGTAAGTCAGTTGTAAGTCAGTTGTAAGTCAGTTGTAAGTCAGTTGTAAGTCAGTTGTAAGTCAGTTGTAAGTCAGCTTGTGTAAGTCAGTTGTAAGTCAGTGTAGTCGCTTGTAAGTCAGTTCTGTAAGTCAGTTGTAAGTCAGTTGTAAGTCAGTGTCAGTGTGTCATTTAAGTCAGTGTAAGTCAGTTGTAAGTGCAGCGTAAGTCAGTTGTAAGTCAGTTGTAAGTCTTAGTCAGTTGTAAGTCAGCTTGTAAGTCAGTGTGTCAGTCAGCATTGTAAGTCGTGTGTCAGGTCGTTGTAAGCGTGTAAAGTTGTATGTCAGTTGTAAGTCAGTTGTAGTGTCAGTTGTACTGTCAGTTGTATGTCAGTTGTAAGTCAGTTGTGTCAGTTGAAGTCAGTTGTATGTCAGTTGTATGTCAGTTGTATGTCAGTTGTATGTCAGTTGTATGTCAGTTGTATGTCAGTTGTATGTCAGTTGTATGTCAGTTGTATGTCAGTTGTATGTCAGTTGTATGTCAGTTGTATGTCAGTTGTATGTCAGTTGTATGTCAGTTGTATGTCAGTTCGTTGTATGTCAGTTGTATGTCAGTTGTATGTCAGTTGTATGTCAGTTGTATGTCAGTTGTATGTCAGTTGTATGTCAGTTGTATGTCAGTTGTATGTCAGTTGTATGTCAGTTGTATGTCAGTTGTATGTCAGTTGTATGTCAGTTTTATGTCATGTAGAGTCGTAGGCTTCCGCGGCCGGAGTCGTTGAATTTTTGGTTGTCCGGGATTAGCCGCGTCATGGTCGATGGTGCTGACGTTTCGGCCAACTTGCTGTGGCCTTCTTCAGAGCTGTGCTGCTGTCAGTTTTAAGTCAGTTTTAAGTCAGTTTTAAGTTAGTTTTAAATCAGATTTAAGTCAGTTTAAGTTAATTTTAAGTTAATTTTAAGTTAATTTTAAGTTAATTTTAAGTTAATTTTAAGTTAATTTTAAGTTAATTTTAAGTTAATTTTAAGTTAATTTTAAGTTAATTTTAAGTTAATTTTAAGTTAATTTTAAGTTAATTTTAAGTTAATTTTAAGTTAATTTTAAGTTAATTTTAAGTTAATTTTAAGTTAATTTTAAGTTAATTTTAAGTTAATTTTAAGTTAATTTTAAGTTAATTTTAAGTTAATTTTAAGTTAGTTAATAAGTAATCAATACATATGTAAAGTTGTTAACAACTAATCTGTGTAATTACCATCAAAACCAATAAATTAAAAAAAACAAGTTAGCACTGCTGTTATCACTGATAGTCCATTCCGGTATCGATGCCTAGTGTATGAAGTAATGTATTGTTTCCGTAATACCGTATATCGCTACTAGCGGTGCTATAAGAATTGAATGAAAATATGTTCCTACCGTTAAGTAAGTCAGTTTTGTCAAATACTACAGATGCGTAAATATTTGCAAGGCAATGGTAATGGCAATATTTGCAAGGCAATATGCGCAAGGCAATGGTAATATTCGAAGTTCAATGCGTATAGGCATGCAGGGATCACGTGGATGGCATTTTTTCATTATTCGAATAATTTTCTTTTGCAATCTAAAGGTCTGGGTACTACAGGATGATCTTCCCCAGAATATTATCTCATATCTCAGGCGGGTATGCACATTTGCAAAATACTCATAACGAGCTGCATGAAGGCTGACAGAATTTGAATGAATTCTAAATGCGTAACATAATGAACTTAATCTAATGTTTAATTATGATACATGTACATTCAATTTGAGGTTTGACTGAATTAAGAGACTTCGAAATTTTGTCACTTTAACATCAGCTAATTGCATATTGTTCATTTTCAATGGAGCATTAAAATTGTCGATTTGAAATGCAAAATTGCATTGAAACCTCTTTTCCTTCGTTAATTATTAATTTGTTATTACAACCAATTTGAAATTTCTGAAATTGAACTACTTATTTTTCTTTTTTTGCAAAGAACTTTCGTGTCATCGGCAAACAGAACTGTTCGTCGATTTTTAATAGAGGGCATATCGCTTACGCATAACAGAAAGACGATAAGACCCAGGATCAAGTGTGTATGACAGGCACACAAACTATGTTTTAATTCCGGTTAGTAGAAGACACGCCACATATCAACATTATTTGTAGATGTCTAAATATCTTGGAGGAATATCAATAATTTTACGAAATTTGGCACAATAATTAATGCAAGCATTGCATTAATATGCAAGCATTGCATGCGAATACAAAAGTGTTTGTTTGGCTTAGTGGTGGAATGCTTACTTTCGGAACCTTAAGCAACAGGATCGAATTCAGTGAAAAACACTTTGCTTATTGGTACATCTTTTGTCAAATTGTATTTGAGAACTCTTTCCTTTGCGTAATTAAATTGTTTTTTAAATCATCGTAGCCCTGAAAAGGGGTTTTTATTTTTCTACGAAATATTTTTATTTTTAATTCTCCAAATCAGGTATTTTATTTTATTCTAGGAAACATAAGTTATGATTATTAAGGAATCCAAAAACACCACCACTGAGACAGACAGGTATCTATCTTTCACTAACACCATAATCATGTTTGACTTGGCTATGGTGAGCCCTGTCAAAAAATGAAAAGGGAGTAGTTCAATTTGCTTAGCCGTGAAAATACTGATTTTTTTCTTTCCTTGCAAAGTGGCCACCCTGCATAGCCCCTTATTTCATTTTTCCCTGGACTCGAAAGTACTGCAAGTCGGCAGTAGCCTAAAGCTTAAGAGAGAAAATCCATAATTTCTCTCAACAAAAGAGATGAATTTATTCAACTCCTGAACTATAATATTGTACCATGCAGAATGACATAACTAATACGGTCGTCTGATATATAACTAGAAGCAGTTATATTTTGCGTTAATATTAGGTAGAAATGTCCTCGCTATTAACTACTGTTATTTTTTACTTAAAATTTGCATTATCTCTATATACAATCAATGTCTAGGAACCTTTGCATCTACAAAATTCTTTTTCACAAATTATAACTTGAAATTTACTTAATTTTACTTTAAAGCTACGAAATCTCAATACACAACTAAAGCCTAGCTTCCACATGAAAGCAAGGAATCTCAGAAACATTCATCATACGAACAAGTTTCTCGAAACCTTATTAACTGCAGTGTAGACATTGCAAGTTACCTCGTGTAGACATTGCAACACCTCGGTGGTATCAACTGTGTGAGAGTGAGGTATTTCGTAATGTTTCCTTGAATGTTCTGCTGATGTGGTAATTCAATGGGATAGCGTTCCCTCACTAAGTTTAGCACCTGAAGATGTAACAAAAAGAGTTACGAAACGTTGTGAAATTACTGAATAAATGATTGTTATAAAAAACTTTGGATACTTTTATTTGTAAACATATATTGACAATCAAGAAGAAATATTGATTCCATAATCTTTATTCACATTATCTATAAAGAGCGTATGAGAATCAGTAAACGCATTTACTATATTGTTTACTTTTTTCTGGACAAAGGAGTCGAACAATATAGTAGTACTAATAAAATTCATATCAAGGCAAACAGGAGACATTAAGACGGGATTTAATGAATTATTTACAGATACAAACTAGTGGTGCTAATTTACCCGTTGGAAACCCTCATTTTTCGAACATTGCAAAAGTTCAACATTTTTTTGGAGTCTTCCTCCAAGTAAAATATTAAAGATAAAGATTTTTCTCTTAATAAAATCTTTTACTTAAAGGTAGCTTTTGAAATAAGGTTATGTACAATTTTTCGGACATTTGAGTACTTGTCCCGTAATTTTGCGAAAATACGTGGAGAAAGTACGTACTATTTTAGCACCAAGAATTTTTTAGAAATCTTTGATTGCATCCCTTGTTCGCGATCGTGAATTTTGCGTGCTTCATGCATAACATTGACAAGATAATTATAGAATTTTCTAATTTTGGGGACTTTTTAATAAAATAGAATGGATAGAAAAATCACCCAGTCTGGAACTCGAACTCGCTATTCTCTGTGACTTTGACACTGACCCATCCACATATGCAAAACTTAATGTCTGTTCAGTTTTATGGGCAGGAATCACGGAAGTCTTTCAACTATTTACCTCTCAATAGACGTTAAAATATTTTATACGCCCTCCGATAAAATTAATTTAATTTTAATATTATTTTACATTTCCGGGTTTGTAGGTCGTGGTCTAACGGAGACTTGTCCATTCGTTTCGAGTCTGTGGATGTCCCTCGTCGCGTGAACATCGTCCCGGAGCGCTCCGAGCTTAGGCGCAGGTAGTTTTTTGCAGGTGGTCAACGGCAGATTGTACAGCACGGGTCCAGTCGTCGCAACGTAAAAACTCAAAGATAAGTATTGTATTATATTGTATACTATTGCTTTCCTGGTATTCTCTTTTCGATCGGTTTCTTAATAGTAACTCGTATTTTCATATTCCTAGTTTTCTTTCCACTATACTGCCTTTACTCTCCATTTCATATAGCAATTCCGTCTGAATCTGCTCCTCGCTGCACGTAAAACTTTAAAACATATTCCTTAGTTTAATAAATTTAGTAATTCTTTCAAATTTATTTCCTCTAACATTACTTAGAATTTTCCTCTAATATTTTGTGAATCTCTCCTTTTAAACTCTACTTATACCTACTTAATTTAATTTGGGTAGTTTTTTTTTCTCTCTTTCTTCTTCACTTGTCAGCATGGCATCTAATACCAGAAAACCAAAAATATTTACAAGTAGAAATCAATTCAATTTTGCAGGAAGTTGTTAAATGCCTCCTTGGCGGCAGTCCTCACTGGAATGGTCGCCAGCAGTTAGAGGAAAGCATGAATTTTAACACCGATTTAATTAATAATTTGCGCAGGGAAATTGAAGACCAAGACAGAGAAATTAAAAATCTGAAAGCAGAGCTCGACGCGAGAACAGATCAACTTGAGATGCATACGCGGTGGAATTCCTTGCGGATCTTCGGAGTCTAGGAAAAAGATCATGAAAATCCAGATCAACTTGCGCTTGATGTGGCAAAACAGATAAGTGTCGATTTGAGCCTGAACGACATTGATAGATGCCATAGAGTAGGACCCAAGATCCCACAAAAAACGCGACCACTCATTGTAAAATTTGTAAGTTACAGGAAGCGTCGTGAAGTCTTTCGGGAGAAAAGACAGTTGAAAAACACCGGTGTCACAATACGAGAAGACCTCACAAGATCACGTCTGGAGGTTCTGAGAGCGGCCATAGATAAATTTGGCCTGCGGAATGACTGGACGGAAGATGGCACAATAGTCATTAAAACAGGTTGCAGGAAAGCCCGCGCGCAGACAATTGCCGACTTGCAGGCCATTTGCGCCTAAGAAAGAGCGCTCCCCACCCCTACCCCACAGCTTAACACTCCCTCTACGTGGAATTTCCAAGGATCCTCTCTTTCCTCTTCACCCCCTAAGCATCTTTTCTTCTTTCATCTATTCTCTACAACCATAGACTAAAGATGTCCTTAGTCTATGCTACAACCTTTCTGAAAGCATGGTCACTAGCATGAATCCGCGCCTACAGCTTTCCTCATTACATGGACAAAGCAATCAACCAATAACACTTACTCATAATACTTATGCCTCCATATCAATATCTTCATCGCGAAGTTTATTTGTCGGTCACATAAATGCTCAATCGCTATATTGTGATCTCGCTGAAGAGCGAGAACTAATTTCAATCCACCGTTTTCATGCTCTCCTTATTAGCGAAACGTGGCTAAAGATGTCACTTGCTACAACACGTCACAATTCCTGGATACCGTTTTCTTAGAAGTGACCGGAACCCACATATCGCGTCACAGGGAGGTGGTGTCGGTATTTACCTTCGTGATGATCTCACATATAACTATATAACTTCATCAGCAGATAACGTTAATCAGAGTAACGATCATCTCTTTATTGAAATTTCAATACTTAACAAACAATGTGCCCTAGGCGGAGTGTACTGTCCTCCGAAAACAGGGAATATCGAAGTTATCGACAAAGAAATTGCGCTTTGCACAAGTAAATACGATAACGTAATACTGATGGGCGATTTCAATGTAATCTTCTAAAATCTTGCCGACAAATTCAAACGTATGTTTGGCGAGATGAATCTTTCTATCTTACCACTAAATGCAAATCGCCATACAAACAGTACAGATACTTGGATAGATCATATCGTTGAATCGAATCATGACAAAGAGAAATTCGATGGCCAATCACCAGTTCCTGGAATATCTAAACACGATCTCATATACGTCTCATTCAATATGAAATGCCCTAGATATACGCCAACAGTTTTCAAATACCGCGACCTCAAAAGATTTAATCTTGAATTATTTATCTCTGACGGTAAGTCTATGCCCTGGTATCTTGTCTCTCAAGAAAGTTCGTTAGATAGAAAAGTAAATACTTTTACTCGTCAATTGACGGAACTGATTAATCAGCACATACCCGTAAGGAAAGCTCGTGCAACACGTCCGTCGGCACCTTGGATAACAGATGAAATACGTTGCTTTATGAAACAAAGGGACGCTGCCTTCAAAATTTTTCGAAATTCAAAATGCGAAAACGCCAGAATTAAATACAAAAATTAAGAAATACTGTTACACAAAAATTGAGAAACGCGAAATGTAAATATTACCACAAAGGTTTGGGCACAAATGGCGACTCGAAACAAATATGGAAATATCTACGAACTCTTGGCATAGGCAAATCACGAGTCCCGCTGCAAATTCATGTACCTCTAGACTCCCTAAACCAACGTTTCGCTAATATAGCTCCCCATTTCGAAAGTTCATTAAATACCATGACTCTATTAAACTTACAGTTCCATTCTAGAAATACTCCAGAAGAATTTTTCTTGCCTGTACAAGTCATATTGACGTCCTTAAAACTATTCAGAGTCTAAAATCAAGCGCCTCCGGAGTAGACAATATTAATGCCAAATTACTGAAACTTTGAGCCGAAATAATATACCCCATTGTAACAGATATAATAATTTGTTCTATCATAAGTGGAACTCATCCGACCTCTTGGAAAACTGCACTTGTCCATCCTCTTCGTAAATC
The DNA here is from genome assembly GCA_964035755.1 of Teleogryllus oceanicus. Lineage (NCBI taxonomy): Eukaryota > Metazoa > Arthropoda > Insecta > Orthoptera > Gryllidae > Teleogryllus > Teleogryllus oceanicus. The sequence continues at coordinate 156,757,191 of CAXIVR010000001.1, forward strand.
AACAAATCCTCCTGAGTACAGACCTATTAGTATTCTACCTACAATTTCTAAAGTATTAGAAAAAATTGCACGACATCAAATTATGAACTATTTAGACAGCAAAAATCTCTTAAGCAAACATCAACATGGTTTCCGATAACACAGAAGAACAGGAACTGTGCTTTTAAGCATAATTGAAGAGGCCAGAATCGTCATTGACAACGGTAAATTAACAATACTTATTCTCTTAGATTTCAGTAAATGATTTGACTCGGTCGATCATGATATCCTACTAGAGAAAATGAAAGCATTGGGCTTCGCTAAACCCACTATACGCTGGTTCTCACAATATCTTTCAGATCGTCAGCAAGTCGTAAAACTGGTGAAAACCGATCCAGTGCCATTAGAACCACCCGGGGTATTGCACAGAGAACAGTTCTAGGATCCTTAGCATTCTTAATTTACGTAAACGACGTAGGACAGTGTCTTAAATACTGTCACTATAAAATGTACGCAATGACCTTCAATTATATGTCAGTGGACATCTGTCGGACTTAACTCTTTAGTTCAGAAAATAAATGAAGACCAAATGCTCTCAATAAATGGACCGCAGCCCTAGGACTTTTATTAAACCCAAATAAGTCACGAAGTTTACTGATATGCTCCCGCAACGCCATCAACAAATTAGATTACATGGGAGTTTTTGTTTTTTTTCTCCCTTTCAAAATTCAAAATTTATTGCTTATTTATCCTTGAAAATAGATTTTATTACATGGGAGTTTTTGTTTTTTTCTCCCTTTCAAAATTCAAAATTCAAAATTCAAAATTCAAAATTCAAAATTCAAAATTCAATTCAAAATTCAAAATTCAAAATTCAAAATTCAAAATTCAAAATTCAAAATTCAAAATTCAAAATTCAAAATTCAAAATTCAAAATTAAAAATTCAAAATTCAAAATTCAAAATTCAAAATTCAAAATTCAAAATTCAAAATTCAAAATTCAAAATTCAAAATTCAAAATTCAAAATTCAAAATTCAAAATTCAAAATTCAAAATTCAAAATTCAAAATTCAAAATTCAAAATTCAAAATTTAAGTAGTATATGACTTAGTGTAGGGATCACAGAATTTTGAAAATGTGCACACAATTCACGTTTCCCCATAGCACGACATACGCAGTTTTTAACTGTTTTTTGACGTAAAATAAATAATAAATAATAATAAGATTAAACCCTTCCGTCCATTAGTATAAATGGCTCCCCTCTACCCTGGTGTAACGACGTAAAGAACCTAGGAATTCATATTGACAGCGCTCTCAGCTGGACAACGCAAGTAAGTAAGATTTGTCAAAAAGTCTTCAAAGCCCTCCACTCCCTAAAACGCGTACGAAAACTACTTCCTATAAAAACACGTATGAACCTGATTACATCACTAATTATGACCCATTTCGATTACTGTGATTTCTTGCTCACTGACGTAAAAACCAAGCAACAACGGAAGTTGCAAATAGCACAAAACGCATGCATTCGTTTCATATTCGACCTTCGTAAGTTCGATCACGTATCTGCGTACTACAGACAGACAAAAATTATCTCTATTGGAAAAAGAAGAATATTGCATAGCCTCTTGCTTCTCCATAAAATCTTGCACAGCGGCCTCAAACACACATGTCTAAGAACTTCAAAATGCTAACACTAGAGCGATCGCGTTCGGCATTATTGCTGTGCATACCTCGACACAACACTGTATCATACAGTAAATCTTACACTGTCACAGTAATTCGAAACTGGAACTCACTACCTACACATCTTAAGAGAATTAGCAACTTTAGAAAATTCAAAACTCAACTCGGTGTCTGGATAAAAAACAATGAAATATAGTTTACACATGCTCTCTGTTTCATCCGCAATTTTATCTTAATTATTTTCTGAAACAATGACCATGATCCCTTTATTACATATCATCCTCCATGTTAGATTTTTTTAAGTCATATTTTCAAAAGTATTTCTTCTCACTCCTTTCCTCCTGGCCATCTTCCTACTTTCCTAATTCCAGGATACAGTTGAAGCTAATCCTATTACTGCTGATACAATGTTTAAAATTAGAGAAATTACACAGCAATATCTAAAATACAACTTTGTTACTATAATGTAATAGATTTCTAAATGTAAAATAAGAAAATATTATGTAAAACTACAGCTTATAAATCTTTCTGAAATTATTATGCATTTTATATATTTTACGACACTTTCTGTATTTTATACTGTAAGATTCCTTTTGTAAGTCTTTTCCAATGATTAATGTGGTATTTTCCATGTCATTGATTGAATTATGCATTGCATATATCATCAAGTACTACCTGTTGTTATGTAATTGTAAAATTATATGTACTATATTTTCCCTTCTGATCCCCCCGTATCCTCTTCATGATCATTTCTTTATTCTCTCCTCTTGTCCACCTTCATTTTCTTTCTTCCCCTTTTCTTTTGTTTTCACTCTCAACCCTGATATTTCTTCCCTCAATGTTTCGGCCTTAAGCCGCCATCCTGATTGAGTTTTTTCTGGTTACTCAATCGCTTAAGGCGTATGCCGGGATGGTCCCTAGTATGCATCCCAGACGTAACCCCCTCTTTTTGTTTATTGTTCACAGTTGAGGCATATCGAGTAATGACACCTGACATTTCGGGCGAATTTTGAATTATTGATTCAAAGTGGAAAAAGTGGGAGCTCTTTTTTATCTCATTTTTTAAGAATGTTCCTTACATGATTTCTTTCCATTTTGCAAAATTTCAAGAATGAACAAAAAGTGACAATAAATTCATTTGGCTCATACTCGTGAATTAATGTAGATGGTAGTCACAAATTGATATTTTTTCCTCTGCGATATGAAAAGTCAGTTAATATTAATTACATCCGAACGCCTCAACTGTAATTTTTAAAATTGTAAATTAATTAAAGTGGTTAGGCGAAAGAGCAGGCCTCGCCACAAATAAAGACAATTTTATAATAATAATAATAATAATAATAATAATAATAATAATAATAATATCAAAAATAATAATAAATAATAATAATAATAATAATAATAATAATTAATTATTATTATTTATTATTATTATTATTATTATTACGTTTCGCCTGCAACTGTGGCAGTCATCTTCAGTGGCGCAGCTGGCGGGGGCGAAGTGTTCTGCCTGGCAGCACCGCGTTGACGGGTCAGTCAACGAATCCATACATCCTTGCGAAGTTAAAGAAAATCATTAAAACGGTGTTACTAATTCCTTCCACGAACTGGTGGCAGGGATGTATGGAGGGATACAAAAACTTGTTCCACTGTATGCCCAGTGTTTGAATGGATGTGGTGACATAGCGAGGGGAAGACGGTGACGCGAGGGAGTGAAGCCCGTGATAAAATCGGCGCGCCGGGCAGGTGGACGGGCACTTGCGCGCAAGGGCAAGGGCGAGGCCAGGGCCAAGGGAATGCCGGGGCGTGCACGCGCGAGTGCGAACAGGCGGAGTCTTCGCGGGGCAGCGCCAGCCTCTTTCGTTTTTCGGCAGGAGATCCATTGGCTGGCCGCGCCATTGGGCGAACTCGCTCAGAGCACTGAAGCCAGCAGCGACACGCCCCAATGCATTGCCTCAACGCCAGCGTCGCCTTACACAAGTAAAGGCAAGCGCTTATTCGTCCTGCGCAGTCTACCTGCGATGAAAGAGCTTAGATCAAACTCTTGGCATTCGTGTTTTTAAACAGCAATGTGTTAAGTTTCAGTATTCGAAACAGATGTAACACGTACTTCAACCGTTCATTCAATATCGCTGTGACTGCTGTACGCTTAGGAATGTTTATAACACTGTGATAAGGTACATGCAAGGTTCCAATAACAGCAAGTAATATAATAATCACAACGAACGAGCAGTCGTCTATCAATTGTTGCGCAAAATACTGCCTGAATTCGTGAAAGGTCGGAACTAGATGTCGGTGAGTTGCATGACATAGTCGCTCTTCATTGAATGCTGATCGTCTAGGACGAGGTCGTACACGGTCGTCCCCCTCAGCCATCTCTACCCCTCCCCCACCGAGGAGTCACTCAAGGTCACTACGGCGGGTAAGCCGGGGAATTGTAGAGCGGAAACGTCGCTGGCAGTACAAGAAGTGAACGACAAAAGACAATACAAGCAAGATCGTATACTCGTATATTTTTCAATTTTAAAGACGTTTAATTTTTTAAAAATGTATTTGCTTTGAGGCGTACAGCCTCTTTTACAATGGGTTGGAATACATTAGATACTAGATTAGATTTTAGAAGTTATATTTTTGGATAGAATTATTTAGAGGAGTTGTGTGTGTGAGAGTCTTAGGGTGGGTCGAAAAAGTGTCTGGGGAGTTGCCTGCGGATACGTGCTCTATTTGGGGTTTGTTTTCCTAATTGGAAGTGGAGGGCTTGTAGGATTGAAGGGATTTTGTGGTAAAACTTAAGGGCGCTTTGTTTGATGTTGGTAACGCCGAGCTAAGCCGAGGGTATGCCGAGCTCGAGATGAAGTAGATCATTGGGTATGAACCAAGGTGCTTTGGTTATTGAGTTTCCTAAGGAAACGATTTTGAAAGGTCTGGAGCTTATGGATATGAGATTTGACTGCTGAGCCCCAAATTGTGCATGCGTATGTTCGCATAGGTCTGATCATAGCTTTGTATAGATGGGTACCGGTTTGGATTTGGAGGGACGAAGATCGACGTAGTATTGAAAACAGCTGGTGAGTTCTTTGTGTGGCTAGAGCAAGTCTATGGTGGATGTGGGCTTTCCAGGTTAGGCGACGGTCAAAGAGGACTCCGAGGTATTTGACTGGCGTGTTGGATGGTAACCAAGGGATTGGTGTGGACTTGTATGCTAAAGGTGGAGGTAAGGGTGGTCTGCGAAGAGAGAAGAGTTTGGTTTGAAATTTAGTTGGGTTGAATTTGATGCACCATTTGCTGGTCCAATAGGAGATTTGATCCAGGTGGTTTTGAATATAAATGGTTGCGTCATCTAAAACTTGTTTTGTTGAGTATACGACTTGGTCATCGGCGAAGAGAGCAAGGGAGGTGTGAGGGGTGGTCGGTGCGTCATAAGTAAAAATATTAAAGAGAGTTGGAACTAATACAGAGCCTTGAGGTACGCCAGCTAGGATAGGAGCAGGTACAGAAATGGTGTCGGTTAGTCGTATGGAGAAGGACCTATTCGTGAGGAAGCTTTTAATAAGGAGTATAAGGTACTGTGGGATTCCAAGTTTTGAAGTTTGAATAGTAGGCCGGGGTGCCAAACTGAGTCGAAGGCTTTTTCGATGTCGAGAAAGACGGCTATTGTATGGTAAAACTGATGGACACCTTTGAGAATGCCTTCGATAAGTTTAAGAATCGAATGGTGTGTTGAGACAAGCGATTGGAAGCCAAATTGATGGTTACGAATACCTGACGTTTCGTTGAGGTAATCTTTTAGGCGAGAGAGAATGCATTTTTCAAACATTTTACTGATGGATGGGAGAAGGCTTATCGGTCTGTAGCTGGATGCAGAATAGGGGTCTTTGCTGGGCTTAAGAATGGGTATAACATGTGCATATTTCCAGGCTGTAGGGAAGTAAGATATTCTTAAAGAGGAGTTGAAGATGTGGGTAATATGTATAATGGCTTTGAATGGAAGTTGTTTTAGAATAAATATATTGATTTTATCTGGACCCAAGGATATTTTGGGTGCGTTTTTGGCCAGAATAGAAGCTACCTGTAATGGCGAGATGAATTTAATGGGATGAGATACGGTGATTTGTGGGTTATTTGCTTTATGCTCTATTGATTGATTGAATTCTGCATGTGAGGGAGGATGTGGAATAAAGGCAGATGCAAAATAGTCTGCTAGGGTGTTGGCTATATCTGTAGGGGATGAGGCGAGGGTGAAAGGTGTTTGGAGAGAGGGGATGTGGTTGTGTTTTCTAAGTATACGTCGTGTGATATTCCAAAGTGAGTGGTCATTTGGATGTGCGGACTAGGAAAAAGAGTCTCCGTACTATTTTAATTAGGCGGTTTAAGCACGATTTTAGAAAAGGAGTTCGATGGCGATGATAATGATTTCGAATGGTTCTCTTGTGGTATATGAGTTTTAGGAGTATTGTAGGAATGGGGGGAGGGTATTTAGATTTTTAGGTGAGGGTGTGGTTAAATTAAGAGTATCGAGAATAGTATGGGTTAGTACAGATATGGCTTTTTTAATTAAGGAATTGGAACCTTTTTTTAATTGAAGCGCTGAAAGTCCAGTCTGGTTTTGCTAGGTTGTTGGGAGGTATAACGATAATCCGAGATCTGTTATATCAGGTAGCTGGTTGGGCAAGAATGGGTAGCGAGTAGGAGACTAGGGGGCGTGGATTTGCAAACCTAGAGTATTAATGTCGTTGAGAAATCTAATGCCTGAAGGAGTAATGAGGTTGCTACCCCAAGCTGTATGCTTGGCGTTGAAGTCGCCTACTATGAGCGTTGGTTGATTTTGTTGAAAGAACGCATTAATTGAGTTGGGTAGGTGAGGCACATTTGGTGATTTGTAAATGGAGGTGATGTTGAGTAGCGCACCGGAGGATGATTTGACAGTGATTTGTACATTTTTGAAGCGAGAGTTTGGTATGGAAGGAATTTGGTAATTCGATATATTTGCTTAATAAATATGGCAACACCACCACTGGCTCGTTTGCGTGGTCTATCTGCACGGTATATGGTGTAACCTGGGGTAGATTCGGTTTGATGGGATTAGATGCGTTTCTTGAATACAGGCTACAGAAATCTGGTTGGTGTGGATAAATTGACTGAGGGGAATGATATTTGATCGTATTCCATTGGCGTTCCAAGAAAGAATACTGGAAGGTGGTTTTTGATGAATGTTTAAGGTGGGGTTTGGGGAGGTGAAATGGATTGTATTATGGTGTGGATGATAATAGGAATAAGATTTTTCAGGATGGATGTGAGCGATTTTTTGACTATTTGGGAAATTATTTGGATCATCTGGAGAAAGCTGGGAATAAATGATTGGGTGGCATGAAAGTGAGTTGTAATGAATGGTAAATGTGGATGCTGACAGATTACATTGGCATAGGATCTAGTTTGGGGTTTTATTTGCTGAGGATCGTAAGTTGTGGAAGGAGTTTGGTGTGGGTATGGGGAAAAGGTGTGAAAAGGGGGGGTTGCGAGGAGTGTGGGTGCATTTTAAATGGGATTCCTTTCCCATTCTGTTATGTGGTACACTCACGACTATTGGCTGAATGTGGTTTTGTACAGTTTGCGCACTGCAGGCTACCTTCAGTACAGTCTTTTGTGGCGTGGTTTTTGGAGCAGCGACCACACTTCGCCGGAAGTCCACAGTTTTTCTTGGTATGTCCGAATTTCGACACTGAACTGGTCCGGGGCGGCGTCTTCTTTCTTCTACAGAGATGATGGCTTGAAAAAGTTTAGTCTGGTTATAAATATTAAGGGCATTGCTGTTCTTTTCTAGGGTGACTGCACACAATGGCCATGGTTTTTTGTCATAGCCAGAGATCCTGATAACTTTTAGAATGGGAAGGCTCCTTTTGATGAGTTCGTCTTCGATTTTGTTTTAACATCCTATAATCTTCTATGCTATTTACATTTACTTGGGTGTATTTCGATTGGTTACGGGTTTGGAACCGGTTGTGCTTTAGAATCTGATGGATGGTATTGAGTAGGTTGGGATGCTCTTGAACGTCATGTATGAATATAGGAGGAATTTTGATTGTGGTTGGGTTTGAAGTGGCAGGATTTGTTGGTAGATCTTCAGTACTTAGAGGTCCGAAGCGATTTTGTATAGGGACGTTATACATTGTGGGAGGAAATGAAGTATGATTTGGTACGGGTAAAGGTTGATTTAGGCGGGGACGTTTGTTGGATTGCTGCTCATGCGTACTTATCGTTTCGGGATTGTTGGCTTGTTCTCGATTTGAGTAAAGATGTTCCATGGGTTCCGGATAGACCTCTTGCAGTAGGTGCGTGGGAGGATAGTCGTGATACTGGTAAAGATTTCTGAGCGCACTTGAAAGTGCTTCTGTGATTGACTGTGCTAAAAAGTCTGGAGATTCTGCCATGACGCAGTTTATACTCCGATGATGGAGTTTGCACTTAGTATAATGATTTGGTTCAGCTGCGAATACGAAACTTTTAATAAAAACACTGAAACTCGGGAGAGTATGGGAGGGAGATATTTCGTAATGTTTCCTTGAATGTTCTGCTGATGTGGTAATTCAATGGGATAGCGTTCCCTCACGAAGTTTAGCACCTGAAGATGTAACAAAACGAGTTACGAAACGTTGTGAAATTACTGAATAAATGATTGTCATAAAAAACTTTGGATACTTTCATTTGTAAACATATGTTGACAATCAAGAAGAAATATTGATTTACTAAATGTATTCAACAATTTTATCTCCAATTAATTGAGTTAATGAATGATATTTGCCTTTGCATTTGAACAATGATATTCATGATATTGAGACATTTTTGAATAGTGTATGACCAGATATTAATTTTTTAATCAGTTTTAGTTCGATAATAATTTCTCTAGTACTTCTTATGGAGACTTTTCAACTTTCTGAAGTCTCGTTTCCTCGCCTAATCGTTTAATTAGAAGAAAAACCACTCCCATTCCAATTTTCACCAATTTTCTTTCTAGAAACTTGTCAATAATTACCTGCATCCTGTATCTTTAGTTTACTGTCATTTTAGATATTTACAATAGAGATAAATAACAATTATGATCCGCAATGATAATCCTTCTCTCTTCATCGGTGGTTTCCTTCATTTTACGGCATATTTTATATATTATCACATGGTTACAATGAGTGAAAGAGAGATGCAATACTACTCAGATACACTAGAAACACAAGCATTTATATTAAGAAAAAAATGTCAAAAAATAAACTTGAACAAATACTCAATACGCATGTAGTAGAAGTTTTGATTAACTTGTCTCTTTGTCACTATACATTTAAATATGTTCTGTCTTGAAGGGAAAATAAAACAAACAGTCCTGTCCTCCCTTTGATTAAGTACTAAATCGCTTTGTTGTACATTATAGCTCATACAACAGCTATAATTTTAAACATTGAGGTGTACAAATACCTTTCCCTATACATTTATTTGAACTGCAATTGGGTATGACCCGGTGGCAGTTAATTAGCAATAATTACAATAATAATAACACTTAACATTAATAATAACAACAATATTAATAATAATAACGATATTAATAATAATAACAATAATAATAAAGGAGTACAGTACAAGCCGAACATGCAATAATCATACTATCACTAATATTAAGTATTATAACAAATATTTCAACTCGTATGATATATAATAATTATAATTATATGTCGGTGATGCTAAAATTTAATACAAGCTACATAAATATTGGCTAAATTTATTGTTTTTAATTCATTGATCGCGTTCACTACAATTAACTGCACGACACTGCACTGCACAACACTACACTACACTACACTACACTACACTACACTACACTACACTACACTCACTACACTACACTACACTGTTTTTGCTTTGAGTTACACTGACCAGCACTTCATCGCACTTCACCGCACTTCACAGCACTTCACCGCACTTCACCGCACTTCACAGCACTTACTCATTTAATGTCTATTACTATCATATTGTTCTAACTTATTTCTAAAACTTCGGACACTTAGAGGAAAGGCTTTGAAAATTGCTGCGGGTAAACTGTTCCAATCTTTAATTGTTCTGTTACAAAAGGAAAATTTCCCAAGATCTGAATTTTGTTTCCTTGTTCGAATTTTGTGAGTGTGATCGTTTCGGCCGAAATAATTTGGTTTTTCTAGTCTAACCTGAATTTCCTTCCAAGCTGTTTGACCTACGTATGATTTATAAAGAGTGCAAAGCCTCGCTGATTTTAAATATAAATTAAAACAAAACAGATCGAGTAATATCCAAAGAGTATTTGATTTTAAAGGCCATCATCTTTCTAGCTACGGAGTAGATAGGAAGTCATGCAATGCTGCCCGAAAAAACGGGGAATTTTCGGCAGAAAACTCTTATTGCAGGGCCCTGATAACGAAAAAGTGGATAAATCCAGTTGCTCAATTTAGAAAGAAAATTCCTCTAATACATGTTGTAGACATCCATGATTTGTGGGTTATTGATACCGAAAAATCGAATGACGGCAAAACGTATGTCTCTCCGACCGTCTGTGAACAACCCTAGCGGCTAAACCGTTCATACGATTTTCTCCAAAATTGATGTACCTCAATCGATCTGGTTGATGTCGCGGCCACTTGAATTTGAAACTGATATTTTAACCTTGGAGGGTACTTTACACAAAGTCCCTGGGTCATTTTCCAAGTTTTCAAAAATATAGTTCCATCGTTATTGATTAAATTTTGTTGTTGGATAGTGTGAATAAGGTTTAAGAAAATAGTTCAGATCTCACGTTTGTTAACTGATTTTTTGAAAATTGCAAAAGTAAAAAAATTGTTCGTCCTTTTCCTACCACTAAAACATTGAAGATAGAGAATTTTTCCTTAATGAAAATATTTGTTCTTTAAAGATTTCGAAATAAGGTCATGTACATTTTTTTTCGAAAATTTGAGTACTTGTCGCGTAATTTTGCGTGAATATATGGGTGAGACAGTACGTACTGGTTTAGCACCTCTAATTTTCACTGCTAATAGGAGTGTCCAGGCGTCATTGGCAGCCCCGTGAACACGTCTATATAAATTAGTGCAGACGAAGGCTACGAAGATACCCAGGTCGCAGACATCAGCCTTTCCTTGTACTAGAGAATCTGCGTTGCTAGCCAGATCACAATTATGTTACATTCGTGAGCAGTGACGCATCTGAACCAACCGAGTTCAACGTTCTCCACGTCACTCATGGAATGAGGTAGTTGTGCTGTGGAAAGGACATTGGCCTTAGAAAACAAATGGCAGAATTCCCTCAGAGAAAAAGTGTGTTTCGATAGCTCGCCAGAGAAATTACAACAGACAAGTGTAATGTAGGGTCATTCGATCTCCTTTCAATTTACTATGGCGAAATAGAGAATCAACACTTTGTATCGTTTATAAAATGTTTATAGCGTACGTAGGAACTGAATCATCCTGCTGCTGTTGGACGTTGAATATAAATTCGTTCTCCTAAATCTGCCTCTTCCCATTACATGACTCACCAATACCACCAGTCAAGGCAAATAGTAAATGCTCACCAGCAATGTCGTCTGGCAGTCTACTTTAAACCCCATTTGTGATAAACAAAAACAGAGGTTTGGAAAGAGAAATTATTGGTTATTCTTAAGCACGAATATTTCGTGATAATAAATAGACGTCTGAATAGAAATATTTATATATGTTCTCTTTTCTTCTAAGTCTTCTTGTTGGCAAACCACAGGCACACTAAATTCTTGAAATATTACACACTTGAAGTATTATAAAATGAATGTTTAATCATGCAACCTAATTTGTATGGATAAAAGAGAAATCGCCGGAAGAGTAGAAATTTGTCTCCATTAACTTCTCAAATACGTGAATGGATTTCTCATATTTATTGTTAATAATTTTAATTGTTAATTTCGTCTCTTTGGTGCGTTTCGCTTCATAGAGTACTTGGTAGGAAGTCTTTGGAATGCATTAAATTTAATCATATGTTTTGTAATATGTCGTTGATATTTAATGATGATTTTCGAAATTACAATTTATCTCTAGAATAGGAAGTGGCGACATACGAAACACACATTCTGAGGATCTCAATAACAACGGTAAGTCTATTCCGAACTCATTTCAATGAAGGCTCATGCTTTGCAGTGATGAGTTTAACGAAGCTATTTTATTAATTTCCCTTCTTCTATATTATAAAGAATAAATTGAAAACATCTTATTGATATTCTCATTGCAGTACTGTAACGTTAACTGGTACTTTTTTAGACTCAAAACGTCTTAAACATGTTTAGGGGGTAGAATACCGAGTTGTCCTCACTGAGACAAGTATCTGACATTTTCAAGATCTTTCAATTTTCCAGTGTCCATTCATGAATCAAAATTGGTTTGGAAATAATAATAAAAAATAATTAAAATTGGGAATTTTAGGCAAGGGATATATTCATCAGAAGCTATGCTAATAGCGCATTCATATTTTACATTTACGAATTTATTAACGTACTCCAGAATATGAAGAAAACAACAAAAATATTCTTAACAATGGCTGTTACTGGTGATTTTACCCCATTACTGTTCAGCTGATTTTCTTCGAAATTGATAATTCCTATTGATCTGAACGAACTCGAGGTTTTAGAAGTTTCAAACGGATGTTTTGATTTTTACATGAAGCCTCAATAACTTTTTAAAGTTTTCTCAAAATTCGCTCCAAATTTTTCAATTCAACTTTGTTCTCGGATAACGCAAAATACGCTTAAGAGAATGGCAAAAGTCTCATGTTCGTTGAAATCTATCTTTCGAATACTGCAATTTTTGGGCGTTTTCCTAAAACTATTACATTGACCATAGATATTTTTTCTCTTAATGAAATCTGTTCCAAAAAGACAGATCTTGATATTAGATCATGTTCAATTTTACGAAAATATAAGTAATTTTCGTGTAATTTGGTGTGAAATATAGGTAATTTTTAATTTTTTAAACATTTTTTCTCAGAAAGCGCTCCAATTTTTTTCTTTAAAATTTCTCCTTGCATGTATCAAGCGATGGTAAAAAATATAGCGCTAGTCCCATTTTTGTCGGACTCTGCATATTTTCAAGTTATTTCAAAAGCTTAACATATATTTCGGTATCAAGGATCCACAAAATATGGATTGTGGCTACTGCACGTGTTAGAGAAAGTAATTTGTTTAATATAGAAACAGAATTTATCTACTTTTTCGTTACCAGTGCCCGACAATAAGTTTTTTTTGTCAAAAATTCGCCGATTTTCAACGCACGTCGTCTTCTTACACTGGCATGGGCGAGAAAGTAAAAATGTAGAGTTTATAAGACGTATTAAAATGAAGATCTACAACAGTACAACAGAAGATACCTTCACCACAAGTTTTTTCCCACAGACCAAATAACAAAATTATTTAGAAATAATCTTTGCCTAGCCGGCCCGAATAGCCGAGGCCGCTAAGGTCGAAGGACCGTGGCTGCCTTGTGCGTGAAGGGTCGCGGGTTCCAATTCCCCCCCCCCCGGACATGGACGTTTGTGTGTGTCCATATGCGAGTTCCGCTACAGGTGCCCCAAAGTTTCAAAAACAATGTTAATTAAAGTGGACGTTGTATGAATTTAGTATTTGAAAAGCTACCTTAAAATAAATGAAAAATATATTTCTTAGGATACGACAACTTGTTTTATTCTTCTTTACCTCGTTTTTTTGTAACCTTTTGAGGAATACTTTTTCCCCATCTTCTGGATACAAAGAATATAACAGCAAAATTTGAGAGAACATTGAACTAAATAAAATGTTACTTAAATCGTACAAGGGAAGGTAATAATACGATAAAAATATGATAAAAATATTTAGAGACTCACCACTTAAAAAAGGTAATTAATAAATTACAATTAACACCAGCCAGTGCTAAAGCACTTTCACCATGGCGGTCGAATAACGCCTGTGTCACGATCATTGCGTTCACCCACGTCACCTAACGCTGATGACGTCACTGCGTCGACGCGCTTCTATGCCTGTGCACACGATGCGCTTAAAGGGCGTCGTAGATTAGCATTATATCTAATGCGAAACGGCTCACGCGCGCTATTGGCGACGAGCGTTGTGCCCACAGCTCAAGCAAGACGCTCAAACTACGTGTGTCTAGATAACGCGCGCTTTCTAGCTTTCAACGCGCGACGCACACTAGGCGACTCGCGTTGGCAACAGCGTGAGACACAGGTCGAAAGCGGATCAAACGGTCGCCACCGAATGGAAGGAACAATGCGCTGGTTGGTATATCATAGGTAGGAGGTAGGAGAAGGGGAAGGAAAGGAAGCGGAAGAAGGGAGAGAGCTTCAAAATACCATAAATGAAAAGGCTCAAAAACGGACTAATTCACATGAGTCCCCAATAAGCATGAAATGAAACTTTATTTTTCATTCACAACAGGGATTATCCTTAAACAGAATTAAAAAGAAACGAAGAAAACGAACTACGCAAAGCTACCATACAAAAACTTATTTTTCTGAAAAGTTCGACAAGACGGAATCATAGAGATACGGGAACGTATTCGATTCAACCTGAGTGTTGATATAATTAGTGGTTGTTGTATCAAGCATTTAAAGAATCAACCTAAGATATTCCCGTTCTAATTCCAACCCTTTAATATCTGTACGATCCATGGTACGACCACTGCCACCAGGAGAGTTGATTCGACATCAACTTATGTCACTACAGTGGCTCTGACCGGGAGGTCGTAGGTTCGAGTCCCCACCGTGGCAGAGTTTTCGACACTGGCTAGGTCGAGTTCAGCCGCTGTCTGGAGGTGAATTCTAGCCGCCGGATGCTCTGATCGATAGACTTACGTAGTTTCTCCGATCAACATTAGGCGAATGGCGGAGCAGTGCGCGATATTTCCTTCTTCTTCCTTGTCGTATCCTCATCTCTTACTTACACACACTTAAACTTACAAGCACTACACTACCACACACGCCGGGAGGTCAGTCGAGAGCTTAGTGCGTGACCTGGCTGGGGCGGTGCCCCGCTGGTGGGAGGTAGGGATTGGGGATATCCCCGCTAGCCGACGAGAAAATCGGCGCCAGATCTCACCATCCAGCAGGAGAGGGTTACTGTCCAGGGGAAACATGCTCTACACTTATAGGACTAAAGGCCCTAGCAGTCGACGACCCCGGAATCACTAATCAATCAACTGCTGTTCAGCCGCTGTGTCGTAACAGAATTCTGCCAATCTGAAATTTCATTAATAGGTTTACATACTCTGATATACGCGTTTCTAACTTTCTCTTGATATGTCCAATATACTATTTCGAAAATTGTTGACAATTGATACGACAATGTTTTGAAGACGAAGCTTTTCTCTTGGGTCTTCTGAGTTAACAACAATATGACTCGATTTAACAATTTTATATCAAATTTAACTTTTCACTATTCTTTTAAACGTTTATTAATCTGAGGGATAAAGGGCAAACAAATGCATTTTTACTGATACTGTATAGCTTGTTGTTGCCTTCGATACGGAGCTCGATATACACTACATCACTTACCTGGTTCCAAAGGATCGTGGTTACGACGGAAATACGAATACAGTTGTATGATGCTGTGTCTTCTCTTATGGAGGGAATTATGAGAAGGACTTATGAAAGGGACTTATGAGAGTGAAATATGAAAAGACAAACCAACTCAAGTTAACATCTAATAAGTAAATCTGAATCAACAAAATTAGGTAAAAAAAAATTCTGTATGTATCACATGCGATAACTGGTTCTAATGATCTCGAGCCAAAGGCCTTTGGGCATTTTGTCGCCGCTCGATCATTAGAATCCTCATAACGCCCTTAGTGCTTAAATAACTAATTTTCCTTTCATCAAAAGTAAACTCACTAGATTTAGAGTTATTACCTTGATATTTTTTGTTAATAATTTTCTATGTCTGTCTTATCGATTTATTAATAAACATAACTGGTTAATTTTTTAACATCAATATATAAACTTCTGTATAAGTTAGACTGATGGAATGGGGGAGACGACATCTTCATGGCCCTCTCCACTAAATTCATTACTGCAGATTTGATTCGTGGATTCAAGATGACAAGACAAAAAGTTTAAGGTAATTCCTGGATATATTGGCTTGGTGTATCACTTTGTGGTAATGCTATCGTTATTACGAAAGATGGTAATATTTAGGAAACTTATTTGCGGATTTTGTATCATCTAAGCGTTCCCTTGAATTGTAGATACATTTTGCTATGGAACTTAAAGTTGTGTTAAGCTAAGAAATGTTTATTTCTAAATAATTTTGTGAATTGGTCTGCGAATAAAACCCCTATGGCCAAAGTATCTTCCGATGTGAATAAAATGTAACACTCATATGTTTTATACGTATAAAGTTCTATAAAAATTTGTTCGAGTAGTACTGAAGATTCTTATTGCCAATGCTACATTAATTTTCTTTGACCGCTAGTATCAATAAACAATTAAATTCAATTAAATTCATCCGTTTGCTGGTGACCATTGACGAAGCGCGCGCCGTTCGCGTGCTGTGTGAGCAAACGAAGGAGCAGAGCTGCAGGCGCACGTCGATCGTGCACGGGGCGGCCACCCGCATTCTTCTGCGTTGCGTGGGCCCTGCGGAACGGGAACGACAGCGATGCCATGTCGGGCTGTGGGGCCAGCGCGGCCGACGTGGCAGCGCTTGTAGGCTGTTTCCTTACACTCTAAGAGGGCATCGGCTGTGGAAATTCACAATGAATGGCATGGGACATTTTGGAGGAATTCGATATTAACTTTCATGGACATGTTTAAAATCCCTGATTTGTATAAAGAAATACTTCGAGTTTTGAGCAAAATATTGACTTTTATCCCTTACTGAAAGAGTGTTATAGTGTATAGCGGGACTTGCCCTGCAAAATGGTCGCATGTCCTCATCAAAGAAACGCTTCTATGAGATCCCTCTGCAAAGCTATCACAACGGAATGGAATGGGCTCGCTGCCTGCCATCCTCGTTTCCTCACGGTCGGAGGTGTGTCGTAAAAGCTCTACATTTCTGAAAAATTTTGTTACGGCATAGAATGCAATATGCTTATTTATGAACTCGTCGCTTCACGATCGTTATTATAGGCTAAAGAAATCCAAGTTCTGTCAACATCTCTGCAATCAAAAAGACTGTAGGATAATATAATACGGTTTCTTATGTGCTCCGCATACAATCGTTTTAGTGAAAACCGTATCGTCAAACTGGGCGAGACTGTGCCACATGGAGTGAGAGCATGCCAGGCTCCATTTCTTCAGATATACGCATCCTATTAACAAGTATCGGAACTTTACTGTTGCAAACTTGCACAAAAAGCTAACATGATGATCCTGGAAAGTCTTATTTTATAAAATTGATTCATTTTTGCGTTAAGTGCCGTGCGGAATGTTTGTACATAATTAGTAAGGAATTGCTTTATTGAGTATTGTTTATATTGTTTTATTTGCTGGGCTTCAGTGAATGCCGACCGTGTCGAGGTATGTTAGCATGTCAATAGCAAATATTTGTCAATATTTCGATAAGAATAGCTGCCCTTTCCACTACCAGCACCGCCACCGCCTACACCACGACCCAAACTAACATTCGTTCTTTCAATTTTTTCTCGTAAAATAATTACCTAAAGTGGCACGAACTCATGTCACTGCAGTGCCTCTGACCGGATCCTAAGGTTCGAGGCCCGACGGTGGCAGGATTCTCGACACTAGCTAGATCGAGTGAACAATTCGTAATCATGGAGTAAGTAATATGTGTAGAGATATAGTTCGTAATATTTATAGTTTTGTGAAATTCACCCGTCTTTGATTTTTTTAAACGGTATTATAAAGGTTTTTACCCTCAAATGGATAGTTCATAAAAAGAAGAATCTTCAACTACGGCGATTACACCCGGTGGCCTGTTTCGTCATTAGTACATCTTATCACTCCCTCGTGGTCTTAGTCTCCCAACATTTCATCTGCCGATTGGCACATAGTCCAAAACTTGTTTAGGCTCTCCTTGTCCATTCGAGGAATAGGGTTGTGCCAAATATATTTTAAACTTTCAACTTTTTCTCAATGGTTGAAAATATCTAACGGTTCGCGCTTGTATTCATTTCTTTGATTGTCTAGAAGGGTAAGATCAACAACATATCTTAAGAATTTCATTTCACATGTTTCAATTTTTACTATCTCGCTACGAAATAGAGAGAAAGTCATGTAACGCTGCGCGAAAAACAGCGAATTTTCGGCCGAGAAACTCTCATTACAGGGCTCTGGCAACGAAAAAGTGGATAAATACCGTTGCTAAATCTAGAAAAATATCCTCTAACATCTGATGTACCCAGAATTCATGTTTTGTGGGTCCTTGATACTGCAAAATTGAACGACGGCAACAAATCTGTCTCTCCGTCCGTCTGTGAACAACGCCGTTAAACGTCGGTTACCGCTCAGCCAATTTTCTCCGAAACTAATATTCCCCAATCGATCTGGCTGATGTCACGGCCCCTTGAAATTGAAATCGATATTTTAATTTTGAGGTACTTTACATGAAGCACCTGGGACATTTTTCAAAAAAATGCTCCATCGTTTTTGATTAAATTGTGTTGTTGTACAGTGTGAAGGACGATTAAGAGAATGGTGCATGTCTCATGTTCGTTCAAAACCCTGATTTTTCGAAAATCGCAAAAATTCAAAAATTTTTCGAAGTCCTCCTAACACTAAAATATTACATTGCGTCCGCCCAGCGGAGCGGGAAAGACAGATTTTCAAAGATAGATTTTAAAATAAGGTCATGTTTAGCCCTACTTTTTTTTAATTTAAATACTTGTCGCGTAGTTTTGCGTGAAAATACAGGCGAGAAAGTACGTGTTGTTTTAGCATGACTAGTTTCTCTTATGAGCCCTATTTAGAGACTAATTTTTGCAGTTATATGTTAACGATGTGACACTCAATTATTTATAGAATTTTAGTTGACTTCAAAGTAAATAACGAAGGGGATTTATTTACTTTGAATTAATAAGATATCTACATCACCAACAGTCTAATTAATTTAGTTGACTTATTGTTGGGGCCTATTTTTTAGGGTTCTTTGGATTGATCCGCACATTTGTTTGAATCTTCTTGACTTAAAACTACTTCTCGTTGCAGTAAATAAAACTCATTGCAGGCTAAATAATTAAAGGAGGTTACGTGTTCTATTATTGTGCTGTCAGGTACAATTTTGCAACTTACACGAGCTGGCTTACACGAAAGTTATGGCACGAGCTTACACGAAAGTTATGGTTTTAGTTTTAATGTTTGAAATCTTTAAGTTATATTCTTTCATTATTTTTTGAATTTCATATCGCGCTATTTGTTATGCAGCTCTTTCTGAAACAGAATTGATTAACTTGATCATCAGTGAATAGCCGAACCTTCAAGAATATATTACCGATGTTCATCTCAGGGGAAGTCATTGTTTGTCATTCTTTTATGTCCGAATCTATGAAAAAAGTATTAAACAAGGTTGGGGATATGGGCATCCTTGAACTTGGTTAACTATAGCTGTGGTACTAGTTCTGTTTTCTATTAAAATGAATATTTATGTAATATTACACAGGATTTGTAGAACTTTTGTCAGGGGTTTTGGATATCCTTTAAGAGGAATAAAATGACATTAAACTAAACTAAAGATATGAACAAATTCTCTAAGGCATATTACTTGCCTAATAATTCAGTTCTCGTATTTTAGGCTGAAAACTACACTTGTGAACCATTTAAGATTATGTGATCCACTGTTGGCGGAAGAGGTGTATATTTTGTGTTTCTCTATCGAGAAGAAATAAGTTATTGAGATTTTTTGTAAAATATAGTTTCTAAGGGGATCTCACTCAATCGATAAGATATATAGTAGACCTCCTCTCTCAGAAACTGAGTTATAAAAACAAACCATTTACTGATAATTTCATTTCCGGGGAGTGGATCTTTTCAATTTAAATATTTGTCTGCAGTTTTCTAGACTTGCACTGAAAAGCACGGTAATGACATTTTGTCCCGTTTTTCCTTAACAATTGCACACGGAGTGAAAGTTGAATGATTTCTGAACGTGGCGAGGCAGAATCTGGCACACGGAGTAAGCTGGACGCGAGCCTCATTCTTCCCCTACTTCTGGCTCACAAAAACTGGGGACTCCCCATGCGCCATCTTGTCACGTCTTTCTTATGTCACACACACAGAACGTTGTGTCACAAAACCTCTTGCTGATAAAGAATTTATATTCATGGCATTTCATGACAGGTAATGTTAGATTGAAATCGACTTCAGTAAACCTTCGAACAACCCCAGGGGACTTCCCAGGGAGTTTCGGGCAACATAGGTCAAGAAGTAGCTTAACATTTCTTAATGATTATTTAAAATTGTACAACGATTTTTTTCTCCCCGCTAAAAAATATTAGGAGCCCCTTTTAATAATGACTCTCAAGGATATTCGTAACAATGAAACTACTTCTAAGGCCATTAAATTATCGCAAATCATTTTCTTCGTATAAAAGGACATGTAAAAAATAATAATTAAAAATGTTTGTACTTAAACATATGTACTTTTTATTTCAATGTCTATATTAGTTCAAAATTTATTTCATGAACATTACAGAATATACTTTTAAAAATTAATTAATTTTTTTCCTCACTCAAATTATCTCCTATTCATTTCCATTTAATTTCATTGTAGAATTTTATAACCTTGACAATTTTATTCCCAAAAACAATCCAAATTTACGAAAAACTTTGATGCAGTCATAAAAAATCTAAGGCTTAGAACATAAAGTTCAAAACGAACATCAAAAGTCGATTAATGCAATGCAGCCCTTGCATGTAATATCTTTCTATAAAAATAAGTGCAAGGAGGCAGGGATGGGGCGAGGTCGAGGGACATAAGGCAAAGGGCGTGGACGAGGACTTAGGCGGGCGCCGGAGGACGGAAACCCTGGGGCAGCATTACGTAAATGTGGGCGTCCCGCGCGCCCAGACCGTCGTGTTTGTGTCACTCCAGTTATTTTCGCGTTGAAACCTACTTCTCTCAAATTAGTATTCTATTTTTGTACCAGATGTTTTCCCCAGCTCCGGTATTTTATGCCAGGCATCTTGAGAAAGAAAGAGAGAGAAAGGAGGGGAGAGACATATAGATAGAGAGAAAGAGAGAGAAAGAGAGAGAGAGAGAGAGGTTCTTTGCGATTCTTGTACGAGTACAAGTTCTGGACTCCCGGGGACTTTGTAGGCCATTTTGCACACTGGCTTCACTCGTCGATTCCATTGTTATTCCCAGAATACGGTGTTCATTAGTCTTCTCTGTGGAAGAATTCGTATGTCCTTCGCATTCGGTGTGTTGTTGCGCAATTCAGAATTCGTAGAATTGATGAAGGAAACATGGGGGCAGAACAATGGAAAAGCATTTAAGTTGTTTAATGGAACGTATACCTCTTGGCTAGTTGATATCTGAGAAACTAAAACAGAATTGAGAGTCATGGTCGTTATAGATAGGAGCGAAAGCAATGCAAACGGAAGAAATTTATAAAGTATAATTCAATATGAAACGGAAATATTTCATTAAAACAGCGACAGGGACAATACAACCGTGAACTGAATGGTCCGTTGTGCTGTCAATTCAAATTTACCAGAAACTGGCCCATGAATGTAGAAATCAAGTGAAAGACCCCCAATGACATATACATGTGTCATCTGGGGAGGAACCTCCACATCGTCATTTAAAAAGCTACAAAAGCTGGCTAGTGAAATTCTGGTATATTATAAAAGGAACAAATTCACAATGAACAAAGCACTTCTATTATCTCAATTTCTATTTATTCTGAATATCTGAAATTTCAAACACAAAAAACTCGAAAACTATTCATTGTTTCAAAGAATTGTTCACAGCCTTTTTTATACATCTGGTTTGTTAGAAAATTTTTTTTTAATTTAATTTATTTTAAGTCGCATCAACGGCTAGGTCATTAGCGACTAAATGAATACATTATATTTTACATTGTCAATTTTTAGTTTTTACAATATTGAGGTTACAATTGAGGTTACAGTGCAGAGATGATATGGATATAAAAACAAAACTTAAACGTGAAAATTACATAACTGTTATTTACTACAAAAAGGAATGGAAAATTACGTTATTCTAATACAGTTAAATATTTACTGAAATACCTATTTCATTACAAAATTTTAAAACATTACTTGGGTAAGATTATCCCTTAAAATGGTACTAAATTTTCTTATCAAAGAATTAAGGTCTCACAGAATTGAATTGGGAAATTTCTAGACGATGTGATTAGATTTTATCATAAGGTTATCAGCCAAAATTGCAGCTTTTAAAAATATGGCTACTCCACCAGAAGGATGATCACTGGTTCTATTTTTAAAGAAACATTGATAATTTTAATATTAGCTGAGTGATTAGCCTTGGAATTGGATTCTTGCAAACAAATGATATCTGGGTAATAGTTGCAGATACTCAAGATGACAATAGTATCCATTAATATTCCATTGGAGTATCTTCATTTGTTTGCTTGAAATTTATTTAGCAAGGGGGGAATGGTGTTTCTTTAAGAGACCTGAATTAAAAGATTTAGTGTCAGATAGTTTCCATACTGGATTCAGAGTCAGTTGTGTATGATTCCAGTAGGTGATTCTGCAGTTTGTTTCTTATTCTGGTAACTCTGCTTTTGATAATTCTATCCTTTAATACAGAGTAAATGTCACTGAGCATTTTTATAACAGCTGGAATATCATTGGAATAGTCCTTTACTATGGTTAGAGGATCAGCAGAGCCCAGAGTATTTTCTAGTAGTAAGTGTAATTGATTCACTGACAGAGGGAAGGAGTTTTGGTTCCTTTCAATCAGATCTTTAGTTGGGCTAAGCATGTCTTCAAGTGTTTTATTAGGATTGCTATCTTGGTCCAGTTCTTCATGTTTTGAAGAATTCTTTTTCTGTTTCTTTTTTTTTTTTGTACTGGGAGTGTCCAGAAGGCAATTCTCTTTGGGGATATTTTGTGGGCAGTTACTAGCAGTATGGCCTTCCATTTTGCAATTGAAACAAGTAATGTTTTCAGCAGAGAAAAAGATTCTATATGGTGTACCTTCATGTACAATCACTGATGACTGAGGGAGTTTGTGAAGTTCCTCAGGTTGGATAAATGTTTGCCTTCTGAAGCTCATAATGTGACTGAAGTTAGGTCAGACAGACCAGCTCTGATGAAAGATATACTGGAGGTAGTTTTGATGTCATGATTCTTGAAAATATTTGTGATTTCCTCGTTTGGAATAAAAGGGTATACATTTGATATTATGATTCTCTTGAGTTTGTTAATTAGGGGTCTCACATTAACAATAGTATTTTTAATGATTAGAGTAGGGTATTTGTTAGTTATAAGATCAGCATTGACTTTCGAGTTCAGAAACACACATATTCTGTTATTGGATATTCTTGATATGAAAGTAATGGCACTGGGGGGAACAATTTCAGTTAGTTTACTTATATAGTCTTTGACAGTTAGATTTTCGCATGCGTCCAGTAGTATAGATTGTTCTTTTGATGGAAAACTCACAGTATTTGCAGCTCCTGCGTACGACTTCGTGGGTTGCTCTTGGAGGTTAAGTGACGGATTCATCTTGAGTTTGGCTGGTACTGCTTTATTCATGTGGATACGTTGAGCCAGCCGGCAGGCCGGCCAGAGAAACGCTGTACACTGCTTGGAACACTGATGAGAAAAGATTTTATTTAAGACAAATGCATGTCTTCAATATTGTAATTCTTCAATGTAAACTTTTTGCAATTTTCGAAAATGCCGATGTTCGCCGAGAAAGGGACCCATTTTTTACCATTCATCCATTTTTTACCGTTTTACAATACATACGAAGAGAAAATTTGAAGAAGAAATGTTGTGCGGTTTTCGAGAAAATAATTGTTGAAAAATAGCATATATTTCAGCAAAATTACGTGGAAACTACTAATATTTTTAAAAAAAGTGAAAAAGACAATATATAGAGATTCCTTTGAAGATTTCATTAAGGAAACAAAATCTCTATCTTCAATATTATAGTTGTAGGAAGACGCCGAAGAACGTTTGAAAGATTGCAATTTTCGAAAAATCAAGGATTTCAACGAAAATGATATCACCATTCTTTTAAGCGTTATTTACGCTATCCGAGGATAAAGTTTAATCAAAAACATTGAAGCCATTTTTGATAAAATGTTGAAAATGATGTTAAGGCTTCATATAATGTTGTTAAGCCCCCCCCCCAAATCAAAATATGTTTCAAACTCGCAGGCCCTCGAGTTCCTTGAAATCGACCGAATAGTATCAATTTTGAAGAAACTGTTTGAACTGCTTAGGAGCTAGCGTTGTCCACAGACAGACAGCTCGTTCTAATGCAAAATACTAGTAAATATATTTTTGGTAAAATGAATGACGAGCAAGTTATTGCGTATTAGCCAAATTTTTGTAAGCTGTATTACATGTTCAATTGTTTCTAATGATTGGTTGCGTATTATGTATATCTATATATGTACATATGTGTGTATATATATATATATATATATATATATATATATATATATATATAGTATGTATGGGGGTGAGTAGGAAGGTGGTGTTCCTTCAACCAGTTCTAGCCACAATGCATATTAGAGACAAATATAAGAAGTTGTTTTTTTCTAGTTTATACTCCTGCCACCAGAGGTACGGTAGGACTTGTTTTTGTTAGAAAAGTTTCACTAGCGGCGTGCATAAAAATGAAATCTGTTTGCAACCGTGCAAGTACTTTCTTCGAATTATATTATGTAATAACTTGAATTATATTTATTCTATTTCAAAGTGAAAAATACAAATATTTACGACAGACATTCTAGATGAAATATGCAGTTTACTATTTGGAAAAAAATTAACCTCAAATTCAACATGTTTGATTTTGTGAAAAGTGAGCTTGTGTTGTACCTTTGATCAGCATGAATTATTGTATTTTTGACCAGTCAAGGGTACAACGGATCCTACGGCAACTTCCCTTCAGATTAATTATTCATTCTTTTTTATTATTTTAGAGAATTGGTTAAGATGTATAGAAGCAAAGACGGCATTGTGTTCAAGCTTCCAAATCCACTGCAGGCAGGTGGATCAGTTCATCTGCTGCAGCAGTTGTTATTTAGTGTGGATCAATCTCACTACAGTGTTGAATATATGATTTTTTTATTTTGTATTTCTCAATAGGCTTTTGTTTTATATGTAATGGCATTATCATGTGTTTAAACTATAATTTAGAGAATTTAATTATTTTAGAGTTAGCCTACATTTATTCAGATTTGCACGGTTTGCATTTTCATTGCTTTGTTTCACATGCTCACTTTTACACAGTTTCTGTAAACATTATTATCGGTGTGCGTCATACATTCACATTACACTGTCAAAAATTAGTTTACTTAGTAAAATAGGTTCAAATTATCTGATTATTATAATTTGTGTGAAGTACTCAAAGTACAACCACCACTGGTCAGAGGTAAAACGTAATGTTGTAAATTTGGCCAATATTGTTGTTTAAAAAATTAATTCAAACCATGTTTATAATTAATTTTATACCATGAGGAAATATTTTTTATAGACAGCATTTAGATTTTTATTTTAAAACCACAAGCAATATGTTAAATACAAAAATGGAGGTAAAGAAGGAGGCAAGTAAGAAAAGTGGCAAAAGGTTCAAAACCTTCCCCTATATAATAATGGAACTAATAATTGCATCATTTGATTTTCAGAAACATTGTTATCTGCAATCAGGATGTAAATGCCAGGACAAACTTTCTCCCCCCCCCACACACGTTATGATGGCACTCATGATTGTTTATTTTCGTTAAATAAATGACTGACACATTGAGAAATAATCTGTAATTTAAGTTCAACTTATTTTTGTCCCCATTGAATGCAGAGGCGTGTAGTTAGTAGTTACACAAAAAGGGAAAGAGTATTAAATTAACTCCTCGAAAGAAAAGTGTCATTATTGCTCTAGCATCTGAGGGAAAGTCTACCAGATATATAGGAAGGAAAATACTAGGTTTTAATCAATTTACAATGAGCTGGCAATTGAAAAACCACCGGGAAACCGGATCTGTTCGCAGAAGTCAGGGAAGAGGACGTAAGAGAGCAACTACAGCGAAACAAGATAGAAAACTGGAAGAAATATGCTTGAAGAATGACATGGGTGGCACATGACATGGGTGGCATGGACAGGCACATGACCTCGAGTGAACTTCTACGTGAATGGGAAGAGTCAGTAAGTGTTGCAATTATCATCAGAACTGTTCTAAACAGGTAATTCGAAGAAGGATTGAACGCAAGAAGACCACTGACGAAGCCTTTACTGACTAAGATGATGAGACAGGCTCTATGAAAATGAGCCAAAGAGAAGGAAGTGTGGACTGAAGAAATGTTGGCACGAATGTTCTCGGATGAGTCAAGCTTCAATCTCCATGGAAACGATGGCAAGTTCTTTGTTCGTCGTTGAAGTGGCGAAGAATTTCTCCCTGAATGTATGGAACCTAAAATTCAGTTTCCTGGTTTGGGAATGCATATCTACGAAAGAAGAAGATGTACTGCATATGATGCAGGGAACAGTAAATTCTGAAGAGTATATCCATCAATTTCCGAACACTTTGGATGAGCAAAGAACTGCACCTTTCAGGATGATTCACCACCTTGCTACAGAGTTAAAATGGTAAAAATGTTTCCGAGAAAACATCAAATAAACCCTTTAGGCTGGTCAGGAAACAGCCCGGCCTTAAATCCCATTGAAAATTGCTGTACGTTAATTAGCAATGCAATTTCCTGAAAACAATCCAGAAACAACAGCTTCAGATGGCACTTCATTGTGTATGGTTCAACCAAATTCCGGAACTATTAAATATGTAATTTTTGCAATGCCTCGAAGGTGTAAAGCTGGAGAAAAGATCCAGGAGGAAATACAAAGTATCCATTCATACACATTAAAATATCGTTTTAGTAAAAAATTATATTCTTTTACATTTACTTTCAAAAATGCATTTTTTAATTTATTTTGTTTCGTGATTTTGCTTAGAGTCCTAACTTCTACTCCTAATAATAATAATAATAATAATAATAATAATAATAATAATAATAATAATACTCATACTTCTTTATGTGAGAAGAATACCAATATATTTATAACATTTTCAATATATTCCAAATTTAAGTATAACTAAAATAATTTAGGTGTTTGGAGCTCTTATATTTCCGAGTACATGCAAATTACTGTAAAAAGGAAATAATTAAGTCACAGTGAGCATAATGAAGTTTATAGTCTTCATTACTCGACATTAGTCTGATTCTCTTCCGCGAAAATAATTCTGGGCAGGTCTTGGTCGTGAGGTCAGGGGGGTTATTGACATAAAAGTCATATTTTCTAAGTCTGATCACATGATTTCCAATTAAAATTGAAAAACTGTAACTTTGTGAAAGTGAACGTTTCAGAATTGTCAATCAAAATAAAACAAAGTATTACAGTTCTTTAAAATTATTAATCAAGGTAACGATAACTGAGGTATGCTAAGGGTGTAAAAATTAGCCTAATTGCACCAAAAGTTATAAAAAAGCTGTATTTGCTCTCCAAAACGAACATTCAGCCTTTCTTCGAAAGTCATTAGTGATTTGATTATTTTCATGACTCGCGTGTTACTGCTACTCGAATTTATGCCAGAACAACCATTCTAATAGATTTAAAAACGGATCAGAAAGATCGTAGCCAGTAAATGTTCCTCCTTGAACGAAAAAAACTTCATTGTTGGCAGATGCTACAATATACTACTCTACAAGTATGGGCTGGAACGCTCACGATTTTTTATGGTGGAAACACAACGAAGACCTAAGAGAACAGAGATTATATAACTGAGAGCAATAGATTGTTATTGAAATTTTGAAGCTCTTAAGAATTATTATTAAATTGCGTTCATCGCAAGAAAGAGCAGCGATGTAGTATATGTAATTTACGCCAAAACAGAAAGTAAAAGGG
The DNA here is from genome assembly GCA_964035755.1 of Teleogryllus oceanicus. Taxonomy (NCBI): domain Eukaryota; kingdom Metazoa; phylum Arthropoda; class Insecta; order Orthoptera; family Gryllidae; genus Teleogryllus; species Teleogryllus oceanicus. Next base: position 156,784,939 of record CAXIVR010000001.1, read on the forward strand.
GAAAAATTTATGTTTTTCCTTCTTCAATCTCTTTATTTCGCTGTGGATAACTTTACTCTCGTGATGTAGCCGTACGTGAAGTACTATATGACTTCAAAAGTAATTAACATATCAAAAATAACCTCATACAACATTAAATTGTGTGCAGGGCGAAAGGAAGAGATATAGAATTTCTTAATACTCTAAAACAGAACTATTCTTAAAAAAATGCAGTTTTTGAAAATTTTAAAGCTTTAATGGCACTCGTGCCAGACAAATATATTGTGATCTGTGATTACAAAAAGCTAAAACAAAAGACTGAAGTCGATTCTGAGGAAATTGTTTAACTTGTTTTCAAAAATTGCCGATTTAACAAAAATTACGCGAAAATTAAAAATATTTTAAAAGAACTGAGCATGAAATAATTTATAGGTATAATATTGATGAATAGATTACATTAAGGAAGAAATTTTATGCTTCAATATTGAAGGTGCTGGCCAGGTACCAAAAAATTGATTAGTACAATTAAGGCTCTAGTATTTTTCACAGACAAATGGATCAATGGGCTTGTAGATTGAGGTTTTTGGAGAAAAACTTGGGTATATCGGAGCCCCCCAAACGTAACGAGTACTTTTTCCATCAAATCTCAACATCGATTATTTGCTGTATTACATAATTTCTCTATACTTCTTAAACGAGAAAGTAAAATAAAAAAGAATGCATTATTACCATTATTTCTTCATAAGACTTGAAAGTGTTTCTTCTTGAAAAAATAATTATGAACTTGTGTTTGCATTGAGAAGAAATAAGGTCAAAGAAAATAAAAAAAGCATTACTAAACGCATAAGAGACAAAGAATAAATAACAAAATTCATGATTAATTTCGCCGTTAGCAAAATGATGAGGGTAGTGAAGATTTCATTGAAGAGAGCGGATGAAATAGCTGCCTGGACAAGGGCTGGGTCGCGTCCCACCTTCTCTCACAAGGAATCGTTCCCCACAGCGGAGTTCTATTTTCGATTCCTCTGTCCTTGCGTCCCTCCCTGATGACTGTGCAGACTATATTTTTTCGATCCACTCACCTCTTCCTGAAGGCGCACGTCTTGTGATGTCTTCATGCCCGTGATTCACATTCGGGAAGCGCTTTCATCAGAGGTTCCGCCTAAGAAAATGTACGAGTATATTTTATTTCATACTATGGATACAACTAGGATGCGAGAATCTGCGTCAGCTTATTTAATTAAAAAACACGCCACTACGGCTACTGCTACTACAACTACAATATCGCTTTACGCTACTTTATGTGGCTGATTGCAAACCGCAGAATTATTGTATTACCTAAAGAACGATACCAACCTATCTTAAACAACGATATCAGAGAGTAGAAATACCTTAGTGGAATGATAAAACATCACGTACACACCTTTCCGATTCATTGCTAATTGCACATGGAGTCCCGCAGGAATTGATTTTTAAACCCTGTTCTCTTCCTACCATACGTAAAGGATATGTCCTGGACGATTCGAAACGCAAGAACAAAACGCAAGAACTCTTTGCGGATAATACGAATATTCTTTGCCCTCGGTGGCTGGTTGGTTACCGCGCCCGCTTTTCACGGCACACCCCTGGGTTTGATTCCCGGTCGAGGCAGAAATTATCTGTGCCCTTTCCTTGCAATATCCCGCTATCCATTGCTGTGTGCCGCTGAGAAAACACACTTCTAAAATTGAGAAGACAAGAGATACAGCGTAGGGATCGCTATGTGCTAACCACATATAGCACCACTCAACCCATGGCCGCAAGGCCGGCACGCCGTTAGGTCTTAGCTCGTGAAGAGTTGTTGTGCCAAAGTACACACATACGAATATTCTTTGCAATATATACATACGAATATTCTTTGCAATAAAGAATAATAAGTGAAGTCTGTGGTGGCAGCGGACATTTTGTGGTACTCCATGATAAACTATCTGGGTTCAGTGAGGTATCTACCACAATAGTACGCTATATAATTTTAATATGTATTTTATTTAGTCAAACACGTGTTTCGGGAACACTCTTCCCATCCTCAGTGGTTCTACAATTTTAATTGCATAAACAAATTAACACATGTATGAACATCAACCTAAATACCTAATCATATATAAACTAATAAACAATAAAATAATTATTTAAAATTAGTACTTACCCAAGTAACACAGATTAATCACATAAATTCATATTGAGTCGTCTTAGCATATCGCCATTTTATTCGTTCGCTGTGCGAATGCAGACTGCGGGAAGGTGAGGGAGGAAATGAAAGGACGGTAAAACTAGTCAATAAATAAATTTATGATGGGGCTGGATTTTACTATGGATTGTTCATTGAGGCATAAAAGGTTGGGATTTTTGCATAATTTTAAGATTTCTAAATTTTCCAAAATATCAAATAAGAACTTTGACAATTTTTTGGCGCACACATGCTCCGGCCAGTCAAAAGATGTAAATTCTGGTATTCAGCATAAGGATCATCATTTTTATAGAGTTGCGGGCACATTATGATATTTAGTACAATATCATTTGCGCCGATTGATCCCGTGATAGTTGAATGACTTTGTGGGGTAATTAATACAATTTATTTGTTTACTCTATAAAAGCTTATTCCATACTTTTATGTATCACATTACTAACTTCAGAGGTAGTTGTTAAATTAGATGAGTATGTATTGAGTCAGTATGTTATAACCTTATATGTGATTAATATACTTTCATAATTCAAATTAACCATTAATTAAAGAATTGTAGTTAATTTTATTTCTGACTGTAACATTCATCACAAATACAATCATAACATACTTCTTCTATACGTATTTATCTCATTTAATGACGATCACTAAAGAGATCAACCTTCAGAGAGTGCCAACACGTTAGTAATGTGATATATTAATATATACGAGTTGAGATATTATTATACTAATTGATACTTAGTACAAATTAAATTTCACGAAACAATGAATAAATAACGGTGAATTGCAAAGGATAACATTTTATGGGTTTTGCTGTAATGTTAAAAAACTTCTGATAAAGAGTAATAACGAACTCAGAATTGCAGCCGCCTACTTGATGGACAGAGCGACGATTGTGACAGTTTGCTTCAGGAATGTTGCATAATTACTGCCAAGATTCAGTGTCTTTTGTCTCGCGTACCAGTGCCTTTCAACAGCGTGTCGGCACAATGTATATAAATATTTTGTTAGAATAAACAAGTTGACTTTTCATGCGACGATTGATAAATAGCCTAAGAAGGAGACACACGCGCCAATTTTATCTTCTTTCCATTCCTGCTTTTCCTCGTACGGTTATTTCTTAATTAATGCTGCATAGCCAGGGAATATAATATTTACAACTCAGTACACTGCATTAGTTCACTGAATTTTTTTACTTCAAGCAATAAAAACAACGATGTTATACGTAGAAAACTTTTTTTTTCAAATTTCGTAATTATGTTTGCTTCTTACCCATGGAAATGCTATTCCAATTCTTTGTGTATTTAGATCAGGAATTTTTGTACTATTTTACCAATCGATCAACCTATTCCTACTACAATTCTTTGCTACCTACTGCGACTCTTTTTAGGGAGAAGTTCTTTTCTTTTAAAGAGACAATGGTAGGCATTTTTATGAACAATTCATTTCATTAATATTGACAGCGTACATATATGCATTGGTAAACGTAAAAATTAATAATTTCTTGGTAATTGGTGATAAAATGATGTAAATGAAGAAGAAACCTCCATTCAGATATTTTTTCTTCCAACTTTGCCATGATTGATCGTCTCCTTTTCTGTTTGTGAGAAATAGAGATGCTGAAATGTTAAAAAAAACTATTTGGATTATTCTCATAAATTGATGGAAATGTGGTATTAGCAATTTTACTGGCCACATTTGGAATAGAATATAATATTTATTTTGCTACTTAGGTATACATAGAATGCTTCCGGTGGTAGCGTTTTCTAAGGAAATACTAAAACTAGGCAAAACAAACATCAAACAACATTAAAATATTTACATGTTACAAAATACAATTTTACAAAATTAAAATATTAACAATATTTACTTGGTCTAATTAAAAAAAATTTTGACATTCTGAGGGAAAGTCTCCAGCAGTGCTGCATGGTTCCAATTTTGTATGGTTCTGTTTACAAATGAGAATTTACCTACATCTGTTCTATATTTTGTTTGCCGAATTTTGTAACCATGATCCTTCCGCGCGACGTAATTTGGTTTTGAATGTCTTGCCCGTACTTCATCCCACGGACGATCCCCTCTTATTGATTTGAATAATGCACAACGCGATTTCTCTCTGCGCTTTTCCAAAGGTTCCCACGATATAAATTCAGAATTTGAACGTCCTCTCCTAACAAATAGCATATTTTTGTACTTTCTCGAGAGATTTTATTTGCCCTAAACGACAAGGGTCCCAATATATGGAGCCAAATTCTAATATCGGACTTACTCGAGAGGTGTACCCTAATTCCCTTTATTTTCCACTTCCTTTTCTAAGTATTCTAATTAAAAAGTGTAACGCCTTCCACGCCTTTTTCACTACATAATTTACGTGTTCTGTCCAAGCCAGATCCTCATTTAGTACAATTCCCAAATATTTACAGCATTTAGCACTTGGGATATTCTGATTTACTAATTTATATATGATATCGGCTGTCTATAGAACGCGCGAATCTAATAAATTTGCACTTGCTGGTATTTTAATTTCATTTCATTTGTGATAGCCCATTATTCTAGCTTATCTAAATGAGCCTGAAATATTTCTGTATCACTGGTGTTCCTCATTTTCCGATAAATTATACAATCATCTGCAAAAAGACGTATTTTTGATTCAATTCCCTGCCAAATATCATAAATATACACTACAAATAAAAACCTAGGACACTTCCCTGTGGCACTCCGGACATTACTTCCACCCTTGAAGAGAAATTTGACCCGATTCGCACCCGTTGAGTACGCGAGCTGAGAAATTCTCGAATCCTTTTTTCACAGAATAATTTAGTCACATGCTCAAGACTCCCTGTCGTTCCCCTACACTCGATTGATTGATTGATTGTTAGTCACTCCGGGTGCGTCAACTGCCAAGGTTTTTAGTCCCGTAAGTGTTGTGAATGTTTCTTTTTCTTCGTGAGGTGGCGATGATTTTCCCCCGATAGAGGCCATCTCGTGGCGCAGAGCAAAGTCGCTCGCCTTTCACCAAGGAGATTCGGGTTCGATTCCCGTCAAATCTCATGTGAAATTAGTTCCAACAAAAATAGTTCGGCTGCTTCACAAGGACTAGTCCAACCCCTCTGAAGTGTCCTAAACCCTCCCCTTATCCTTATTCCTTTCCAATTCTGGCCGCTGTGTAGTGACGCAGAAGCACGTCGTGGGAGGCGCGTACGCGGAGATGCTAACTGGCGGTCCTCTTGACAACACACTGCGAGGAGACGTGACGGACAGAAATATATAAATATCTACAGTAACGGAGGATTACTCTAGATTATATGTAGAAAGTAACGGAGGATTACTCCAATAGCGCGCTCATCACCCAAGGGGTTCGAAAACTCGTAGCGTCGTGAGTTGACGCAACAAATGTATGGATTTTGAGATCCGGCGCCGACCTACCCGTCGGCTTGCGAGGGTCTCCCCAACCAGAAATCTCCCACCAGCTGGGCACCGTCCCAGCCAGGACAAACTCTAAGCTCCCGACCGGTGTCCCGGTATGTGTGATAGTGTAGGGAATGTTATTGTGTGTCTAAGTAAAGGGTGAGGATAGGACAAGAAACAGGTAGGAAAGATCGCGTGCGGTCCGTTGCCTGTTTGATTTGGGTTGGTTTGGTTTGGGTTCGCCTGGAGTTGATCGGAGAAACCGCGGAAAACTACGATCAGAGCAACTGGCGGTCAGAATTCTCCTCCAGACAGCGACAGAACTCGACCTAGCTATCTAGCTAGTGTCGAAAATGCAGCGACCGTCGGGGCTGAACCTAGGAACTCCCGGCGAGAGGCACTGCAGCGACAACACTTGATGCCGTGGGCCACCTCTCCCGGTCGGATGACTCTCGAAGATCGCTGTGAAGACTCTCGCGACTTCTCTGACGTTCTCCCAGACTTCCTGACATCAGTACAGTCTTTGACGACGTTGATACGGAAGGTGGAGGTAGTTGTCTTGCCTGTTTGGTGTGAACACTCTTCTTTCTCGCGTAGTCATGTGTCAAGATACAGATCGTTTAAGGAAGATGGATCGACTCACCACATTCCACGAAGTGAAGATCTTGTTTGATTCTAATCCTGGCGAAAGAATCTACGAACCTCTCTGGCATTAGTGAGCCTGCAAGTCGGGGCCTTCCAAAACCTTCCCGACGACGGTGAATCCTCCACGTATGTACCCACTGGTTCCAATTTCGGGTTAAAGAGACATCCAAGCAGTTCATATGCTGTGTGATGCGGTGAAACGTTCAGCCACTGCGCGGAAGCTCAATACATAACTCCTGCCACCACACATTTGCAACGCCTCCACCTCTTCACTACGCGTGGGAGCATAATTGTCTTGTAAGAGCACAGCCTCCTCTGATCCACGAGCGAAGAGACCCGGGAAGACGCCCTGGGTGCTCTTAACCCCAGGGGGCGTCAATAATGGGAAGCCCTCGTGGCACCCTATGAATGGTTTAATGTAATATAATAAGTGCAATCATTGGTTATAAATTAACATAACATATCATACAATTATCACTGGCGTCTGCAACGATATCGTTGTTTTTCCAACGGTCCTCATTGCTATAATATGGTATATCATACATCACTGATTATCACTGACTTGTGGGACGATATCGCTGTATCCTACCCTTCGGTTTTCAATGTGCTCCGACCATTTTCTTCCTTGAGTAGACATTTTTTTGTCGCAGAGTAAATTTTCTTATAATTTACTGTTGGAGAGAGAGAGAGAGTAGAGAGAGAAGGGGAGAGAGCGCTTGAGTAATAAATTAAGAAATGTTTCAGTTTTGTAGATTTCAAAGAATATGCAAGAACACTTTCTTCTTTGCATGGTCATCATGGATGTGTGCACAATTACAATTCAGAGGCGAAAATAGAGAAACGGAGAAAGCATCCGTACTCATCGCCGCCAAGAAACGTGACAATGAAAAGGTTTTCGTGAAACGTGATGGAGTCTTTCTTGCTGTCCTGTAAAAGTTAGATATTGTGTCCAAAGGACCAAACGGTCCAAGGAAATATCATTAAGGCATCATGCCAAAGTGGAGCATAGGCATTAAGATAAAAGACCGTGGGAAGCTAACCAAGGGTATCCACTTGCTCCGTGACAACGTGCCAGGCCATTTGCCGTGGAAAGTGGCACACGCGGTCACTTGCATGCTGCCCCTTCCTTCCAATTCTTCCAATCTGTCAACTAATGCATTTTTCTATACCTCATGCTTGAAGATTTCATTGAGTAACGGACATTACAAGGACGACGATGAGATAATAGGCGCGATTTTAGTTCAAACATCTGAAGTGGGGACTTATGTTTACAAATGTCTTAAACGCGTCCAACGATAAAAGAGGTGCGCCGTGTGTATGGGTAACGGACTAATTCCCCGGAATTTTTTTAACCTATTACGGCTCTTTGCATTTACACTATTTTTATGATTCCATTTCCACACTAATTACTCCTTTCTGTAGTTTCTTCTTGATATAACTCTAGCTTCTTTCGAAATCTCCGCTGTAGGGCACATTTACTGGTGTTTCATAATGTCATTTTTTCTAACGATTGTCTATTATCCTTCCTTAATCTACAAATTGTATGACGAGATTCTTTATAGACCTTTTTCTTTATGATCCAGTTGAGTTTTCTTAGTACCTATTCTCCAAATCCTATTTCGGATGCGTCTAACTTGTGATTCCGTATTGTAGCAATGCGTTGTGACGTTCCAAACAATTTAGCAATATACAGCAATGCCGGCTCGTGCGCGTTTCCTAAGAGGACGAAATAAGTGAATTGCAATATTACTACATTAAATGAAACATACAACAAATTAGTGGTATGTATCATTTAAATACATATACAATGTCAATGAAACTGGACAATACCTGTCGCTTATGCTTAACTTCAACATAGTGATTGGCACAAAACACGGTTTGGATTAATGCTAGAGCAATGAGATATAGTTTTTTACCCTAAATAAATAATTGTAGCGAAAAAATCAACATGTTTCCGTGATTTTTACGTGCCTCTGAATTCTGAAAACTAAATTTTTAATATCACTGAAAAAAGCACACGACCAACCCCTCCCCCCTAATTTCCAAATATAACGCATGGAAAATTCAGAATTTCTCTGTGTTCGCACTCCGTTAACAGGGACGCTTTGCCTTACCACATCGTAAAAATCAGCAATTTTCCTTCCATGCTGCACCGCACAAAAGCTCTGGTAGTGTTGGAGTCGGACGTCCTTCCTGTACAACGCCAATCTGTTCACTAATCTGACTTTCGTAAATGATCCAAAATATAAAAATTTCACTCTCACCAATTTATAACCGAATATAAGAAATTAACAATTCTAGTAACCAAGCTCAGAATAGTACTTCACTCTCATCACACGAATCAGGTTGTGAAGAGAGCGCTTGAGGAATTGGTTTTCTTTGGGCACTCCCTCTTCAATGACTGAAATGGGAAAATTTCAAAAAGCTCTGTTCAGTAATCGCACTGTTTGTCACCTTGGGATTGGAAAAGTGAGGGACACACTGTCTTTTCGATTTGCCCTTTCACTTGGGTTTCCGTTAACTCCCGGTACTTCCTCAGTGTGAGGTGAGATTACATCGTGTGTCTGCCTATGTCAGGGTTCTTGGGTTGGACATGACTCATGCGTGTGTTGGCGCCCAGCAGAAAACCAGAGTTGATTCAAATATACTAGAGATGGCAGTTTACAAGAGGAACTCCTCCCGCTAGGCCATAAAGATTCATTAAGAAACGTTTCCTCTTCTGGCCGCCACGACCAGTGTGATATGGCCCATTAATACAGGAGAGAAGGCAACGCTGAGAATTCCTCCTCAAAGCGATTTTCGCAGTTTAAATTTAATGAAAACAAATTACCTGATAACTATAAACTAAAAATGTAATGTTGCCTTTTATATCAAAGTAAAAATTCTATTCGTTAATTACATTCAAAAGAGGACAATGTGCGAGGAGGATATTACTCCCTTCCCTCCCCTGAGAAACCACCACAGGTCTCAAGATCGAAAAATAAACTTTTTCGGAAGGGAAGTTCCAAGTGCAGCGGAATCGCGAGTTGTAAAAATGATAGATCGAAAAACATTACTTCTCGTGTGAGATGCATAAAACTTTCTTTTGTGCACTGTCTATTATATTTGTCAATGGGAGTCTTGTTCTTCATATTTCATTGGTATTACTATGTTCTTTTGCTGTAAAATGCAGCTGTACTTGAGAAAATTTACTTTTGTGGAAACGTCTTCAAAGCATCCACACAAAAAACGGAGCTGTTCAAAATGTCAAATTCTAAAACTTTTCATTGAACAACAGTAAGGAAACTCTCTACAACTTCTAATACAATAATTTTACCTTACAACTAAGGACTGAGGGGCTAGAAGGATTTTTTCCGAAAAATATGAAGCAATAATACGATTTCGAAAATATTCTAGTTTCGATGGCAAACAACTGACATCGTACCCAACTCAAGGCTTCTATTTGTAGTTTTCACATATATCTAATAAATATATCAACACATTGCAGCGGACAAGTTCCTATAGTCACAATAAAGACTAACAAAATTTCCTATAATATTGTTGCATTCATTTTACTTTCTCTTTATTACGTACTTACGTATTGCTCCAGCGGAAATCCTCGATTTTTCGACAGAAAAAGTAGTATTGTGGAACCCTGGTATCGATAGTAAATAGTGTTCATATACAATCAATGACTTCCTCTAACACGTTGTGTGCGTCTTTGAGAGCTAAAAAATGGCTGACAGTAAAACATATGTCTGTCTCTTCGTCTCTGGTCAACGCTACCGCCTACAGCGTTCACAACATGTTCTTCAAAATTATATTCCTCTTCTGATCTAGCGGAACTCGAGGACCTATGAGTTTGAAAATGATATTTTGACTTTTGGAGGTATTTTGCATGAAGCTTTAAAAACATTCTCAAGATTTTCTAAGTAATGACTTCAAATATTTTGATTAAACTTTTTCTTAGAATAGAGGAAAGAACTTTTAATGAGTTGCGTAGGACTAATTTTCTTTGAACTCTGGAAATTTTCGAAAACTACAATCTTTGAATTGTTGTTGGTGACTCACTACAACTACAATATTGAAGAGACAGATTTTTTCTACAATGATGTCTCATCTTCAAAAACAGATCTTTAAATAAGATCACATACATAACATCTCAGTCGAACATGAGAAATTTTCGACTTTTAAAATTTTCGAATGGTTTCAAATTTTTCTTTCAGTTTTTATAAAATATAGTACAGGACGCCAAAAATAGCGCAGATATCATTTTAGCGGCTCTGTATTTTAGTTAATTGCAAAAAATTAACATGGCAAAAGTGCAGTATTAATGAAAGAGATTTTTTCCTTAATGAAATCTGTTCTAAAAACTAGATCTGTCAATAAGATCGTATACATTTTTTAAAAATGTTGTTTTCGCTTAATATTCCCTTGAAATTAATGTAACATAATTTTTTATGTTTTTTTAGTAAAAAACGGTTCATATTTTGGGTTCCACAGATCAAAGGATACTTAAAAATGGGGCAGGTCTCATTTTCGTAGAACTCTCTAAATTTTCCATACTTGTAAGTCAGAAGTAATGAGAGCAAGTATAAACTGTTGTAGCACCACTAGTGGGTATTGTAGTGTTTTAATAACATAATATAATAGAAAATCAAATATTACACAAGATGACAAAGCTGTTATATCTACTCGAGCAAGATATCTTACTTCGGCATTCGTTGCTGTGAAGTACCACCTTCCTCTCCTATGTAAAGTTGCTCTTCATCGTTTTGTATAATAAACAGACTTACGTATTTTGGGGGAACCTGGCTATTTATTACTACAGTAATAGATTAGACAGGAATTGAATTCTACCTATAGAGTAAAATTGAAGAAATTTTATTTATATCTGCACTACGTCGTCCCTCAGATTTCGCATTTCGGACTTGCGTGCCTTTCCCATAATTGTTGCCAACAAAGTTCTACGGTAACATCTGAGTAACCGATATAGCGAACAAATCAGCGGAATGGCAATCTCGTTGATGGAGCTAATGGCAGAAGCAATGAAGAGGCACAGCAGTGCAGGAACGCACATTGGAATGCTCGTAGTTCGGCAATTACATGGATAGGTCCCGACTCCGGAGACATCCCGTGAGCGGCCGAATCTTAAATCAATGGCATTACTTTTATGAAACGTACTATGTAGCGGCAGTCTTTCGGAGTGTAAACAATTTTTTTGACGATGAGTGTATATTTGTAACTAATGACTCCTACATGTTTACTCATATTCCCAATCGAACGATGAAATAATAACGAATAATCTGCACAAAACAGGAAACCACAATAGATGAGCCTGCTCCTATTAATCCTCCCTAAGCTATTTCGAAAAGGATTCATGAAAACTTGCTTCAAGGAGAAGAAAACATGAAATTGGATATTTCAGGGAATTCGATTCTAAAATACAATATCAATGCTGTCATGAATGTGATTTCAAAAAATAAAATATCTCAAGGATACGAATAAAACATCAACCAAAGCAATGGCATGTTCCTATTATGTCCAAGTTAGTAGAATTGAAAAACCAATGTGCTCTTAAGTAGACTCCATTAATTTCGAGATTCATACATCAAAAGTAAGAAATTTACTACAGAAAATTAAAGTTAAATTAAAATTATCAAAGAGAGAATTTAGAGGCAAATTATTTCACGTATTCCCGATTCCCCACTTGTATTTCTGATTATGTTTTTACTTATAAATATCTCTTACTGACCAATTCAATAAAATGTTAAAATTAAGAAAGAAAGTTTAATCTTTCATAATTTAAAGAGTAAATATAGTCACACGAGTGTTTGATTTCTCGTACATAAGTTTAATTATTGAGTCAATATCAGTGCCTTTAAAAATCATTCATAAACATCGTATACCATGGACTATCATTATCGTTTTCTTTACTTATGTCCATATTATGATGCAAAGAAACATAAACATTACGAGGTAAAAGGAAGAGAATAGAAAAACAAATAAATAATGTGTACATACTAGATGTGCTTACCAGAATCAGATTATATGTAGGGAAGGGTACGGGTTCGAGTCCCGCCTCGGACATGGTTGTATTTGTGTTCGTCCTTCCACCCCTTATCATCAATCACCATATCGTTTCATCCACATAGTTACCATACCGTTAACAGCAATAGTGGTCGCTAATGACCTTAGATGTTGAAGCGACCTTAAATAAACCAATTTAAAAAGAAAAATTTCTGGAGAATGTAGAGGGGACGAAAACAATCACCTTTTGCCAATGAACTTATAGTGGGAAATTTCATTTAATGAAGTTATTCTATTTATACATGTGGCATTGGCCTGTGATTTTAGACAAACCCATATGCACAGACAGAAATGTTCGATGATGAAAAATTCGACATGTTCGACAGAAATATCCCTCACGCCTTCAAAGACATTTCATGTACCTACCGCACATATGTGCATTAGGATTGCCTAATAGAGGCAAATGCCACATTATAAAAGCATGTAACTCCGATGATTGCAATTGCTCTTTAAATGTTCGCCGGCAAAAGCGATCATTTTCGACACTCTACATGCCCTAGAAGTTTGTAACATTTATTCTGAGACATCCGAAACAATACATAAGCACTAAAATGACATTGTTATACTTCACCACGGATTGATAACAATGATGAAAATTTATATTTTAGAAGGATGTGCGTCTTTGTAGTACTTTGAAAAAATCAAGGTGTAGTTAGAAAGGATTAATATTCTTTAATTGCCTTGAAAACCGTTACTCCTATTTTTTCACATTGTAAATATGATGAGAGGGAGAGTTTGAAAATTCCAAGCTTGCCAAAATAACCACGTTAATGCGCACGTTATTACATAATACACGCGTCAAGAAGTGACTCAGCATACATGAAATTTCACTGTCCCCTAATGCAGGGACGTTCAGTTCGGGTGATTCGGATTGCTTTCAATCTCTTCCTGCTGAGTAAGATGTTAAAATACTGACATGAAAGCTAAATATTTTATGCTGTTGTAGTGTTATTTAAATGCAAATGGTGAGTGTGAAACAATAGTAGGTACAGTAAGTCGGTTCCTAGATTTCAATAATTGTTATGAAAACATATACGAGGGCTTTGTCTAATAATCATCGTGCTTCTGCCACGTTTAGTAACTTGAACACGTTAAAGACAACACCGCAATGTAATTTTTTGTCGGACGTCATAACATACGTAGCACAAGCGTGTTCACATCTGACGAGAGTGACCTCGTGACAGATACTGAGACTTTTGCACTCGGCTCACAATGTGGATCACACACCAAAGTTAACTTTAATTCTTTGATCTATTCAGGAATTGTTAGTATTTGTTTATTTGAAATTTGAAAAAGAAAAAATACAATAAACCCAAGAGTTTGTTTAGTTTATGACGCTCTAGGTAAGAAGAGATCTTTTACGGTAACTGGTTGTATTCCGACGTAGACAGTTCATCGTTCTCATGTGCCAATCTAAGCGACAAATGAAACGATAGATGGATCGAATTTTGCACCGCACAGCCAAAGCGCTACAAATGATTGTGGGTGATGGCAGGTGGCAGTGCCGAGGGGGAGGTGCTGCGGGGGTGGGGCGGGGCTGCACGGGTATTTCCTGCGCCGGGTGCGTGGGCGCGTGGGCGCGTGGGCGGGGCGGGGGCGGGCGCGCAGGTGCAACGGCGCAGGCCGCCTGCACCTCGGCGCGCGTAGGTCGCCCAGCCGCCGCCGGTGCGTGCGCGTCCGGCGCCCATGCGCACCGCGCCGTGGCCGCCCACGATCTCAAGTTCGAACGACGCGCGCGCAGAAAGCCGGGAAACTAAAGAAAGGCGAGCGGGGAGAGAGTTACATATATGGGCGCGCGGAGGCTTGGCCGGCCGGCCCGGCTAGGGTTACGCCGGCGCGAGGGGCCGGGCGTGCGCGGGGCGGGGCGGCGGCGGGGACGCGTGGTGGGGACTATCATCGCAGCGCCCGCCGTACCAGAATACCAGTCACACTTTACATACACAGCCCATGCCAAGAGAAGCTATTTTGAGGCGCTTGGTTGGTGGGTCAACCGCCAGGTTCGCAACTATCGCACATTCCCGCGCGGGGCGCTGGCGGCAGCGCAGTGGCGCGGCGCGGGCGAGTCCCGCCGGCCGGAGGAGCCGGGCGGAGGGCGTGTCCAGCGCGGCCGGCGGGGCGCCGCTCGCCGCCCCTCTTAACGTAGGGCAGGTTGGCGGCGCGCGGACACGCGGGAGGCGAGCCCGGCAGCGAGTGCACTCAGGTGCGCGTTCAGGTGCGCACTGAGTCGCGAGCTCGCCCCGCGCGGCGCCTCGCCGCGGACACGCACGCCCGAGCGAGCGACTGGGCGGCTGGGCGGCTGGGTGGCTGGGCGGCCGGGCGGCGGGGGCGGGGCGGGAAGGGGGCGCAGGGGGAGGGGACGCCTTCCACCGCCACCCGCGCGCTTTCAGCCGATCTGAGCGGCGGCGGCGGCTTCCGAGCGAGGCCGACACTGCAGGCGCTGGCATCGGCAACCCCGCACGCGCCGCGGCCTGAAATAGAGCCGAGGTGGAGGCGCCGGTGCGGGCGGGGCCCGGGGCGGCCTTCGTGCTCTCGCGCCGCGCAGGCCGCTCCGCCCGTTGGTCGGTGCCGTCCCTTTCGCGCCCCGTCGGCCTCCGCGCCCTTCTTCCCTTCGCAGTCGCCCCATGTCGCGGCGCCTGCACGCTCCCCGCCGCGCGCGCTCGTGCCTCGGGGCGCAGAGGCGCCGAGACAACCGCCAGACCGTCCCGCGCGCGCTGCCAAAGCAGTCAGCGGGAGAAGCTGCAGGCGCGTGACTCACGCTTTCGCGCCGGGGCGAGGGACGGGGCGCGGTGGCAGCGGGGGCGTTCGACGAGAAGCCTGGGCCGAAGCAGGGCAGCGGGGGCGGGGCGGGGATGCGAGGAAGGCGTGGCCCCACCCTGCGCGAACTGCGCCAGCGGCAATGACAATATCTAGGCAATCTGTTCAAGGCATTATGCAACGTTATAACGCCTTCAGACATTCCGGCTGCCAAAATTCTAATTTTATACTGGCACGCTGGGACACATATTTTGACGATGAAAATAGGCCTGGAAGCTCAATTTTCGGTGTCGAACATCACCGTATGTCTCATATAGCAACTCCAACTACTTTCAAAGTGAACTGCTACAGAAGAAATACGATGGTAGATAAAATAATATTAGCATATTGTGTAGAAGTACATTAATTCTTCATTATATATAAATTTCAATCCAGTGGTATCTCGTGATAATATTTTTCATATCTACCTGGATTTTCTCTGAGATAGCTGAAATTCTATAAAACGTCTGGAAAAGATATTGCAATGAAATGCAATGAAATGAATACAATGAACAAAATATGATAATTAAATAATCATTGGTTTTCTCGGGTTGAGTAAATGTTGTACTTTTCTATAAAAGAGTATATACTTCATATACAAGAACAATCAGAACGTTTTAAATTGTTACTATAAGACATCTCAATGCCATTTTTGGCTCTTATCTTTCATATGGAGAAGATCGCGTCGAAAGTTTCCTGCAGATTGACATTGAACTAAATACGTACCAGAGAGCAACGGCGTTGTTTTGTAGTTTTTAATGGGACACTAAACGTACGCAAGAGGTGTTCTTTGGTCCAAACTATTTTTGGATATGTGCACCCACTCCAGGTTGCACAAGTCGTGACGACGTTTGCACTTTTATAGCTGAATGTACACACACACTCCGCTCTCACGAGTTCATTAAAACCTTCCGGGTAGTCACGTCGGATTTAAAATAACGAAGGTGCGCATTTGAACCAACCATTTGGAACTTTTTAAGTCTCCCTCCTGACATGCTTCCAGAATTGAAGTGACGTTCCATGTTATTAACAGAAACGTTTAATGGTATTGCGGGGCTCTGTTGATTATCATTTGTTTTGTGCTTGAGTGCCTTTCAAATCATGCACGTAAGACTCAAAATCATATACGATCGTAGATATTTTGGCGTTGGCTAGTGTTTTTAGCTCATCGGAAGCTCCGGGAGCTCTCGGGTATTTTGGGGAGTCGACTAGCGGAGGTATCTTCGCGCGCTTCGTTTACGCTAGTGCATCCGGTTCTCTGGCACATTTCTCCTTCCTTTTGGTTATTTCCTCGCACCGCCTAAGCAAAAAGCAAAAATATTTTTGCGAGTTTTTATTCTAATGCCGTCTCTTGATAACTTAATATGCCATATCTTTTTTTTCGCATACGTCGATTGCCTCTTAACGATTGACTACAAGAAGTCACTATTCGACCTTTTTACTCTATTATATACTATAAATACAGACAATTACAGGATCTCCAAAATATACATTGTACTTACGCGCCACGTAAATACATTTTGAATAGCCATGCCGCCCTGAGAGGTTTCTGCAAACGTGATATATTGTTTTTGCGAAGTTCAGGGATATTAAGTTTTTATATAAGAGTAGATTTCAGAGACGTGACTATTTTCTTTAAAAAAATTATAACAAGACGTCAAACATGTTTCATGAATTTTGCGGATGCTCCATTTATTATATAATCCAACCATTCAAAAATATGTCCGTTCAATTAGTTATATCACGTATAAGCAGAGATGTAGTTATAATGACAGTGTTTACACAACAAGAAATAATATTAATCTCTACTATTGGATTGCTGATAATTGGACCAACAGTAACATACCTTACAGTTTCAGCGTAAATATTCGGTAATATAAAGATATACATTAAAAATGTAAAATTACCTACATATCACATGGTTCATAAAAGATAAATGGTTCTCCAGTCATTATATCTGAAAATATCGTATTTTATTCGAAGCAAGGGAATGCAAAACAGATATTCTAGATGCATAACAGAAAATCTTCAGTGATATCTTGGCTACCATAAATGGGCAAAGTCCTTGTGTCCCACCGCATTAAACCGGGTAAAATTAATTTAAAAATGATGACTGCAATAGTTTACTGACTTCCATGTGTGGAAGAGCCAAATAATTCTTAGCGACCGTGCGTACGGAGCTGAGTGCAATCTGCCTCGGAGAAAAGCGTTTGTCGCGTGGCCCTGACGGGGAGGTGGGAGGGGGCGTGTCGGCGGAGGGCAACGCTGCGACTGAGCAGCGTCATGCCGCCGGCCGCGGGCGTCGGCACGGCCGTCGGCGCCGCCGCGCTGCGCGTCTGCGCTGTGTCCGTGGCGCCGCCCCTGCCGCCCCTCCGCAGCCCTCGCCCGCCACTTGCATCATCGCGGCCCGCCGCCTCCCGCTAGCGCCTCCTCCTTCCGTTTCGACGGAACATCCCGCGCACCTGTCCGAAGCCTGCCCTTCCTTTCCTCGCCTAGGCTTCCCGCCTCACTGCTCCTGGCACACGGCTGCCTCGCAGAAACGAAAAGGAACCGCTCTTCAGCACACGAAAATTTCAAATTTGAGATATTGCTTGCACATAATTGGATAAGAAAATTATAACTGGGATGGAAAGATAAAATAAAAATATAGAAAAAAAGTATGTGACTCATGCGACCTCCGTGTACGTTGGTCAAGTTGTTTGTGTTTAAGAACCGTTTCAAGTTGTTTTTATCCCCAAAGATTTTCCACGAAACAAATTTCTACATTGTAAGTACTCTTTGAAAGAAAATAGAGTGAATCTCAAGATCGCTTCGTGTAGGGCAGATAATACAGTTTTCGAAGACGCAGGGACTATCAAGTACTCGTATTGCATACTGCTTGACTCTTCAGTATTTTAGATTATACACATGTAACATATGTTAATAGTTAAAACCTTTCTTTCCCCATTTTTGGAAGTAGAGTATGTCTCAGAACAAATGTTACAAACTTCTAAGTAATGTGTGGGGGATGATCACTTTTCAAATTGAACATACGATGGGAAACATATCACGAAGTTACTCATGTAACATTTGCCCCTTATAGTTAGGCCACATATCTTACAGCAGTGGTTTGCAGGGAAGTAAATCCTAATGCAAGGACGCTGTACAGAAAATGGACCATGGACGACGCGCGATCTTCCCTTGTCATCCCTCACTTACACACACACTTTCACTCACATGCACTGTACTATCACGCTTATCTGGAAACCAGTCGGGAGCTTAAAGCTTATCCCGGCTGGGGCGGCGCCCCGCTGGTGAACAGACAAACGGACGGACGGTCGATCGATTTTTCGCCGTCAATTGATTTTTTGCCGTCAATCGATTTTTCGGTATCAAGGACCTACAAAACATGGATTCTGACTACATCACGTGTTTAAGGAGGTAATTTTCAATATTTAGGAACATTATTTATGCCTTTTTTATTACTAGAGCCCGACAATGAGATTTTTCCTGTCAAAATTTCGCCGTTTTCCGACGCACGGATACAATATTTTCTCTTCTTATGAAGTAAAGACGATAAATTAAAAAAGAAATTATACTTTGCAAGGTTCCTTAACGTCCAACTGCTGCTTCCAAGCCGGCAGCTCAACATCATTTTCCTCGGTTGAAATTCCGTGTCCGAATGATGAAACATGATGAAACACGTTTGATGACGCATCTAACGGGCTACTATGATCAATGTGGGCCGTCGATTATTCTCGGCCGTTTTGTTGATCAACTGATTGTATAATGTTGATTGTGGATGTTGTGAGGTTTCACGGTGTTACTGCGATGGCAAAGCTTGGCAAAGTGTGGCATTGCTGGTAGGATTCCTGGTCCGAGTCAGTAGGATGAGATTCCCTGTAGTTGCTGATTTCTAGGACTAGCCAACAGCACGCCTGGTGCCAAATAATGAATTGTAGCGCATTTACTTATTGCATTGAGTGATTCACAAAATGCACTAAAAGCCAAAGCATACGAGCCATGACGACTGACACCAGACTTAAGCCCCCGATGCGCACCAGGAAATGCAGAGATCCATCACTTCAAAACCCAGAAGATCATTAAAATTAGATATATATCGATCTGAAGAGATTTGAGGGGATATTCTCTCAACACACTTTACAAAGAAGATTGAAAATCACAAATTACTAAAGAATAAATGCTCATAAGTATAAAACTGACATACTCTACAACTATTGCATAATACCCCTACTAATACTGCCAATGCACAAAACGAAAGGGGTATACGTTACGAAAATCCTAAAATGCGCAGAACTGGCTCAAAAAATCTAGGGTTTATGAAAAAAATTATTCCCTCTCATGGTCCCTTAGTCAATAGTTAATTTACAAAATCATTGGGTAAACTTAGGAATTAGCTTCGTATTATGCTGAGTTTATAACTCAAAGAACAGTTGTACTGAGCATTTGTCGTCTGTAAGATTTTGATGTACTGGTCACAATGCGTATTCTTAGATGTAGACTTGTGAAGAAGCCATTGTAGCATTTTTTATTGGATCCATAACTAGATCAACGGAATGATTTCCAGACAACTAATTTTAAGAAATATTGTAACAATAACAACAGTAATAGTAAAAGTATTATGAATATAAGCAAATTTTAATGAAATGTTTTTTTCACTAAAAAAAAGCATTTTAGTATAGACATTAATTTTGTGTTATGACAAATGAAAATGACCCATTTTTATGACATTTGTTAACATTTTCGTCGCTTTTGACTAATAAGTCATATTTTAGACTTTTCCGTTATTTTAAAAGCATTTTTCGCTGATTTTCTCGATGTCAATGGTACTTGCTTCAAATAATACTTATGAGATGCAATAAATATTCTCCACAGAATTCTTGAGTTGTCTATTCGATTTCTTCGCTCTGAAATTGTAACATCAGCCGTTGCATGTAGTCTAAGGTTCCTGTGACGCCTAAAATCGTCGTTGACAATTCGGGCGATTCGGGATAATTAAAGACAGATATTTTCTGATAATAAATAATCTTAACCAAACGTTTGCAAGCTGAGTTCCCTTGTGCGAAAGGAAAAAACCTTAATTACATCAGTAATGTATCGAACAGCTTGAGTTGTGCATTTGAACTGGTTTTGATCATTTTTTACGTCATTTTTCTTTTTGCTTTTCTGTTATTTGCTTGATCAACTTTTGCGATGTTTTAGACCATCAAACCGTATTCGCTTATCTAATTTTCAATAAGCGAATAATTACTCATGGAATATGGTTTTCAAATTATTTCCGTGTTTCAACCTATCTTCAACTGTTACACGGTTGGACGTTGAAGCACTGTGACTGAGTTCTCGACAACAATAACCCTGCGCCCCTGGCGGGGAGGGCGACTCGTGCCAATTTTAGGAGGAGGCAGGCAGTTCGACGTGCTCGAAAGACTTGCCAACTTTTACAGCCTAGAATCTCTTTCGTGATGCAAGCTATACTTCACAAGTGTAATCTCTAAAGCATGAAGAAACCTCTGATCACGAATGTTGAAAACATCTCATCATCGAATACATGCAAGATTTTTAGTTTCTTATGAATTTTGTTTTCAAATAAGCATTCACACTAAAAAACATTACGTTTTTTTTCTTGCGGGATCTCAGCTATGGCCGTTATAAAAATGAAATTGGACAGAATGGAAGAAGGAAGGTTCACGCGTAATTCGAGACCCGTTCTTTGAAGATCCGCTCTGCATCTCACGAATTTATCGCAGGAAACGAACCAGCAGAGCAGCCCTTCTATTGAAGTCTCATTCACCAAAAATTTTCAGAAAAAAAAATTGCAATACTTTGAAAAAATCTATTGACTTGTACACCATATTTATTATTATTATTATTATTATTATTATTATTATTATTATTATTATTATTATTATTATTATTATTATTATTATTATTATATTGTATTATTATTTATTTACAACGTTCTTATTTTACATTAATCACTCACATGCAAATAAAGTGTGACAGCATTTTACTTATACATATAAGACAATTTCAACATGATAATGCCTGAAGGTTAATGTATAATTGCAAGGCTAAATTTGTCCAAACATAAAACTGTGAATAAATTTTTTTAGCATGTATTCGCACTTATTAACTTTCTAACCGCAGACAATGTGTTGACTTTGATTGCTTTCTAGGTGTTAATAATTGCAAGTTCACTGATGTCTTGTTCCTCCAGTGACTTGAAAGCGACCTCTGGAACGGCACCAGTGGCAGACAATACCTGCGGTATTGTTTTCAAGTCTCTCAAAGAAAATTCCACCATTACAACTCCTCCAGTTATCTGTATTTTTTCAACTTCGTCTGGTGAACTGTCGTGATGTTGTTAGAGATATCCTCAGCGACGTCTACAAAGAGCAACTTATTCGATACCTTCTTCCAGAATTAGTTATTAGGTTTGTTGTTATGAACGATTTTATCTGTTTGGATATTGGATCAAAGTAGAGTTGATAGATGTTTTCTAGGACTGTTTGCGGATGATATTTGAAATAAGGAGGATATTGTATTGTTATTGTTGTTATTATTATTATTATTACCGCAATTATTATATGATAGATATAATCAATGCAAATTACATGAATCTCTATAGAGAAGATGTCACAGATCAGGACCTCAAAGAATATTTCAAGAAGACCAAAAGGAAGTCAAACACTGAAATGGAGAATGACGTTTCACAAAAGTACAAAGGTAACGAGTTATTGAATTCAATCCCAAGAAAGGAAAGAAAGTATGATATCTTTGAACAGATGTGATGCATATCAAGGCTTATAAAGAGTTGTAGCACCGTAATAAGACTAATATACAGTTTGTACCTCTGTCCATAATGACTACGACACCAATTTCAAAATCTTTAATCTACATTCTCTTTTCCCTTCAATCCCATGAAGCGAATGTTGGAGAAGCACCTAGCAAACGAGCAATAATCCACGCGCCAACGTTCGTGACACATTTTAACAAGAGCCAGGAAGAAAAACGACGAATAATAATCTCAAAGCTAAAACGTTTTGAGAAGTTAGTGTTATGAGGAACAGGAAAATCCAAGTATGATGCAAGTATGCCCATACTGAATAAATATATTATTTTCAAAATTTTCATAAAATCATTGGTAAGCGCTGGAAAATAATTATATAATCTTAACAACTAGAAAAAATATTGAGAGAATGGTTGATTTGCTGCGATGTATGACAAAGTAGGAACAATATAATTTATTAAAAGAAATACGGTATATTTATTTACTACTTTTAGATAGATTTATACGTAATATCTCTGAGAATTATCTTGAATATTTTCTGGGTTGGTTATCCAAAATGTAGGTGTCAAAAATGTCTCTTTAACAGATAGAGACAATGTACTTTTTTGCCTTAATTGTCGTTATCTCTCTGTCAGTGGGACAGACAAAATGTGTTTTCAAACAAAGAATTAAAAAACATGTTAATAACATTTAAGAGACTGGCACACAATTAAACTCAATTTTTCGACATCGCTTTGATATTTTCATTATATTAATTTTGACAACCCTGCCTTTATTTCAATAATAAACTCAGAAAATATTCAAGATTAATCCCGGGGATATTAAGGATAAAATACGCAATATCATTAATGCTATGTTGAAATCGAATTTTTTCACAAACATTTATGACAATGTTCTGTCTAAAATGAAGAATACTCTAAAATATATTAATACTTTGTGATATGTTCCGTTTTATTTTATTTGTGTAAGTGCTCTCCTTTCTCGATCTGTTTCTTTCCCATTCCATCTCTGTTTATTCCTGTATTTGCTTGATTTCATTATCATTTTTGCAAATTATAACGTCTAAATTTTACATTAATCTGCTCCCTTTCTATTCATAATTGCCCCCTTCTTCTTGAAGGGAGGATGTAAATATTTACAATGAGAATGTTTTTCCTTATTTGTGTTTATTTTGGATGTATCTTTATAATTTTTGGTTAGATTAACACACACACACACACACACATATATACATTCACATACACACATATATATATATATGTGTGTGTGTGTGTGTGTGTGTGTGTGTGTGTGTGTGTTTATTTCTTACATTTATTTTACTTATGCTTGTTGTATTCCATAATTTTACCTCTGATAACTGTAACATTTTATTTTTAATACTTTAATTGAAAACAATATCACAAAATTTGTTTTCATTTACAGACAAGTATATTAATTTTTTGTTCACATCTGATGATGCGTATAAATATTACGTAAAAGTCGTGCTCCAGTACCATAAGAAAAATATTTTTAAAGAATCATGTACATTGATTGACCAAAAAGAAAAAAGGATACTCAAGTATTAAAATATTGATTGAAAATCGTAGGGACTTTCTTTTCCAAATATTAATACATATTCAAAAGTCAGAATGATTACAACTTAATTATATTTTTTATCCTTTAAAAATATCTTACAAATATACAGGTTTATTCTTTCCCTTAGATACATGACTTCAGCATGGTACATATCGATATATTGATATTTCAGACATTAAACATGACTAGAAACGCAAAAATGGCACATTAACCTGTTACATATCACACTTGTAAACATTTTACAACTTTAGAAGTTAATCTCTCACATTCAATCGGTATGGCACTTAAAAACGCGTCTTGTAGACATTAAAATGAATTTTAAAAAAATTCTCATGAGTGTACCTATCATACAAAACCTAGTGACAAATTGGACATTTTTGAATCAGTATAGCGGCTACTTAGCCACGCCGTAACATTATAACGTAGTCATATTCAGCAAAGAAAAATAATTTTCTACCATTAGGCCAAAAACTGACACTATTGAATACAATAGGGACCACTGTTTGAGACGCCACTTTGGTATGGCATACAATTCCTTCACACTTCGGCTATCTAACGAACAATATACCACAAAAATAGCAGTCTACTCATTCCCTAAATGCATATTTTTTTGGACATATTAAAAAAATTGTGCAACGTAACGTCGACACCTACAGGCCGCCATACTTACGTTTCCCTGTTCCTCATAACACTGGATAACTTCTTTAAAAGTTCGTTTTAAGCTTATCATACGTCGTTTTTCTTGCTGGCTCCAGTCTATAAGGCCGTGGTTCTCGACGTATCAAATCCATGCTTTTATGAATCCCGTTCCAAGCTATCACAAACTAGTTTATAAAGACTTTATTTTCATAATACCATAACGTAAAGGTTGATAGTAAACAGATAACTAATATTTGACTTTCCTGAGCATTGATATCAATAAAAAATGATAAATTATTTAAAATTAGTAAATGTGATACGTACGGAATAGTTTACACACAATCGCGTGGGTAAAACATCCCAATTTGAGCGCCATCTGATCCGAACGCCAAATCCTAGTGCTGGGTAATGCTGAAATGTAGTGCTGAGTAGTAAGGGTCGCAGCGGTCCGTGCTCGGCTTCTGAAGTCGAAGAATGAGGAAATCCTCGGACGCAGAGGCAATTGTGCGTGCCATATAAATGTAAAAAATTAATAAAATGTTTTCTTTTGTCTACTTTAAATCTTTTAAGAAATCTTTGATTATTACATAAAATACGCACTACATTTTCGCGTCCTGTATAGGGTAATTGGCAGTCGTGATATAATGACATTTATTTATCTTTTGTGAACAGTTTTGTGGGTTGGGGCGCTAAGATAGACATTAAACCCAATGTATCCTTACAAACTACTATTTACATTTTACGCTACTTGATTACATTACGCAATAACTCACTTACAATCTAAACATGCTGTCTACAGAAGGGTATATAACTTATATATAGAGATTCTGAAAGTTTTTGTCTACCCGTGCTACAGAGTGAATGACTCAGAAGATATAAAGTGTCAAACTCTAATCAAAGAACCAAACATTTTTTAGCAGCACGGGTGGCTGAGAGCATCAACTGATATCACTGTAGTGCCTCTGACCAGGAAGTCCTAGGGCTCGAGTCCCGATTATGGCAGGATTTTCGGTACTAGCTTGTCAGCTGGGTCGAATTCAGCTGTTGTATGGAGGAGTATTCTACGTTTTTTCCTGCCCTAATTGTTGTTTTCCGTGCTTTCTCCGATCAACACCAAGCGAATGACGGAGCAGTACCCTAACAAACGGGCCACAGGCAGCGCGCGATCTTTTCTTCCGCTTCCTTGTCCTTCCTTCACCCCTCACTTACACACACTTATACTCACATGCATTACACTACCACACGTTGCGAGACCACTCAGGAGCTTAGAACTTGTCCCGGGTTGGGCAGTGCAACGCTGGTGGAGATACTGTGTTGGGAATATCTACGCAAGTCGACGGAAATCGGCCCCGAATCTCACCATTGGCGATCTTAGTAGATGACGCGCCCGAAATGACTAATCAATGAATCAATAATCCAAATATTTTTCATTTTGTTGATTACAGCGCAAAACTACAAGCGAGTTTTGAGGGCATAGGACGCGACTTTTTCGAATTATGCATGATGGTAATGTCTGTTACAGCGCAAGGTATTTTGCGGAACGCATGTGCACATGCTGTTTTCTTCAGCCCATAATCTACGAAATTCCACATTTTTCGTCTTAAATATATTTGATGCACCTCTGACAAGTAATTCCCATGGACTCATTAAAATTTTCTTTCATTGAACATAATTTCCTATGAGTGAGTCTTTCAGGCTTCCTGAATAAGTTGCCAATATCTGTACTGCACATACTGTTCAATGATATAGAGTAAATGAATGGAATATAATTGCGCTCAATAAAATACCGTCGAATTATTAAAAATTTCTAATTAAATATCAAATGATTTTGTTAATTAATAATTGTTTCATACATTTAATGTATATGTATAGTCCAGAAGCAATAACTCTAATTTTATCATTAACCACAATAATTTACTCCTTGCTGTTACATTTTTTAAAGGTGAAAGGGAAAGGCTCTTCTCTACAACTCACTGACCAAGAACATGTTTTGATTGGTAACGCGATTTTCTTCTTCCATTGCTGCAAGCAAAATAAATAGAAATTTATGCTTACATTATTTTTTCATACTTTTACTCCAGTTAGAGAAGTTTTGTTGCGACCTCTTATTTCTAATCATATTTTTGTGAAGTCCCAGGCTTAATATTTTTGGAAGTATTAAGTTGGGTAAAACTATTTTCAGTCGTTGATTTAATCCAAATTATTTAGTTGTGATAATCTAATAGAAAATCATAATGGAACACGCCTATTAAACTTGTAATCAATTATATTCATTATATTTAGAACATGTTACTATTTGAAATAATATATATGCCCGTTAACTCACTTATTCAATACCTCTTTGTGCACAGAGATATTTTCAGATATTTTAAAATCATCAACCTTGCAAAAAACACAAAAATTAATTCAAGAGTAATGGTCAAGTATGGAAACAGACTTGCATTCTTTTCTTAAAATTGTTGGATCATTATTGAAATCAAAATGAAGACGCTACTGGAATATTTTTAGATCTTTTGAAAGCTTTCAGAGTCATTGACTATAAAATATTGCTTCCAAAGTCACCTTCAAATGGAATTCGTGACAATGACCTCGTATGAATATCCGCGTACCTAAAACTCTAGCATAACAAAAAGTAGAAATATCATCCTGGCATGAAAAAACATTATTTAATCATCCTCTAGTTCTTTGCAAATTGAGCATAGGGGCCCGCAGGGTAAGAGCTTATGCCCTATCCTCTTACTTTTACATGTAAACCATATGCTTTCGTCCATTAGAAACTGATGAACACTTTCTTTGTTGATGATGCAAACATTCTTTACAAAAAGAAACGATAAGTAGTACGATTTCAGATGTTTGCAATCGACTTCATAATAAAAAATAAATAGTAAACGAAGAAAAAATGGTTTTAATGAAATGTTCTATTTCGAATAAATAATTGTATATTCCACTTAAAAGGAACAATTTGCCATTGACTGATGATGAGACAATCAAATTTCTGGGTCTCTCAATTCAGTCAAACCTGAAATGGAATCGCTATATACATAAATTGAACAATAAAATAATTTCATTATGTTATTCATTCAGTACTGTTTCAAATTCATTCAGGCTGCATCCCGCTTGTTTGTAATTTGCGAATGTTTTAAATTCCCGCCTGAGATGTGGCATAGTATTCTGGGAAAACATGTTCACTAATTTCCAGGGTTTTACATTGCAGAAAAAATTGTACTAAAAAGCGAATGCCATCCACGTGATTTTTGCAAGCCTCTTTTTATTAAGTTTGTAATCCTATCATTGATAGTAGGTATATAATACTCGCAAGGCGTGTAGGCAAAATCGCCTTCACAATCAACGAAAAACTTTCGTCAGAAGATAAAAAATTATATGGAAATGTATGCTAAAATTACCCTAATAACATAATTGATAGTTCACAGTATATTGTTTGCGATTGAGTAATCGTTCAAAAATATACCGAGCATAAATTATGCGAGTGACGTCATCACAACCATTCATATTGTGCATTAGCAGCGGATACAGGAAGGAGGCGGCGTGTGTATACACTGGCCGTCCAGCGTGCAATGAACGGCAGCTGCGGATACCTTGGCTCCAACAGCCTGGAGTTGATTTACGAGAGTTCGCGACGGGCATGTCTCAGGCCAACAAATGATGGCGAGGAGCCGCAAGGCGGGCCATTCGCCGCGTCTGCAGCTGCCCATGGCCCGGGAGCAACGCGCACGCACACACGCTCGTATCCTCGCACAGACAGGGCATCACGAACCCCTAATAGTAAAAAAGATAGCTTCACAAAACGTCAGATATTCCGACACGGTTCATAATTCGTACGCGGAACCCGTGATCGAAACAAAAAGAATGGCATTGGTCCATCGGTCTGGCAGAGCATTCTAGAGGTAGAGACCCAAAATATTGCAAATTATTATTTTTGTGACGTACCCACGTCTGAAACATTGTTTGGAGAAGATAAAAAACATGTTTCTGCCACTCACTCACTCAGAGGCACATAGCAAGTCTCCCGGAGAGGAAACTACATTCGAATATGCTTTAGAGGTGTTAAGACGAACTTGGTCTGCCATTCGTTAAACGACAAAGGAGCTCAGTTCACATCAAACATTTGTAAATACATATTTTACGTGCCAGAAAAGGAGATTTCGGGACCGATTACTGAACGACAGGCAAACGGTAAATTAAATATTTTTCACTTGCGAAGGAAGAAAAAATTGTCTGTCTCAGATGCGACGGCACAGGACTGCTGAGACCACATTCAAAAGTTCAAAAATGCGTGGTCAATCTGGCGTCCGAAGAAATACGTCCTGGGAGACTGCATATTAGTATTATAATTGGCACTTGGCAGATAGACGCCATTAGTTTAGTCATTAAATAAATCCTACTGAAAGATAGAAAAAATAATTATGTTTTGTCTTTTCTATGGTCTTTAATGAGGAGCAGGAGGAATTCGGACATTGAAGGACGATTTCAAACATTCAAGAGACGTCATTAAAATATAAACTTTTACATTCCTATTTGAAAATTATATGAATGAAACCAGAGAAAAATGGGTATTTTTCTATAATGACGAAGTGTACAAAAATAAAGAGTAAAAATGAACCCTCTAAATTATTATCGTCCTGTATAAATTCACACCCAGACGTCCTCCTCCTACATACTTACGCCGTTCCGTATGTTCTCTAAATGCCTCATTGTACTCCACCTAGTTATCTACGAGTTTGCTGTACAAATGATTAATAAGGGATTAAATGATTAATAATGATTAACATTCAATCATTGCCCCAAAAACTCGTGCACACACTCGTGCATACCTTTTCAACAATAACTCCTCCCTTAATACTTAAACTACTCTACTTATTTGCTTCTGGACATAAATGTAACTTCATGATCTGTGCACGTTTTCTAGAATTCAGTGAGAAATCTAGTTATTCAAATTATCGTTTCCATGTTGTCGCGGCAGGAAGTATTATTCCTTGACAAAGGACATCATGGATACGAGTCCAAAATTTATTGCTTATTTAACCTTGAAAATAAATTTTATTACACGGAAGCATGTTTTTTTTCCATTTTTTCATTCAAAATTCAAGTAGTATATGACGTACTGTAGGGACCACAGAATTTTAAAAATGTTCACAGAATTCACTTCTCCCCATAGCACGTCATACGCAGTTTTAACTGTTCTTTTACATAAAATAAATAATTAATTAAATAAATAAACAAACTGAAAATAAGATCAACCTGGCCATATCTATACCCAGTACGACGCAACGTATTATGAAACACCCAATCAGTGTTATAGATAATCCAAAACCAATATCTAAAAAAAACTTTTAAGATCTCTGGTTCATCCTAAAACTCTCAAATTCATCAAAACTGCAATACTCAAATGCATGTTTAAAGCCTTTCGAAAGTTCTCTTCTCTCTTTCCCGCATGTCCCGGCAATCCAATGTTCAATCCCGTTCAAAATGCAAAACCTTCGCACATCAGATCCAAAGAACCTCTTCCATCCACCACAAATAATAAAGTCACGCCCTCCTTTCATATTTTTATTCCTAAAAATTAAGACACAATTTTATTAGTGAAGGAAAACTAATGTAACAAAAAATGTGACGGACAGGCAATTATTAAACAATTATTTTCTCAAAAACTACTGAATTTTCTCTTCAATTTTTTGCTCATATGTATCAAAGAACGGTTAAAAAACTTGTACTGGTCCCATTTTCGTGAACTATAAGTACTTTCGAAAATTGCAAAATTAATATTGCAAAAGCACAATACAGAAGAGAGAGATTTTTCTCTTAAATGATGAAATCGCTTTAAAAAATCAGATATTTAAAAAAAGTCATTTACTATTTTAAAAAAGAGTAGTTTTCGAGTAATTTCTGCTTGAAGGCAATGCTATTTAAAATGTATTTTCTCAAAAACGGCTCAAAATTTTTCTTTACATTTTTTCTACGGCTAAAGGAAAGGATGCTTAAAATGGGGCTATTTTCGCCGAAATTAATATTTTCTTATCTATCCAAACGAATCCAAGATTCAACGACTTTGAAACAGAAATTTTCATTTTGGGGAGTACTTAACATGAAGCCTCAACATTTTCGAACTTTTTTCAAAAATAGTTTTTAATTAAAGTTTGTCCTCGGATAACGTTACGGACGCTTAAAAGAATGGCGCAGGTCTCATTTTCGTTGAAATCCTTGATTTCTTTGAAGGTGCATAAATTAGAAATAAAGCTAGATACCTGTAGTTTCGAAATCATCGGGAGTGTTAATCTTAGCTTGTGGCTGGTATAGCGATTACTTACTTGGCATGCTTCTTCGAAGGACGTCATTTCGAATCTCGTCGCGGAGAAAAAACGGGCTCGGCAATAAGAGATTTTCTGCCAAAAATTCGCCGTTTTAACGCGCACATTACATAACTTTCTTTGCTTACAAAATACTTCGTAAGGCGAGAAAGTAAAAATTGCACTTTGGAAACACTTTTGCTGGTTCATGTAGTAGTATAATATTGCGTAGCCGTTACTAATAATCAAGAAAATATGCGCTGTTGTAGCACCACTAGTTTTTCACCCGCAATGGTTATATGTTAAAAGAATAATAGAATGATGCCTAATTTGTTAATGTTCTGAAAGTAAAATGGATACAAAAAATTAGACCTCTTGAGACGTTATTTGAAATGAAACAGACAATAATTCATTTTAGTCACCTTTGCAACGGGCCTTCACGGCACTGGTGTGATCCATCATTGAGAGACATACTGTATAGTCTTACTGAAAAATCCTTTAAAGCTAAATTAATTTTCTGTCGATTTTCAGTATCTTAAATTTTAAGGCAATCATTTGAATTATTTAAAAAATAATCAGTAAATTGTAGTTTATGTAATGGTATAGAAATAACTTGTTTTGTATTTCAAGTAGAAAGTTTCACGAACTAATTGTTCGCACCATCATGTACATAGGTTCTGTAAATAAGACAAAATTTCTTTTCATAATAACAATAAAATCTATTAATGATAAAACTATAAGCAACATATGCAAATACAAAATACAGTTATGGAGAGTGACTCACCTTATCATGTTTTAAAACTTGTTTATTTTATTCAAAATATGATCATATGAAGTAAAAAAATATTGCACTTCTAGTTTGAATTTATCATGTTAATACATTTTTATAAACAAGGTTTCAGAAATTAGTCTAGCATGTATTCTTGGCTCTTTGACTAAAATTAATGTATTTTCAAAATCAAATTTGTGCGAAAGTTGAATTCTGTGTTTGGATATCGTATTTAACTTTTCATGAATTTCTCTTGTGTTTCGTAACATGCGATCACGTAGAAATAATTAATACTGAAAGATCTTACGTTACCTTATGCGTAATCATTAGGTTAGAAAAGACAAGGCCAAGCATGCTTCTACTGAAACGGAGTGACTTTGGCATTCAAAGGCAAATAGGCCATTACTGCGTTGAAGTTCATCATTTGGCAGGGAGCGGCGGGAAACGGCGGAAAGTGCGGGCGCAGGGTGCGGTGCCAGGCGTTGGCAGCGCGCGCGGCCCTGGCAGCGGGGCGTCGCCACTGGCGCAGCCCACTCTAATGCCGAAATATGAGCCGCACGCACTGGCTATGCAATACTTCATACTGCCAGAAAATTGGCACATTGGGCACAATGGGGAATTTCATTTGACGCAACAGGTTTTCTTACAAACCTTTAATTTGTAAATGAGTGTTGCCTAAAATTTGTCTTCAACATTGCCCCACACTGTCTTATGTAAGAAATAAATGGCGTCCTGAGGAAATTCGGGAAAAATAGAATACTCAAAATAAACTAGACTATGTTAGTGCCAACGTATTCATTATGTTCTCTTATGGGTAAGAAATGCAATCTGTGCACGTTTTCTTGAGCTCAGGTATATCTCTCTCCTGATTCACAGGCATATTAAATTGAATTAAGAAAACAGATAACAACTAGTCGTTTGCAGCAACAAAAATACATCGGAAAAATCATACAAAGTCACGCAAAACGTTTTCCAAAAAGGGGCAAACACACGCTCAAGAACAACAAACAAAATACTTTCATATAACACTGCAAATAATTAAATATTTTAACAAAGTGTTTAACTGTTTTAACTGGTGGTCTAAATTGAAATCTTAATGTTTAATATTTACAGTTAAATTATGACGCATATTACTTACAGTTTTCTTGCCCTGCAGAAACGAAAAATTTAGTAATTTAGTAGTATCTTCTTCGCAACCAAATTTCGCCATGTAGAAATTTATCAATAGCAGAAACACTGCAATTTCTACAATTCATCAATGTCAGAAACATTGCAAAATAGGACAAAATAGTTATAGAAATGATAAAGTCGTTTAAAATATGACGTGAAATATCAAATTTACCGCAGGAATTGTTATGAGCGATGTCTTGATTGCCGTTTATGGTTCCAACGAGTATTACGAGGAGCACTAGGTATGTTTTTTACCTGAGTAAGAAATAATTTAGATAGGCTGAAAATTTTGTCATATCTCTTGAATATAATCCCCTTCCAATTCATAATATACACTGCCTCCATTTTTCAGTCAAAGAGGATATTTTAGAAAAATAAAAATTATTTTCCTGTTCTTCGTCTTCTTATTTACAGCACACTTTACATGTTCACTGGACACAAATCGGCAACCACGCACATTTTTTAGTTCTTTTACTTTTATTCACTGCTAATTTTGAATCTGTTTTTTCAAATTTGAACATTCAGTAAACTAGTTCTTGATGATGAACATAAAAACATTAAACATTGTACAGAGTATCTCTTACACCATTAGTTTGATCGGAATGGCAAGTCTAGGATGCTATGTTCAAGGTTCGTTCAAGGTTCAAAGTCGTTCAAGGTTTTCACTATTGTCTAGAAGATTGATGGCCTGGGCATCCGAATGTTGGTTCAGGCATGCTTGATATTTTATGCTGCGTTGTAATATTTCTTCGTTTATGGAGGGAATTTGTAGATATGGAGGGATATTGGATTTCCTTGCAGAACCCCATAACTGCATTCCAAAGCTCAATACTAGTCGAATTGTTGCTTTGTAGAAGGGAGTTTGTTTTGCAGAGACAATATAAATGGCAATTGATTAATCATGGAATTTTATGAAATTTTAATTTTCCTTCTTCTTTTTTTGTTGGAATATGCTGTTTCCACTTTAGACGTTGTGCAAAGTGGAATTCTAAGTATTTTACCGATGTTACTTGATGAAGGTACACATAGTTCAGTTTCAATTTAGGACATTGTTTCTTGCAAAGGGTATCTTTCTTAAGCACTTCTGCAATAGGACTAGTTGTTTTGGTATTCTTAATGTCGATTCGCATCTTCAAGTGAAGCCTTTAAGGCAGTATATTCGGCGAACGTTGCGCGTTGCACAGTGGTGAAATCGTAGTTTTGTTAGTCACCGGTTTGTATTAAGTACAGAAGAGGAGCAAGAACTTTTTTGAGATATTTTTGAGATAATGGCGCTTGAGCTTTTCTGAAAATGCTGAATTTTGTGCTCATTTTTACTGAAAACTGCTGAATTTTTGAGAAACCTTATATGACATTATTTAAAGTACGTGTATTCATAATAAAATAATGTGAACATATTGCCACTAATATAATTACATCCTAGGAAACGCGTCAAAAAATTACCTTTTTGTAATTTTTTTAAAAAAAGAATAGCGCAATATGACGTTTTGTCGTCTTACAGACTGCCTATTCCTACCAAAAATTTAAAGAAAAAATTTGAAGCCGTTTCTGAGAAACTCTTGATTTTGTAATTTTTAAAAATTGCAAATATTGCACGAATATTACGCGAAAACTATTAAAAGTCTCAAAAAATGTACTTGGCCTCAATGAAATAACTAATTATGGACCACAAATTTCATTTGACGGAAATATCGCTGTCTTCAATTTTGTAGTAGTAGGAAGTCCCCGAAAAAATTGAAATTTTGCAATTATCGAAAATTCAGAGTTAACCGTGGAAATCGGACCTATGCCGCCTTTATAAGTGCAGTTTATTCTATTTTTACAAGAAATTTAAAGAAAAAATTTGGAGACGTATCCGGAAAATTTTGAAAATGTCCGGGGGGCTTCATGAGAAGTAACCCCAAATTTTGAAAAAAGTTTTTCAGAATCGCAGCGCCTCGAGTCGAGCTAAATCGACAGAGGAATATGCATTTTGGAAAAATCTCGCGTATATTTAGGTGCTAGTGGTGTTCACAGGTGGACAGACGAGAAGACAGATGGACGGACGGACGTTTTGAAAAAAGACTTTTTCGGAATCAGGGGAACCCAAAACGTTCCGTTAAAATCTCAGAATCGATTTTCCGCAGCATTACATAACTTTCTCTATACTACGTATATACTACGTACGTATACGAGAAAGTAAAAACCGTAGTATGCTGTAAATATAATACTATGACGTGTTCCATAAATCTCGAAATATATTTATTTTTATGAAAAACTATGGAGATTGTTATTTACCCCACGTTTTGAAATCTTAATTATCGGCCACTCCGTCTCTCTTATGTCGCTCCTAAATGCTCATCTACATCGCTGCTATATTTCTGGTTTCCCTCTCGACTCTTTTTGAACGCAAAGTTTGTAATATATATTACCAATAAATAACGTAGGTATGTACGACGGTAATGTGTTTAACTCGAATTTGTGAGAGAATATAGGACAGGAAAAGTGATTGTGGTGAAGACGATAGGAATTGAGTCAATTCCAAAATTGTTCTTGTGGAAGGGTATGGCAGTACCGAAGTTTTGCCATAAGAAGTATATTTATCCAAAACTGATTTTTGCATCAATTGGAACGAAAAGTGAGCAATCTCAGCCAGGTAAACCAGCAGCACTTAGATCACATAATATATACTTCAATTTCAATACCTACTGTTTCCCTTAGGAAAGAGAATACGACGGAATTTATGGAACCACACATAGGACCGCCCAATATACAAAGAAATTTTGTACACAACTTTATGAAGTTTTCCTTCAAACCATCAATTATCAATGCAGTTGAAAAATGTCAACATGAATGGGGTCAGGAAATAACACGAAATGCTGACGAGGATTTGATTTGATTTGATTCGATTTTTTCGTGTTTCCGGGCACGCCAACTTCTTTGGTCATTAGTCCCGTTAGTGTAGTGCATGGTTTTTTTCTCGGGACATGCGCGGTGATCTTTCCCCGCTGGATGGCGAGATCCGGCGCCGACCTACCGTCGGCTAGTGGGGTTTCCCCCTAACCAGGACTCTCCCACCAGTGGGGCACCGCCCCAGCCGGGACAAGCCCGTGTGTGTGTGTGTAAGGGGAGAGGATTATTCTCGTTATTCCTTGCATTGCATAGAAAGTATTAACGCCATCCAATGTGTTCACATTATGATCTGCATGGTCAAATATCAAATGACAGAAAGCTTCATTACTTAGTTTCGGTTCTTTTTGTAACAGAACGTAAAACCTATCAAGTAATGAAGTACGATGAAAGTACAATTTAATGTATACAATAGCTGACAAGATATCAATAAGAGCTTCGTTCAAACTTCTTGTATCCATATGCGCGGACCCCTGTCAAAAGGGAAGATAAAAAAAGACTCAAGTCTTACTGCCGCTATGATGGCATATATCCACGTTATACATGTTTCCTTCTTCCATGAATCAACTGCACCATTCTTGAGTTTTAAAATCTCAGACTCCAACAATAACAGCAACGTATCTAGTGCGTCCGATTCAACGTTGTGTAAGAAACTGTCTGCAGTAGGTGTTATTTTATTTGATAATATGTGAAGGACTCATCTGCTGTTTTAAAGTCTCTGAGAAGTGCATCAGCAGTATTATATTTCTTGTTACGATACCAGAAGTCACTTAATATTTTGTATTCAATATTTCGAGAATTATAACTGAACATCAGCTATCTGCTGTGTCTTATCAATATGTCTTCTCCATAGTTTTGAGGAATCATGATTATACTGTGCAGCTATTGGGTAGGTAATCTCCGGGAATTCCCCCATAAAATCGTCAAGAAGAAAGAGACATTCATCGGAGTTGTCTTCAAGGTTTGAATAAATGACCTCATCAACGTGAGTGGCTGGGCGAAATCTTTTTGCTTGTCCGCTTGCACAATTTCTTTTGTCATGAAAGGCGGTGTAACATCACGCTTCTTCTGCGACCAAATCCTCATCATCAATGCGTGTTCTTTGCTGACCCCATTCATATTGGCGATTTTCATCTGCATTGATTACACAGACACACAAAATAAAACTAGTTTTTTGAATTGAATTTGCCTTATTTTACGTGGCGAGACTCAGGCCATGAGGCCTGCTCTTCCGTCTGATCACGCAAATTTCGTTACACTTCTTTCACCAATCATGAGAGAAAGAAGGTATTACTTGGGCGACGAAACAGGCGATTTGAATTTGGCTAAGAGGCATCATTTAGGCTTGAGGATCTTATATATGCAGTAAATGTACTAACATGGGACAGCCGGCTTTATTTCCCCTCCGAAGGAAGGCGTACGAAGGATTTTTTCGCCCTTAAAAATCGACGGCTTCGATCGGGTTTGAACCCGCAAACTTGGGTATAGCAATCCGATACGCTAACCTCTACACCATCGCCGCCGCGAACACCATCGCCGCCGCTAGTGGTGATAAAATAGCAGTACTTTCTCGCCCGTACATTCACTCAAACTTACAAACCCAAAACACTCAAATTTCCGAACAATTGTACATGACCTTATTTCAAAATCTATTTTTAAGGAACAGATTTCATTAAGGAAAGAAATCTAGATCTTTAATATTTTAGTTGTAGGAAAAATGTTGAACTTTTGCAATTTTCGAAGAATCAGGATTTCATTCTCTTAAAGCACCATTAAACGTCCTTTTTTAAACTCCACTATAAAAAAAGGAATAAAAAAAAGTTGTAGAATTAAGGGAAAGCAACCAGACATCAGGCAGGATTGAGAAAGATCAAGTTTGGAGAAAATCAGCTGAACGGTTTAGTCGCTAGCGTTAATCACAAACGGATGGACTGGCAGGCGGACTTGCAGACGGACGGACAGAGGTTTGGCCGTCATTCAATTTTTCGGTATCAAGAACCCACAAAACCTGAATTCGGGATACATCAAGTGTTAGAGGGTTTTTTTATTTAGCAACTGGATTTATCCACGTTTTTGTTACCTCTCTACTCCGTAGCGAGAAAGTAAAAAGTTGTCAGACCCAAAGACTTGACACTTGTTCTGACGTTCTCTGTGAATGCCGACGCGCTGAATTCGAATCCACAGCCAGAATTGCGCCATCAATTTCCACTTTTTTTTAAATCGCGAAAAAACACCGTGTACTTGTAAATTGAAAATTTATTATTATTATTATTATTATTATTATTATTATTATTATTATTATTATTATTATTATTATTATTATTACAATAAAAAGAAGAAGATGGAAACGAACGTCAATTTATTCTATTGAAATGCTTTTGATTTATGTAAATCGTGTTAGATGGCAGAACGTATACTGCCACTCTTACCAGAACATTGAGTTTAACCTTAGTAAGTATAAAAAACATAGGCGTTTAATATCTTTTATTTATCATTTACTTATTATTAGAGATCATTGCGGGTAACTACAGAATAAAAAGGAAAATTTAGTGAAATTTTAAAACCTGGTAGTTTTCTTACTATTTGCTTGGCAAAAATAATTTATAAAGCAAATTTGTAGAGACGTTTATGACCTTTTAAATTGTACATAACCATTTTTGCACTAAGATCAACCGTTAAACATTTGTTACGTAGAAAACAAAAATGCCCGAGAATTTCGTTTTTTCTTTTTTTTTTTGTTGTTTTTTTCTATCAAAACTTTTCCCGAGTATTTCGAGGAGGAAGAATGAGGGGTTTCTTATTAATAACAATATAAACCAAATAAAATAATTTAATATTCTACCTCACCTTCTATAAGGTAAAATGACTTATCAACTGCACAAATAAGCAAGCCAATGGGGAATATATCATCGATACACGATATTTATTGTATAAACCCACTTTGTTCTAACAATAAAATGGCTAGAAGTGTAGTTAACCTTGTGTTAATAATTTTGGTATATATTTTATGTGATGGATTTAGCAAAGTAATTCCTCGTAAATTGCTAAGTAAGTTGACGGAGACTGCTCTCTCGCTTTCCGGCGCCCTCAGCGCCCGAAGGAAGCAATTTGTCGCCGGTCAGGGACGCTTCCCGCGAATTAGAGCGCCAAAAGAATCGTTTCCTTGCTTTTACTAAGCGCCAGCATTATTTATTTGTCAAATGCGTGGGAGGCGGGCTGGGAGTGAGTAAGAGTTATTTTTATTGTACTTGGTGATCTTGGCTACCGGCGCGCAGTAGGCACAGCCCGGCGCGCCCGCCCCCACCCCCGCAAGCCAAGTGGCCGAGCAGACCGCGCTGTTGCGCCGTAAAAATGACGGGAAAGATCTATTTCGTCACACAGCGAGCACACCCGTATGTCTTCCGAGGCTGCGTTGGCTAAAGCCACGTAGATCATGTTACGTTTGGCAAGTCGTCCTTTCCCGCGAGGTCATCGGGTTTCGTACTGGAGTGAGAAAGTCTTTAAGTTTAGTTTTTAAATTTTTGTTAACGATGTTAACGAATTTTTGTTAACGATTGAATAACTATATCAAATGTTAATTCTTTAACATGAAATTCTCTGAAAAAAGGTTTGTTTCTTGTCAGGCAGAGATAATGTTTATATGCTTTACACATTCTTGCTCTTCCAATGCAACCTGGAAATTTGAATCTCGTGGGAAGCGGCCATTATCGTGAAGGGGAATGTAACCAACATAATCAAATCTTAATTCTTCTGCTGGCCTCCTTTTTTGCTATTAATTAACACTAAGCGGAGATGATTTCGAAGAAAATACCGCCCTTCCCCGTTTTTCTTTAATTATTTCCCAAATAAAATGAGACCTTCTGCCACTCTCATTCGAAATTCAAGGTTCAGTATTTTTTTTTTTTTTGGTGGGGGATATTTTTACTTTCTCTCGTCTTTTCTGCATTCTCACCAGTTCTGCGCAATGTTATTGTATGAAGACCTGGTTGATACTACTTATGGATATTACTTGTATTGAGACCTAGTGGATGCATTTCAGTACACCAACTGTATAGCAGGTTTTTATTCAACAAAGAGCAATATCTGTTACATCATATTACAAAAATAAATTTTTTATAGTTAATGAATTTTATTACATTATAAAGCCATGTTTATCTTGGCTTATTCATGTTATTGAGATGAAATGTTTCTGACCACCAAAAGTTATATGAAAAGTTTTTTTTATTACATTTATTTATAGTCGCATCTACTGCGAGGTTATTAGCGACTATTCAGTAAGTTACAATAAGGGTTTTTTGTAGCATGGTTACATACTTCTTTACATTTT
Organism: Teleogryllus oceanicus; assembly: GCA_964035755.1. Lineage (NCBI taxonomy): Eukaryota > Metazoa > Arthropoda > Insecta > Orthoptera > Gryllidae > Teleogryllus > Teleogryllus oceanicus. Next base: position 156,824,518 of record CAXIVR010000001.1, read on the forward strand.
TTACATTTTTGATCAGTGAATTACATTACAGTTTACATTGCACCAGTGGTTGGAAATATTTCACATGTTAAGAAAAGTTCTATGTGTTCTTATACAACATAATGACATCATTTTCTTGAAGTCTTCAGTTTTCTTATTTTTGATAGTTTTTTTCCTAATGGATATTCTTGGAATTTCCATATGGAATTTATTGACTTGGTAAAGATACTTCACTAGTTTTCTTGGGATAAAGATATTCTGGCTTTCAAAATCACCTGATCCGATGTACTCGTTTGTTTTTACAATACCTTTGTGTTCATGAGAGTACTGGAAAAAACGATGTTTAGAAATACTAAAATGCTCTCTTTTATTTTTTGAAGGTGTCTAGTTTCAAGAGAAATTGATGACTTCTTGTAATAAATAGGCCACCAAGTAGAAAATCCAATGATCAAATCTGTCTTGACCGGTGTAATTGTCCCTGGATATTTCTTTTCAGCATTAGCTATAAGCTTGTATACTTTACGTGTAGTGAAGATAAGGTCACATATTCGAAAGGGACCTTTCATTACGCTGAATTTTCGGTCGCATGTATTGCATGAATGTCCACGTAAAGGAAAAACCCTTTTAATTTTTTTTAAACCTGCACGTATCGGTTAGGGTAAGGTAAGCCCTTGACAACTTGGGGTTCTTGTTTTCTCACGACAAATAGCCGTAAACAGATGTAACTCAGTAACTGTCGCAAGAACATGGTTTTGAATGTACACCAACAGGAACGAAGCAAATACATAGTTTCTTTGTAAGCCTGACTTTCATAATGGATGTAGTAATGGACTAAATCTTTTTTATGGTTGAAAATATAGAGATGTTCACTGTGAGTTGCCTTAAGTAAAAAATTTCCTGAACAGAAATCTTCAGTAAACTTACATTTTACGTAAAAGCAAATAAAAAGCCCAAGATGTCATTTTCCTCACTCTTTTTAATGGTTTGTTGCAAATATGCAAAGTTTGTACCAGATGCATAGTGCGTTTTGTACACAGAAAATAAGCTTATATGTTCATGTATGTTCGAAAGTTGGTTTGGGCCAATTTTCATCAAGGTTCAAGGGACAGGGATGTCTGCTACGCTTGTCACTTGGTGATTTTCCTTCCAGAAGTAATTGCCTAATACGTTTAATTCGTTTATCTGTCACACCATACAGCTTAAAGCCTTCCGACAAACTTTTACCTAAGTTTCACAAAGAATGTAGTATTTAAATTAGCTCATCCTCAAAGAAGCATTATTAAAAGCATTAACCTATAACGGTGTTGCTTAACGTCAGTCATCTCTATCATCCCTTGTAAATGTAAATTGTGATCGACTTGAGAGTACAAATCGACATATAAGGAGATCTATATTAAGGTTTTATCTATGTCTTCAAAATTTGTAAACCAGTTTTCTGCGTATGTGTGTGTTTAGTCGTGCTGCCTATACAGAGATTGTACTCCTCAGGATGTGTGTAGTCTTAACATGGTGAAATAAACAAGCTTTCTTATCTCTCCATCCCCCAGATGAACTGGTGATAGGACAGAATGGCGTATGGGAAGCGTGAATGGATGAGTGGTGTTTTGAACATGAGAAGACGGGTTAATTTGTTAGGTCTAGAATTTAGAGAGGTTATTTTGTTAAAGGGAGGGTATTGTGGGAGGCGGTAGGTTTCTTAATTAAGGTGTAGGAGGGGATCATAGGTTATTTTAATGCAGGTGTAATTTTAGGGCTGGGAAGACGTCCGATGGGTTATTTCTTTAAAGGGGTTTTAGATGGGTTATTTTATTGAGGGTACTGCGTCGCGATTGGTTGTTTTGTTAAGGTATTGGTAAAACTGTATATGGTGTATGGAGATTGTTGGTAAAAGGGGGCATTTCTGGATTTTAGGGAACTCACGTCGTTTAGTAGAGAGGTATGCCATTTCAGAAGTTTTGAAAAGTCGTGAATGTAAGTGCTGGTTGTCCAGGTGCCTGGTCGTATGGCCTACGTAGCTATATATATTGAGGGAAAAGGTGGAGGTAGGGTGAATATGTCAAGCGGGTGGCGCTTCCTGTTGTGAGGGATGGTTCTGTTCATGATATGACGATGAGGTTCGACAAAAGCGGAGAAGGAAGGATTGTACATTGCTTCTAGCAGTCGTTTCCGTGCAGTTTCGTAGGTTTCTGTCGCAAGAGGTTTAATGTCGTGCTGGGTTTTGATGTCGAGGTAGCAGTCGTCAGGTGCGGGTCTGTAAGTCAGTTTGATTATTCTGTTTTCCAGTCTGGTCAGCAAGTTATAGTTTGATTGGAAAGTCGAGGCCCATGCAATATGTGGCTATTGGCTTGATATACGTATAGTATATGTAAAGTTTGTTTTGTGTTTAACGTTCTTGTTTGTCATGATGGGCAGTAAGGCGTTGATTGTCCGGTGTGCTTTTTGGGTCTTGTCCTTGATGTGTCGCGTCCACAGTAGTTTAGAGTTGAATGTCAGTCCAAGGTACGTCACTTCTCGTTTCCATGGAATGTCCACGTCATTAATTTGAATGGGGGCTATTGCTGGATTTGCTCTTTTCCATTGAAATATGATCGCTTGACATTTGGATGCGTTGATTGTTATTTGGTTTTCTCTGGCCCAGACTGTGAGAAGGTTAGCGGCTTGTCGTAATTTCCATAATGCCATTTTAGTCGTGTGGTTGGTCACAGTATATGCCAGGTTTTAAGCTGTGCATTTGATGCGTTGATTGTTATTTGGTTTTCTCTGTCATTTACATTGTGAGGTACTGGTATGTCATTAATGAAGATGTTGAATAGGGTAGGAGACAGCACAGCGCCCTGAGAGACGCCGGCTTGGATGGGATAGCATGAAAGGTACCTTACGCGGAAGGAGCGGAGGAAGAGGTAATTTCTCAAAAAAGACTGAAGGAATTCTGGGATGTATGGTTTTATTTTGAGAAGGAGGATCTCGTGGTTGACTGAGTCAAAGGCACTGCTGAAATCTGTAAATAAGGCAGGGACGTCGCATGGATATTGTAGGGATGTTGAAACGTCTAGGGCAAGTCGTAGGGTCTGTAGTACCGCTGACCTATTCTCTCTGAAACCAAACTGTGTTTTTCGTAATACGTTAGTAAGAAGTGGTGTCATTCGTCTAAGTAAAAATCGTTCAAATAGTTTCCTGGAAGTAAGTAAGAGATTGATTGGTCTGTAGCTACTAAGTTGTTTATGATCTTTGTTTGGTTTTTGGATCATGATGACGGAGGCATGTTTCCAGATGGAGGGGTAGTGAGATAGGCGTATGCATGCGTTGAAAATGACAGTCAAATGGTGAGTCGTATTTTGTGAGTCAGATGTTTTGTGAGTCAGGTGTCTCTGAACTCCATCGGGGCCTGCAGCTTTTGTCGGGTCAAGAAGTCGAATTTCTTCTCGTATTTCGTTGTCAGTAAAAGTCCACAACTATTGCTGAGCAGTTGGAAGTGGCGGGGTTTTGAAGAAATTAAGGATAGCGGATGAAGGGAGTGGGGGTTGGTTTCTGGGAATTTGGAGGAGTGGAATTGGGCGAAGGCTTCAGCAATGACCTTGGGATCGTATGTGAGGGTGTTATCTGGTAGCATTATGGGAGAGATACGTTGTGGGGCTGCCTTCATGGTTTTAATTATTTTCCATAGTCGGTCAGGGTTTTTTAAATTTGCGTCCCGTATAGTCTTGTCCCAAGTATTTCCGTGGTGTTGCGTCAATTTGTCGTGGAGTGCACGTTTAAATTTTTGGTAAATGGTCTTGTCCTCTTTTTGTCTAGTTCGGTAGTAGCGTCTTTGTGCTCGTCTTTTTTGTCTGATGAGGTCTAGGAGTTCATTCGGAAGGTTTTGGAAGTAATGTGGCGGAGAATATAATGTAGATTTGCGGATGGCGGATTTGATTTGATGGTTGAAGTGGTCTATGGCTTTATCTATTTCTTGGCAGGTACTGAGGGATGAAGGAGTTTTTATCTTTTTCGATATGAGATGCTTGAAGTTTTTCCATAAACCAGTTTTCTTGCATCTGAAACCAATTAAATAATATTTAGCTTAAGGTAATTAACAAGACAGAAATCAGCACTTGCTACCAGTAAAATGGTTAAGTTATGTTTTCTTAAACAATAACGTACCTACAGACATGTACAGTCAGGGTTAAATCTATTTACATATTAACCCATTCATTGAGAAAAAACACATTAAATTTCCAACAAAATTACAACAGTTTTACAATAATTTTCATTTCTTACTTGCAATGTGAACGAGTTTATTGGGATCGGTGCTGCTTTCTTCCATGTCCAATATATTATTTGCCTTGAAATTTCAACATTATAATAACACACCTTTTGTAAGCTTCAGGGTTGTTCTTCCTCTTTCATGTTTTGAATGGACTGTCATTTAAATCCCTACTCTCACTCGTTTTCTAATAATTACTTTATTAACCGTATAATAACATAACCTCCACTATTTGTCAATCTATATAAATATATAAAGAGACATGTGCGTTGCGTTACAGCGCAATATGATAAGATAAATTTATTTAAACTGCAACTGGATGTAACCCGGAGGCAGTTAATTACATAAATAAGGTAACAAATTTCAAGCAAATAATATAATAATAATGGTAATAATTCCTCAAAGACTTTCAAGGGGGGCCGGCGGCGCTAGCCGAATCCGTTAACTATGCTCCGTGAAGTCACGAAGGTTAAGCGAATTCGAGACTCGCGGGCTCCTGGCTGGGTGACCGGCCAGGAACCCCGGAATCTAAGGATGTCGAGCCCCTGGTCGAATGGATAAAAGGCACTGACTGACTTTGACGTGACGAGACTCGACAAAGTACAGTAATTACACAACAGGAAAGTAATGATAGTAATTACTTGGTAACGGAGAATTGTATTAAGATTGAATTTTTAATAAATTAAAGTTGCTCATCACAATAACTCCAACAAAAGCGCTCAACGCCTAACAAGGGTTTAGAGACGCGTTGCGTCAACGACGCAACAAATTTAAAAAAATGATAATGGTAATAATAATAATGATAACAATATAAAAATTGACATTTCATAACACATTAAATTGCATGAAAAAAGAAACGTTTATAATCTAAAATCGCACTAAATGTTTGTACAATTAAGATCGTATTGCACTGGTACTACACTGTCCTTCACTTCACTACATTTTACTTCACTTCACTATAACACACAAAACATTTCCTTGATTATTTCTTTAAATCTCTGAATGTACTAAACCAATATTTCATAATCTCTGAATGTACTAAACCAATATTGATGATACTTTTGTGTTAGCTTCCTTTGAAGGTCAGGAGTACAATAGATAATGAATTATAACCCGAAACCTTAATATAGTTTCAAAATAATTAGTTCTGTGGACTTTTCCGCGTAGCATTACATCACAGATTCAAGAGGGGATCAATAGTTAAGCTGCACGCCACTACAGGATGACGACTGAGATCTACTGTTGAGTTCATCGATGCACGGAACTGCGAATCTATAGGATAGAAGCTAAATGTTGTTCTATTATACATTCAATTGTCTGGTTCGAAATGTTCATATTTAAGAATGAATCTGACAGTTTTTTTACAATATTTACACGCGTAACTTGATTGATTTTAATTGCGTCTAGGCGTGAATGCATTAAGTAGGGGTCTGTGTGATAAGAAAAACCTAAAAAGTAAGATTATCAACGTGGCACTTTTTGAAAGTATTGACATAAGATATAAAATTCCACAAAAGGAATATATATAATAAACGTATTTTAGATTTATTTATTAGTATTAGTTGTAAATTGAACGGAGTGTGAAGTTTGGAACCGGGAACACCAATTGGGGAAAAATATTAATATTTTTTAGTGAGAAAGACCGAGTGAGTTAGAGAGATTACTAATTTTGTTCAGAGTTGTTTCTCGATTTTTTAAAAATTGAAATAATGGAAAGCTCGCTTTGTCGGAGGTCCGTAGATGCAAAATAAGATAATTTTTAGTGCAATAAGATGTACGACTGTTATTCCAAAAACTTGTTCACCTGCATATAAACTGAATTCTGACAAGGTAGTATATTTGTAAATTTTTTTTTATCTTTATAATATATATTTTTGTATATTACATTTCGTGTAACGTATTTCAAGCCTCCCCCATTTTTCTTTACACATCTCTCAACGCTCAACAGATTGTTTACATTGGGTTCTAAGCACTTTATACCTGCCATTCCAGATGTGAGTTTGCAGGCTCTGTTGTAAATATTTATTCGCGTTATTTTATTTTCATTTTGTTTTTTGTTGTTTAAATTGGTGAGTCTCTTTGTTATATTATATCGGGTGCTATGTTCTTGGTAATATTTTTATTAGTATCATCATAGAGTAAATAATTAGTGTATGGTATCATCTCAGTAAATATATCTTAATTTTTCTCCTTTACACCGTCACTCCGAAATTTCGAAAGGTCACTACGAAATTTCCTAAGAAACTCTTTATGTTGATTGTATATAAATTAAAAATTGGTTGTTTTGTATAAAGCTGTTTGTCAATGGAAATCTTGTGGCCAGATTCATTGAATTATACTGTATGGAAGTGAACGACAGACAATTTTCTGTATGTGATCTTATTACAGGTCCCTGATAATGCAAAAGTGGATAAATCTAGTTGCTAGTTTAGAAAAAATCTTCTAACATATGGTGTAGCTAGAATCCATGTTTTGTGAGTCATTGATACCAAAAAATCGAATGACAGCAAAACGTCTGTCTGTCCATCCGTCCGTCCGTCTGTCCGTCTGTCCGTCTGTCCGTCTGTCCGTCTGTCCGTCTGTCCGTCTGTCCGTCTGTCCGTCTGTCCGTCTGTCCGTCTGTCCGTCTGTCCGTCTGTCCGTCTGTCCGTCGGTCCGTCTGTCCGTCTGTCCGTCTGTCCGTCTGTCCGTCTGTCCGTCTGTGAACAACTCTAGCGTCTAAATCGTTTACCTGTTTTTCACCAAACTTGATATTTCCCAATCTTTCTGCCTGACGCTGCGGTCCCTTGAATCTGAAACCGATATTTTAATTTTGGGGGGTACTTTACAGAAAGTCCCAGGGACGTTTTCCCAATTTTCAAAAAAATGGCTCCATCGTTTTTGATTATTTTTTGTCGGATAGTGTGATAGACGTTTAAGAGAACGGGGCAGGTCTAATATTCATTGAAAACTCTGATTTTTCGAAAATTGCAGAAATTGATACTTTGTTCGGCGTCTTTCTACTACAATTATGAAGATAGAGATTTTGTCCCTTAATAAAATCTGTTCCTTAAAGATAGATTTTGAAATAAGGTCCTGTACAATTTTTTGAATATATGTGTAGATGATATTTTCGTGTAATTTTACGCGAAATATTGGCATTTTCACTTTTTAACCAATTTAATTATCACAAACCGATCCAATTTTTGAAGTTGCAAAAACTTAAAATTTAAAAAAATTTTAGATAGCTAAGTTAATTGAAAATTAACCATCTGTTCTCAAAACTCAGCTCAAGTAAAAATATATTTCAAAAAAACAATAATTTTCATGTAATTGCCGATAGTTATCAATGCAAATTATAAAAGAACATTTTCTCAAAAAAAAACTTTTAATACTTTTCCATGTATTAAACAAGAGACGCTTCACAAACAGCGTAGATCTCACTTTCGTTGATCTCTCTGAATAATAGAATATCGCATGTTGGAAATATTGAATTGAGGCAATTACATTTTAAGCGTGACCCGGAGTTCGACTCATACGCCGATTCTACAAGGTAGTGGTACGGCTGATGGGGAGTTAACTCGAAGCACCTGAATTCGAATCTCGGTAGGGAAACCATGATCGCTGGATGAAAACCATTTTGCAGGTTTATGTTATAATATAATATAGCCGAGCAGTTCGAAATAATTCGAGAAGATATGTGGTCTAGCTAGTTTAATAATCAGCTTCGAATTTTGTACTATGTCATCCAAATAAACATTACCGGCTTAAGTGGTTCAAGATATCAATTGATGTCACTGCTATGCCTCTGACCGGAAGGTCGTAGGTTCGAGTCCCAACGATGGCAGAATTTTCGAAACTGGCTGATAGCTAGGACAAGTTCAGTCGCTGTCTGGAAGAGAATTCTAGCGGCCGGCTGCTCTGATCGGTAGTTTTCCGTGATTTCTCTGATCAACATTAGGCGAATGCCAAAGCAATGCCCTAACAAACGGGCAACGGAACGATCGAGATTTTTCTTCCCTTTTCCTCGTCGTATCCTCATCTGTTACTTACACACACATACACTTACATGCACTGCACTACTACATATGCCCGGACACCGGTCTGGAAAGCTTGTCCCGGCTTGGACGGTCCCCCTCGTGGGAGATACGTGGTTGGGGAAGTTCCCGCTAGCCGACAGGTGGACTAAAAACGTTAGCTCCATTCATTTGACAGGCTCCATTATTGATGAAAAGTTTCTTTTCTTTCTTTCACCAACGTCCAAAAACATACAAGATTGCAGATAACGGCATATTTTGATCACCAGGCGTACACGCGACCCTCAAAACGCAACGCCGCAACACACTTTACTATCGTTCAGAATACGGAGTCGACGCATCCTAGAAGCGTAAAACCAATTTTTGGTGCCTCTAGGGACTGAAATTACGTTTTATATACAGTAATCTACAAAATGAAACGTTCTTGGATTTTCTATTACATTTTTTATACATCCCTTACTCTATATCACTGACTACTACAAAAGTTGAAAGTTCGATTCCAGTGTGAAATTATTCCCACTTTTAAAACAATCATTTAAAAACTTCTGGGTTTGGAGACTGCAACTTTTTGCTAAAAATCTTTGGGATCATTCTATTACAGTTTTCAGGGCGTTCCCTCTTCTGGGTACTCTAGTTAGACAAAATTTATCGTTTCATTCGGCAGGGGAGACTCCGAACTATGGTAAGTTTGCGGGCATATTTGAGGGTACGTGTGCAACACAGGATCATGTGGGAAACGTGTTCCTGTATTGCATGTTCATGTTCTTGAGGATCACGTGGAAAACGTGCGGAGGGATTAGTTTCATATTTATTCCCGAAACAGGTGGTGAACGTGCGAGAGAACATGTTAAGAGCATGTAAATGGTTGATTTTTTTCTGGGCGCGTCAAATGCTATAATCTTTATTCCTGTTAGTGTAGTACATTTATTGTATGATGTTAGGTGGCGGGGTTATTCCCCCATAGCAATGAGATACGGCACCGTTCTACAGGTTGACATGTGGGATTTTCTTCATCAACGTATGGCAGATACCAGCAGCGGGGCACTGCCACAACCGAATGAGCTGAAAGCTCCCGACATGTATGGTAGTGTAGTGCATGTGATTGTGTGTGTACATAAGAGGTGAGAATAGGTCAAGGAAGAGGAAGAAAAGATCGCGCCATGGCCCATATGTTAGGCCCGTTTGTTAAGATAGGCCAAGGGAGAGGAAGGAAAGATCGCGCGCTGTGCATGACCCGTTTTTTACGTACCGTAAACCTTTCCCAGTAAACACAACGCGTTTTCAGATTGCCAACATGGTTTTCAAAAATAAAAATGTACAGAAACAGTCATATTTTATTTCCTTAAAGATGTCTCGTTATTGAATCAAAATGCTGCACCTATTGAATTATTTTCAGATCTTTCTAAAGCTTTTGACGTCATTGATAATATTTTACTTTCAAAATTACCTTCATATGGAATCCGTGGTATTGCCCTAGATTGGCTGTGTTCGTACCTTAAACAACTATTTCAGAGAGTAGAAACACCTTACTGGATTGACGGAACATTATGTACACACCTCTCCAACTCGTTGCCAATTGCACGTGGAGTTCCGCAGGGATTGATTTTAGGCCCTATTCTCTTCCTACTATTCGTAAACGTTATGCCCTCGACGACTCTTTGGAGATAATACGAATATTCTTTGCAATAAAGAAACCGTAAATAGTAAAATATCAGATGTTTCAATTTAGTTCCGTAATAGCAATTAATAGTGAACGAAAAGAAAACTGTTTCAAAGAAGTTTTATATTTCAAATAAACAATTCTTCCCTCCATGAAGAATGAACGGTGTGCCATTGACTGTAGTTAAGGAAACAAACGTTTAATGTCTCTCAATTCAGTAAAACTTCAAATGGCACGTCCATTTAAATGAATTGAACACAAAATTAAGTACATTATGCTACGCTATCAGAATTCTTTGAAATTCTGTCAGCCTTCATACTGTTTGTGATGTATATTTCTGAAATGTTCATTCCCTCCTGAGATATGGCATACTATTCTGGAGAAATACATCTTATAGCTGTCAGACTTTTAGATTACACAAAAGAATTGTACGAATCATAAGCAAATCGCGCCCACGTTATTCTTGTAAACCTCTCTTTATTAACCTAGGAAAAATGACTTAATGGCGGGAAAATATTTTCAGAAAACGCCGATGTCTATAGCTCTAACACTCGACGTAGTAATTATATTCATCAGGTGACAGTATCAACAGATCAATACAAAAAATTCAGATTCAGTACATGTACTACATGTATGTGAATTTTTTTGTAATAAGCTGTCGATACTGTCACCTGATGAATATGATTACAAAGTCCAGAATTATAGTTATAGACGTCGTCGTTTTCTGAAAATAGAATCCCGCTCATAAATAAGCAAGTCATTTTTGACAAAAAAACACTGATTCGAAAATCAACAAACAAGGTAATGGTAAATTTCCTAGATTAATAAAAAAAGATTTACAAGAACCACGTGGGTGGAATTTCCTTACTATTTGTACAATTCGTTTTGTAATCTAAAAGTCTGGGAGCTATAAGATGTATTTCCCCGGAATATTATGCCATATCTCAGGCGGGAATGAAGATTCCAGAAATATACAACACAAACAGTGCGAAGGCTAAATTTGAAAGAATTCTGAAGGCGTAGCATAATGAACATAATTCTGTGTTCAATTAATTTAAATGGACGTTCCATTTGAGGTTTCACTGAATAGAGAGACCTAAAAATGTTGTTGCCTTAACATCAGTCAATGGTACACCGTTCATTTTCAATGGAGTACAGAATTGTTTATTTGAAATAGAAAACTGCATTAAAACCGTTTTCTTTTCATTTATTATTAATTTGTTATTTCGGAACCAATTTGAAACATCTGATATTGTATTATTTACGGTTTTTTTTATTGCAAAGAATGTTCGTAGCATCCGCAAAGAGAACTCTCTTCCGTTTCGAAACTGTCTTCTGTTCTTCCGTTTCGAAAGGCATATCGCTTACATATCGTTTAAGGATAGGGTCTAAAATACTGCACTGAGGGACTCCATGTTCAATTATCAAAGCGTCAGAAAGGTGTGTACGTAATGTTCCATCATTCCAATGAGGTATTTCTACTCTCTGAGATCGTTGTTTAAAGCACGAACGTAACCAATCTAGAGGAATACCACGGATTCCTTATGAATGTAATTTTGAAAGTAAAATTTCATGATCAATGACGTTAAAAGCTTCAGAAAGATCTAAAAAATTCAATAGGTGCGGGTGGATCCAAAAGATCCAATGATAAGGCGACATCTTTAAGAAAAGAGAATATGACTGTTTTCGTAGATTTTGCTTTCCTAAATCCATGTTGGCAATCTGAAAGCGCGTTGTGTTTAGTGAGAAAGGTTCGTACGTAAAAAAGTCTCTCCAGTATTTTTGAAAAAATTGACAAGAGAGAAATAGGCCGATAATGTTGAATTACATTTTTGTTGCATTTTTTGAAATGCGGCTTAATCTTAGTTGTTTTAAAAATATCTGGAAAAGTTCCGGTGCATATGAACGCATTAAACATGTGAGTTAACGGGTGTTAACGGGCGTTACTAGCAGGCGCACAGGTCTTTAACAAACAATCCTGAAATTCAGCTTAACCGGCCGAATATTTTTTCTTCAGTTTACCGATTACTTTGAAAATTTCATAGGAATAAGTTTCGGAAACGAACATTGCGTCTAAAATTTTTGGGGAATATCTGATATTGAATTTTGTGACTGAAGTCTCTTAGTGATTCCGGTTGAAATTCTCGAAAAGTATTGGTTAAAGTGTCTAGCCACTGTCGCCGGGTCGGACACATTACTATCGATATATTTTAAAACAACATTATCTACAAGGTGTCTAGTTGATTTGGTCGTATTTTTTATCATATTCTACATTGCTTTGGTTTTGTTAATTGAGTTCAAAATATCCTGATCCTATTTCATGATTTTAGCCGTCTTATGACTTTTCTTAACAATGACTTGTATTTTTTAAAGTAGAGGAAGAAATCTTGTAATACGTTATGATGTTTAGAAATGAAAGAAAGAATTCTTTTGCTTTTACATGTCCTAATCTCTTGTGTTATCCAAGAATTGCTTTTCCGTGAAATATATAATTTTCTTTTTCGAGGAGGAAAGCAAGTGTCTAGGTGAAAAGAAAGTGTTGAAAAAAAGAATTATATTGATCGTTGTATATTAACCGCGTCCCATGACTCCTGCATCAAGTAATCAATGAATAATTTTATTTTACAAACAATTTACACATACGTGTATTATTTATTTTGTCAGTGTTCTTACTTATGGTGAGAATTTATGCATCGTGATCACTGTATCCAAAATCATGTTTCAATTTCATATCGAGTAGAAGTTTTATTCATTGTAATTTGATCGATTGCCTTCATTTAGTTTGGTGTGATCCGTGTAGGTCCATTTATTGTAACATCTAAACTGAAATAAATAATTAAATTGAGAAACTGTTCTGTCTCGCAAGATTGGACTAGCAAATCAATGTTAAAATCTCCGCATACAATAATGGATTCACCGGGAGCGGTAGCTCAGTGCATCAACTGATGTCACTGCAGTGCCTCTGACCGGGAGGTCCTAGGTTGTAAGTTCCCGACCGGTCTCCGGGAATATCTGGTATTTTTATTTATTTATTTATTTATTTATTTATTTATTTATTTATTTATTTATTTATTTATTTATTTATTTATTTATTTATTTATTTATTTATTTATTTATTTATTTATTTATTTATTTATTTATTTATTTATTTATTTATTTATTTATTTATTTATTTATTTATTTATTTATTTATTTATTTATTTATTTATTTATTTATTTATTTATTTTATTTATTTATTTATTTATTTATTTATTTATTTATTTATTTATTTATTTATTTATTTATTTATTTATTTATTTATTTATTTATTTATTTATTTATTTATTTATTTATTTATGCACTGTCATCAGTTGATGCCCTGAGCTACCGCTCCCAGTTTCCGTCTGGGGCGGTGCCCCGCTGGTGGGAGAGTCCTGGTTAGGGGGAAACCCCACTACCCGACGCTAGGTCGGCGCCGGATTTCGCCATCCAGCGGGTGAAGATCACCGCCATCTCCCGAGGAAAAAACATGCACTCACTAACGGGACTAATGACCAAAGCAGTTGCCGCGCCCGGAAACACGAAAAAATTAATCAATCAATCAACAATGGATTCAAAAGAGCGATAGCTGACTTTTGTGTTGTCTCCAGTTTTTCAAAGAACAAAATATAATCTGCAGCACTCTTTGTTGGAGGGCTGTAGATACAAAGTAATATCATTTTTTGCGAAGGGAGATGTACAACAGAAATTTCGAAAACCTTTTCAATAGAATACACATTTAATTCTGCCTAGAAGATAGATTCGATATTATTTCTAATGTAAATACAAGAATATGTAGGATCTTTGTACGATTTCCTCTGTCTACAATAAAAGCCTGCGAGATAAAAGTTTGGAATTTGGAAAATGCTAAGTTCATTAGAAGATAACCAATGTTCTGTAAAGCAACCATTTCCATTTGATTTAAATCGCTCTGTAGAGCTGCCTCGATAAACTCAGTTTTATTTGGAAGGGATTGAACATGATGGTGCAGTATGTTTTTCTTTTGCACGTACCTACACGGATGTTTTTCTGCATCTGACTGTAGTTGCTATATTTATTTATTCCATTTTTACCTCGAGTGCGTGATCGAAGGTTGTAATGTGTCCCAGCAGTGACATCTTGTGAGTAAATTGGGGCATCATGTGTAGATGAATTGGTTGTGGGAATGGGAGATACGGGAGTAGGTTCAAAGGAGGAGGTAAAAGAGTTCGAAATAAGGGTGGGGGGTGGAGAACGTAAGGAAGGTGAAAGGGATGGATTTTTGGTAGGAGACTGAGTAGAACTGGAGTTGATGTATTGTGCAAGTCTGTTATCGACTGCATGTTTTCCAGCAAGGTTCGTGTGAAGACCATGACTACTATTTGGAAACCAAAAAGTTGAGAAAATTTCCAAACAAATGTATTTTGGGCGGCGATAGATGGTAGCAGGCAAGAAGGAAAGGCCAGATGTACAGTACCACTCCACACCAAGGAAATTAAAAAACTTTACTACGAGAAAGTGTGTGCCAATCTGTAGCACCTCTAGTTCATTTTCACGATACCCTTAGGAAAAATCCAATCTCTTCTTATTCATCGGGAGGACTTCGTTTCCACGCTGCACGGGAAGGTAAGTATTGACATTTTTTAAAATTTAAGGTCGCATCAACATCTAGGTCATTAGCGACCATTGTTGGAGTTAACGTTAGGGTAACTATGAATGTGAAACGAAATGGTGATTATAAGGGGTGAATGGACGAACACAAATACAACCATGCCCGAGGCGGGACTCGAGCTCGCGACCCTTCGGTCCGAGGTCACTACGACACCACTGCCTTAGCGATCTCGGTCACCGGGCCGATGACGCCTTCATTAAGAGGGGAAATTAATATTTTCGAAAACATGAATTAAAAATGAAATCTAATGAAAGCGTAGGATTATATTTCTCTCGCAATATTATTTTTTTGAAATTGCCAGTGTTCTGCGTGTAAATTCAAAAGAGAGAAGGCTCATCAAAAATTGTGTTCAGAGACGTGCTGGATCTGGAACTGTTGTGAAATTAAACTAATTACTAATATTCGAGGTGTTTGAATTTTACGGGTGTACCTCCCAGTTCGGTAATAAAGTTAAATAACTCTCTGAAGAGTAGGGTTGTACATGCCCGATCCTATATTTTCGCATGGACAGCCTTACGTAGCTTTCTAAGGAGTAAGAAGCTTTTCTAATCTTTTTGTGAGTGTCAAGGAGAGCGAAAAGCTAACTCTCAAGCAAGGTTATCTAATTACTTCAAATGATTTTAACAAATTGCTGTGAATAGTTCCAATAAAATCTGCCAATAATTCTTTATCCTAAAGTTGTTTCAAACATAAATTTTATTGTTTGGAATTTTAATTTGACATTCTAACTACATTGAAATTTATACATTTTTTTAAACAAATAAATACATTTCGTTAACAACTTTCCCTCTTAATATGGAAATGCAAGGATAGAAAAGAGGGTGGAGTTTAACATAAGAGAGTTCTCGCACGGGTACGCTAGTTTTGGAAAATTCTATCTGGGGCATGTATATGATAAATACATGTTAAACAAAAGAGTGTACAAACTAAAACTGTAGAGGAAATGACTATTGTAGCTCAAATGAGATATGATATTCTATTCTCTCACCAATTCGCAAATACAGAGATATTTTTTCCCTAGGCTCTGAGCCCGTTCTTCTCGTAAGAGGTCTATTTAATGAAGTACGCTGATTCTTTGACGGATTTTTGCTAGTTACGTGGTAGGTTCCACAAGTTTCTGTTCTCACTAACTTCTATTGTTGATACAAAGTAAACAATTACGTAACTTTTCAACTTAATCGTACTTTACTCCAACCCCCCTTTTTAAATTTGTACACTAACATTTCTATGTATTTGAAAAAATACTTCCAATTTATTTCGCAAAATGGACAAAAACTGCTGCTTTCCCCTCACACTCGTCTGAATATTTTCCCTAGAAGGTTTTTCTTTAGTTTTGATTAGTGTGTCATCGCTAAGTGCCCAATCTGGGTTGTAGTGAATATTATCCAACTCTATGAAGCCATAGTCCTTAACAACATTCTTTGAAATCTGAGCAGTACGCACAGGTGCGTTTTCATTGAACAGCTAAATACCAAGAGATCTCACGCACCGCATCCAACACAACTACCTCTCTCCACATAACTGAGTCAGATGTCGTCTGCAAACTTATATCATTAAAACTATTGAAGATAAGACTATAAACTGCTTAGAAGGTTTTCCTATTGATGAGCGATATGTTGGTCAGGCTGGAAACGCCTGTTTTGCAATGCTGCCTAAAATCGATAACGATATTTTAACGGAAATGCATGTTTCGAGAGACCTTGATACCGAGAAAATGTTTTTGTCAAAAATGTAGGTCTGTTGTCCGTTTATCTGTCGTAAGTATACACACTAGCATACACAGAAACTTTCCCAAAACTGATACGAGTTTTCACCGATCTCGTTCAAATTGGGAGCCTGCGAATTTGAAAGGAATCAAAAAAAAAAATATATATTATATATTATAGAGAGAGGAGAGAGGAGAGAGAGAAAAGAGAGAGAGAGTGTATATTAGCACTTTAAAGGATTTCAATATTGCATGAAATTGTGCCAATTTTTCAAATACATTTAGAGAAGATGTTATGGAAAACGGCTTTACATTTGATTTGAACAGTTGTTGCGGATAGTGCGCCATGCCCAGAATCACACGTGAGATAAAAGTCTGAATTTTCAATATTCATAAGCATGTATACTTTCGATTCTCTCTCCAATCATTAGTATTTTCATTATGGATATATATTGTTTACTTACACCTTTAATTGAAGTGATTTAATGCATTTCTGAATCAATAGCTTGAAATGTACTCGAAACAGTTAAACAATATTTTCTCAAAACCGGCTCCAAATGATTGCTTGAAAAGTTTCATGTGAAGAGGGATCGTTCTCTTCCATGGTATTCCGTTAGTCTCATTTCATTTAAACTATTAGGTATTCAAAACTTAACGAAACATGTATAAATAAAAATAATTTTTATTTAACACAATATTTAAAATGGGTATAGTATTGGGGCGAAAAGTAAGCCTTTGTACTCATTGAAATATAGTGTAAATGGTGTTTGTTACAAGATTTTGTGTTTAGTTGGTGAATTTAAAGGAGAGTAATAACTTAATAAGATAGTGAAGTATTTAAAACTGATCGTCGTGAGCGTGTTAATGCATGATGTATGTCACGAAATTTGTTTAAACATAATTCAGATATTAACTTTAAACATAATTCAGATTCACTCTTGCAAATATTCAGCAATGATTAACGAATTGATAGCCAGAATTAAGCGTCTTTTCTTTATTATGTGTTTCTTAGATGACAGAAAATGGTCATAATATTGAAGTCGTTTGGCGGAGAGAGATTTGCATGCGTTGACTGAATTATTAGTAGTACACGAGTTGAAAAGTAAGTTATAATTGTAGATACCTAACCTTTAAAACGACGAGTAATAGGAGAAAGTGTGTGCGACGTTGCAGGCAAGCCATTTGCTGCGAGCCAGCGGAGGGCAATTCGCGGGCGGCGCCGCAGGGGGGCGGCGGCGGGCCTGCGACCGTCTCCGGCGCGCCGCCCGCCGCCAGGCTGATGCGCGCACCCAGGGATGGAACACGGCCACCAGCCGCTGTGATACCAACTGTCAGTGCCGAGGACCTGCCGAGAGGCGAGCGAGCGAACGAGCGAGTTCTCCAGTGAGTGGCTTCTCGAGTGCTGGTGTGGGGCCGAAGCGTGCGCCGTGGCGTGGATGTTGCTTGAGTGAGCTGAAGCGGGCGTGCGTGCGGGCGTGCGTGCGTGCGAGCGTGTTGCAAGGGCGCATGGGGCGCGCGCCGGGGCGTGCGTGCGTGCGCGCGTTCTCGCGAGCCCCGAGTGTCGCGCCGGGGGCACAGCCACGCCGCCGCCGCCGCCCCATCGTCCCTCTCAAGATTAGCTGCTTGCTGAGTTTTGCCCGCGGGCTTCCCAGCCCCTGAAGACAGCGGGCTGTAAATAGTTTTGTGCTTTTTGTGTTGAGTGTCTTGTGGTGAGTCTGCAACGAGTGCGCAATGGATGCCGTCGTGGGTTGTGAATTGTCCACATCAACGCAGGCATCACGGCAATAGCGGCTCTGTTCGCTTTGGCTGCGTCGTGTCTCGGTGTCAGTGATGTCCCCGGATACCAGGAGATCGAGCGTGATGACGAACGCGCGTATTTTGTATTTGCAGCTGTCTGTTTTAAGGTCTAATGTATTTGCAAAAATTGGAAAGTTGAGAGCCTCGAACCTCCAATTGACCTTCGAAAGCCCAAGTTGCGGCTCATGAATCAAATGTGCTTGTGGGTGTATGAGAAATATTGTCATGGCACTTTACCCACAGCCCCATCTTGTTTCTCAAACAGGCAGCTTGTGGCTCTCTGGACCGCCAACGTGCACGAATTTAGATGGCGGAAGGAATTTTTGGACCACAGTGACTCAAATGTGAAAAAATAAATAATCTCAATTATCCAATTTCTCAATAAATTGGACCTTAAATTTTAATTCACTACTAACACCAAAGTGTTCTTAAGAGAAAAAATTAGGCCGAATGCAGAATTAAATTAACTATTAAATATAACGCGCTCTGACGTACGTAAGAAGAGCATTATTAAAATGACTTGTTTGTATAAAAGAGATATTGCAGTCATTTTAACTAGTCTAAATTTTAAATTCAGTACGTATTTCACATATGAATACTTAAGTATTTAAAAATTCATAATTAATTATGAGATATGTTCTGGGTTAAAACTTAAATTATTGCAATGCAACTCGGGGAAATATCAATGCTAATATTTTTAACATCTGACGTCTATTTCTAACACCTGACGTCATTTTGACGTCTACATTAAACGAAGAAACTACATGAATTATTCTGTTCGTTTTCTCAAGATTACGCTAGAAATCGTGTTAGGCAGTGAAATATTAGCAGGGTTGTGCGCGAAGGCGTAGTCCCTCCATTATGGTTCGCGCAATTCGGATCGTATGTCTTGGCGGCCGGTTCCGCTCATCCACCCAAGGACAGACATTCCGGCGGAGTGTGCTCGAGTACCCCGGAACGCGTCGGCCCATTTTCAGATTATTATTAATAGAACTCTTTGGAAAGGCTGAGCGGTGGGATTTGCGGGTTGCGGCGCGAGGGCGGGCGCGAAACGAGGAGGCAGAGGAAGAGAAGGCGGGTGGGCGAGAGCGCCAAGCGCGGGCGAAGCAAGGGTCTCGGGCGCAGCGGCGAGTTGTGGGCGACGGAACACGCCCAGCCGACGGGCGCGGGCGCTGGCGGCGCCTGGGGCCAAGATTCAAAAATAACGCCCCCCGAATCAGAGAATATTACTCGAAGGATATCCCCAACCGCCAGCCTCGCGCACCGATGCAGCTACGAAGCATATATTTTCGTCTCAGTAATATCTCTCAGTTAAACTAAAATGAGAGGAACTCTATTCGTTTGCTAGATCGTTCTTGCGAGGGAATACCTCTGAAATTTCATTTCCTTATAACTCTTCAATATAATGTTCTCATAATATTCGGACATTCATAACTCTTGTTTTCCACCAAGTAAATGACCCTGTGTTGCATGAACCTGAACAATTCATCCCCTTTGATTCATAATATTCAAATAATATTTTCGAAGATCACCTCAAAAACGTATTCTCTATGTGCAAGAATGGCATAGCGTGGGTGTTTTTGCCACCAAGTCATTCAGAAATGAGAGGGCAATTTAACATCACATTCCCTTCGATGATGGAAGGGACATTGACATACAACTAGTTTTGGCATAAACAAAAAAATCTTCATGAATTCACTACTTTCGTTCGTGATCTGTCAGGCGAAACCTTTGAGTATAATATCGATTTTGATAAAAGTCCTAGGTGTCGTAGAATATGAGAATGCCAGTAGGTGTTCTAACATTTGTAAAGAAGCTCTTACGCACTAAACAACAGATGTTTCCGGGAGAGATGAGATTCACGCCATTTTCCTTTCTCAAGCCTGATGGCTTAAACTATTTTGTGCGGTGGATTGTTCTCATAGAAAACGCTTGCACCATCAGACTAATTTTTGGCGCTCAGTAGGTTAACAGTGAACTTTTCTTTTTCTCAAGACCGAATTTTGTATCAAAGTGCATTATAGACTACTATTAACTCACTGGAATGTGGCGATCAAATAGATTTTTATGATATTGTTTTTCTTAATCTTAATGTCCATGTATATGTTCTTTCATTATTGGGACATCCGAATTTACTTTTTATTTCCATTGTACTAAATTGGTTTGTGAGTGAAGGGACCAGCAAGAAAAATTCGAACCCAAATCGCTGGAGGACTGCTATGGTTAAAGTAAAATGTATGCAGAATGAATGTTATTGAAATGACCCTTTTCAATAAATTAATACAATCAAATTCGAAAAACATCATTTGTGCAAAAAAGGTCAGAACGGTACGGTTTTTATATTTTAATTTCAATTAACCATAAACATGATCCTTTATAGAACACTTTATTTTTAAGAATATTTTTACACTTACGTTTTTGTTTGTTTTTTCCTTCTAAATGCGAAATTATCTGTATCCATCATTATATTTGAATGTATATGTCCTAGTGATATTTTTGAATAGCCCAGCTGAAATACGTATTGTTACACACTTACGTTAAATTTTACTTTATTTTGAACCGAAATGCAGTTGTATTACGAGTCGATCAAATAAAATTTCGCTTCTCTTAACCTATTTCTTTACCGCTGCTTAATCGCATTCCCGTAGAGATTTTTTGTTATATTAGAACTACCTTACATTATATTACATCACAGAGATGACAATACACATATTTACGCATTAAGTTATGATCAATAAGTACCAAAACATTATTTGACTCTGTTTGCACTTTTCGTGTAAGAAATTGTATTTGTTTGGGTATTTTGACATTTGAGAGCTATTTTCTAATGCAGTTGGTTCTTTCAATTCAATTGCAGTTCATAACATCTTTACACTGTATGTGCGTTGTAGAGTGAACTGTACATAATCATTTGCATTACAACACTTGATGATTCAACATTCTGCCTCAGATTAAGAGCCTTAAAGATGACATTGTTGTTAAAATATTAATATTCTAAACACCAACAAACATCGCACATTTCATTAGAATTAATGGCGAAATAATCAGGATAGTCGATAGGATAATTTTATTCAAGCGACTGTTGAGAAAGTTTATATTTTTCTAACAATGAATAAGGTATTATTGTTGGCACAGAGTCCGATTAATCACCTTACTGGAAATCAATCAACACTGGAAAGTGAAAGGAATTTTTATTCTTAATGAAATGGCAATCACCTGAAAACCTGGGCCTTGCAGTGAGCTTTGTTTAATGTTATTCTCGCTGTCACTTTAGATCGCATTACCAACTCCATGAAGGTTTCTGAATATTTTTCAATTAGTTCTAATAAAATTAAATTAAATTCTCAGTTGTCGTGACATTGAATATCAAAAACCATAATCGGGAGCCACAAGTGAAATCAAACTCAGAGCAATGCAATTTGACAGCCAATGTACAGCGACTTAGATACCACAAGTTTTTGGCGTTCTAATGTACAAACTGTTAATCATTTACATTAATTCATAAATATGCCGAGCAATATTTTTTTAATGCAAAGAAATTATTTTTTTAAATATATGGAGAACTTTATTAAGTTTATTTGCATAATAAAGAAGAAATGCTACCATCTTTGCTTGTTATTCGGTTCCTCGATTCATATTAGAACCCCAAATGTTGTCATCTGGGGAACATAAGAGAATTAAGTTTTGTCGGTACGAGAATAGACGTACGATTGATTCACGGACTGGATGTTGCTCATTCTGGCACTGCACCCGCTCGTTTTAACTCTTCTTTCTATACCTCCCTTTCGTCACCACGACTTTCTTAACTCACTCGTAACACTTGGAGATACCATCTTTGAATCAAGGACTGTGAATAAGTAAGCTTCTGCCAACATCGTAAGACCAAGTGGGCGAAATGCGGATAAGCATGCGAACTCTAAAATGCGAGATACATACGAGTACTTTGAGGAGTAATATAGTTGTTTCTATATATTTGTCGCCCTACCAAACGTGGCAATCGTTTTCTAACACTCTCTGAAGGGCAGAGAAAGCAAAATTACTGGGAGTATTTTTTTAAGGTATACGTAATTATATAAGCATTATGACAAATATATTCTGTAATACTCTAAATACATTCTCGAATGACAGGCAATATTCGCCGTTTTTATTAAATTACCATTTTGTCGTTGTAAATATCATTCAACACACCTTTATATTTTTATTTTAATATTTTCCTCCAGTTTGTTGCTTGTATACGATGTCAGGAATATTATATTAAAATAAGTTGCTTCTATGATGTGCAAGGGGCATTGTTCTTCAATGAATTTCAGAAAAAAAAACAGTTGAAATTTTTCTTATTAAGGAAATAATGAAGGATTAATTTCATACAAATAAATTGACAAAATACTTTCGCTTTGCTTTGCAAGCACGGTTAAAGTGACAATATAAACTATTTTTGCCTGTTTATTTACTCTAATGCCTCATATTTTATTCAATTACTCCGACATATATAACATTGTTTAATATTACTTTATTTTCAGTGATAAAAATATATTATCAATGAAACGCTGTTTCTCAAAACGAAATATAAATTTTAATCTATGATCGTTATATTTTTCAATTTCATTTTCATTTATTTATGGCCACATCAACAACTAAGATCACTAGTGATTGTTCAAATAGCTTTACAGAACTTTTACAAATGAAACAATAATTATTCAAAACAGTTTTACGATTCATTGAAAAAGTTTGATGTTTTACATAATTTTAGATTTTTTTCTTGAAGTTGCTCGATTGTGGCCTCGGCATCTATATTGATGGTAAGAGAAATGTCTGAAGTGAATGGTTGTGAATGGAGCGTTTCTAAAGCATTAAATCACGTATTTAAATGTATATGATATTCCATACTATATCATTTATTCAGTTTAATCTTTTTAAAATGTTGGTTCAATATATTGTATACTGTGGGAATTTCTTCTTGTATACTGCCAACGCTGGAATACGCAGATTACTTTCTACTTGCACAACCATTGTGTTCATCCAGTCATCCAGTGTGATTGATGATTCAGGAATTGGAAATATATATGTCATCATATTACTTAGACGAAATTTGTACAAAAACTTAAAACTCTTGAACAAAAAATAAAAGTCATGAAGAAGCTCTTATTTTCTACTCTGTCTTTGTTTAAAAAATGTGTACTTATGTGTATATTAGTATTTGTTGTAGGTAGATTAATAGTACATTAATCGAGCTTTTGTGTAAATAACTTGTACACATAACAAATAATTTGTCCCGGTTAGCCTAAATGATAATTTGTCTGACAATTTTTTATATTTTTAATACGCGACTATAACATCATTAATTGAATTTTTAATTTATATTTACTTCTTCGTACACGTAAAAAGAAGAAAGTAACATCACTCTACAAAAAATAGACGTCAAGGTATTGTTGGAAAAACACATTTTCTGGGTCCAAAATTGAAAAAGTTTGTTGATTTTTGTTGTTGTTTTTCAAAGAATCAGTCCGTCCTGTCAGTCATCTGTCTGTAAACAACACTATCGACTAAATCATCTCAACAAACTACATTCCACTATCGAGCTGACTGAGATAGCGATCCCCCGAATTTAGTGCGAATCTTTCACTTCCTAATTTTTTCATGAATCTCCTGGATCATTTTCGCAATTTTCTCAAAAATACTCCAAATTTTCTTCTGTAAATCCCATATTCGAAGAGCAAAACAAGCACATAAAAATGGCGTAAGCTTCATTGAAAACTATGAAATTTCGAAAACTATCAAAAGTAAAAATATATTGGACTTCCTGCTACAACTACATTATTGAAAAAATATATTTTTAATGAAATTTGTTTTTCAAAATTAGTTTTTAAATAATACCAGGTAGATATTTCTAATATGAGTTGTTGGCGTGTAATTTTGAGTGAATTGGTGAAAATGTAAAAAAATTCCGAAATAAGATTTTACCAAAAGCAGCTCCAAATTTATTTCCTCGCTTTAAACGAAGTTCACTTAATATGGCTTAGGTCCGATTTTTATTTAAATTATCTGAAATTTTAAAATGGCAAAAGGGCCAGAGAGTCGAAATGACAGAAGGAAATTACTAATTGTTGTTTATTACATTTAAGAGAATCTCAGACTTTCTCTGAAACAACTGAAGTGAAATTTTCAGTTAATCACAAAATTTCCATTTGTAGGATATATTTCATTTATTTATTTTTACATCAAAAAACAGTTAAAACTCTGTATGACGTGCTATGGGAAGCTGAATTCTGTGCACGTTTTCAAAATTATGTGATCCCTACCCTAAGTAACATACTACTTGAATTTTGAATTGAGAAAAACCGCTCCCATGTAATAAAATATATTTTCAAGGATAAATCAGCAATAAATTTTGGACTCTTATTCATGATGTCCTTCGTCAAGGAATAATACTTCCTGCCGCGACAACATGGAAAAGATAATTTGAATAACTATATTTACCACTGAATTCTAGAAGTTGTGCACAGTTAAAGAAGTTACATTTATGTCCAGAAGTAAATCCATCTCAGCATTTGCTCAATGGATCAGGGAAAGTGGACGAAAAACCTGATCGATAAAGGGGTCATTCACCCAGAAGCTGCAATACAATACCTGTTACATATTGCTTAGAATTATACAGGCCAAATAAATACATTAAATATCACTGTTTAAATAATTATTTCCTTTGATTCAGATATTCTAATTGTATAGAAAGTTATCAGCAGAAACGATTTCACTTGGGATTTAAACTTTTCTATCGAATTTAATCGTTTAATGTCATCTGACAAAGTGTTGTAAAATAATGTAGTACATATATTGTATGTGCATTTTTGTAATGAGCTGTTGATACTGTCACCTGATGAATATGATTTTTACGTTGAGTGTTATAGTAATAGACATCGGCGTTTTCTGATAATATATTCCCACCCTTAAGCAAGTCATTTTTGACAAAAAAACACTCGTAAATCAACAGACTAGGTAATGGTAAAATTCTTAGATTAATGAAGAGAGGCTTACAAGAATAACGTGGGTGGGACTTGGTTATTATTAGTACAATTATTTTTTGTAATCTAAACGTCTGGGATCTATAAGATGTATTTCCCCAGAATATTCTGCCATATCTCAGGCCGGAATGAACATTCACGAAATATACACAACGAACAGTATGAAGGCTGACAGAATTTGAAATAATTTTGAACGCGCTAGCATAATGAACTTAATTTTGTGTTCAATTCATTTAAATGCACAGGCTGTTGTTATTATTTAAATTCATTGGCTGTTGTTATTATTTTATATGAGTATTATTGACGTGTTCCTAATTTTACATTAACATTTTTATTCTCTATAGATTTACTTTCCTCCTTTTAATACAATAGGTCCTATTTAGAGAATTTGGCGTTTGGTCTCGGTTTGAATTTTTTTCTTGTCCAAATGAATGTTTGTTCTCAATTTGACTGTGTTGGGACACAATATCAACGTGTTCATTTCCAATTTAAATGAGATTGTCCTCAATTTTATGTTGAACGTTTTGTTAATAACCTTACTGATTACTAATAACTGAGAAGCAATTAAATCGTGCCGTATTGCAGAGATTGATTATCAAACGCGAAAAATATTTCTTTTATAATAGGGACATTGATGAATTGACAAATCTCGTTATGTCAGTTTATCTTTTGCTTTGTACCCATTTTGACAGAGACTGCAACGAGTACGGTATCCCTTGGTATGTGACCACGCTCCTACTGTGGATTACTTGTTCAGTGTCCGTTGATCCATTGAATAAACGTTGAGATGGTTCTGAGACGTCTTGACAGTAAATATAGCTTTTCTCTCCCCTTCTATACAATGTAATTATGTGTGCAGTTTTAGTTCTGAAGTACAAATTACCCATAATTACAAAGTAGTTGGTGCCTTTATTTTTAAGAATTGAATAGTCGTAGCTGTAATCACATCTGCAACTAGAAGCTGAACAATGTAGTTATTAGACCAATTACTAACCAGCAGTTGTAGTTATTAAATTAGCATTGGAAACTATTTAAATCTTACATTAGTAATTATTTCATCTTATGAACTTTATTGTACTGTTAAGGATAAGATATATTTTCACTGGTAAATGTTCTTTCCCAAAATTTTTTTAAAAATTTATTAAATTTTTATTACTTCGAAGCGAGCAAAAGAAGTACGTTGGTTTCCAAGAGATCTTAAATACTATATTTTTACTTTAAAAGGAACTTCAATACACAAAGTGCGAAATGTACGTAAGTACACATGTAAACTCAAAACTTCCAGCTTGCAGTTATTCGTGCACTTCTTTTCAAGTACATAGGGAGTTGTAAATTTCAACTAAAGTAGCCTATATACTTTTTGATTTTGAAGTTGAAATTTTCAATTTGTTGCAAATTAAGTTGTAGTTTGTAATTTGTTGCAAATGGAATTTTAGTTTGCAATTTTTAGATGCAGTTATGTTTTTTTCTTTCTGCTATTTACTCTTTGATCTCGCTTCTGACGTACTCAAAATATTAAACATACGAAACGCAAATATACGGAGAGATGAAAGGATGTATCAAATATTACATATGATGGTCTCGTGTTACAATATATCAAACGTTTGTTTCACAGAATTAATTTGTGTGCTTAGCGATCATTTATTCATTCGTATGCTCAGTGTATGTTATTATTAGCTGACATCAATGTAATATCATAAATCGTAATAAATGAAAGGTCAACTAGTTCTAGTTTACCATGTAGTTTTAGTAATCTAGTTTAGTCTATCTCGACGCCAGACCAAACTATATTGATGTTATATTCCTGAACATAGTCAACTTTATGTTCTATTAAAATTATGAGGTTTCTTTACGTAGATCAGAACAAACTACACTACTTATCTATGGTTAGTTTATAATTTATCGTAAGTCTAATTTACAATCTAATGACATAGAGCGAAGAAATCTTGGGGCAACATTTAATTCGTTACGTATGGTTTAAGGAATGAATGTAGAGGGTATATATTTAATATTCTGGTTTGGTTATTGGGATTCTTGACAAACTTCAATTTTGAGAGGGGGTCAAAATCTCAAATAGAGTGATGTCTACAGGATAGGTATGCTATGCAGTATTTGAGGTGTTGGATGTTTACTTTTTTTGTAATAATTTATTTTTATTCAAACATGCTGCGTTTCGTTTGTTCTTATATATTGGTTTTGAATTATTTCTATTATATTATTAATACTAAATTCTATTTTACTTCTTTATTATATGTTTCTTCAGGGTTGTTTTGAGTGCGTTTATCCCTATAGAGGAAGCCTAAAGAAGAAGAAATATGAGTATGGTTTTGAAAATGAATATTACTGTGTTTAATAAGTTTGTTGATTCTATTAATTAATTACGTAGTTTGTAATTGGTGCATATTCTATTTTGCTTGTAGTATTTTGGAGTCAGCGCGTTGCTTTCAATTTCACTTAGTGGTAGGTATTTGATTTGATAGGGAGATACCACTTCATTTGATATTCATTTATGGTAAAAGGTGTATGTTGAGGGCATACAGGGGAGGAGGTATTGTCTTTGGCGGTATATTTTTGTAGTCGTTCTGTTAGAGTTAGGTTAAATTTTCCACTTATTGTTCCAATTATCAGTTTGACTCAACGATAGTAGCAGTGTGATTTTGTTGGTTTGGAGTGTAATGTTTGATGTGTATCAGGCTATATATTTGTTATAAGGCTATTATTTAATATTTAGACTTATAGACATCAAACAAAGTTTTTGACTAGGCAAATTGTGCGTCTTGAGTTGCTTTGAGGGCGAATAGATATTATAGGTATAAATTAAATAACGTGGCGAGAGTGGTCAACCTCGTGCGAGACCAGATTATATTGTCCATGGATTTGAATGGTGATCATGAAAACGATAGTTTGCAATAAAAACTATAATAGTTGTTAAGTAGTGTGGGGGCCCTTGTTATGATAAGTTTATACACGTGTATTAATGCTAAATGTCAGATTTTGTTAAATGCTTGAGTGATTTTTATAAATACTTCTAACGTGTGTATGTGTTTTTAGAAGATTGGGTAAATGTATTCTGTTATTGTTAAGAGGGTTTGGAAAGTGAAAAATTGATTAATAAATCCGAATTATGTTTTCCGTATAAGCCTACTAATCTCAAGGGCATTAGAGCTCTGTGAAAGATTTTCTTAAATTTTAGGTCGTGTAGAGAGTAAGCTGATTGGGAGGTACTTAATACGGGTTTGATGTTTTAATTAAGTGTGGATATGGGTTGGTTCGATAGTAATTGCTTGTTGTCGAGAAGTGTTCTGTGATAGTTCTTGACCTGTTGATGTTAGTTATGAATGCTATAGCATGCGGAGATAATCTCTGAGTACGATATTTCTTATTTTGTCTGTATTATTGTTTATCTGTATTTTTGTTTATTGTATTATGCTTATATTTTATTATTTAATTATTACATTTTATTTTTTATGTTATTTTGTATTATTTCACTTGGTGATACTAATTTCATTCTATTAAGAAAGTCCTAAACACGGAGTTTTAGGGAATAGTCTATGGTATATGAAAAATTTTCATTGTTTACAATAGGTGGAAGTAGCATTGTTTCTACCTTTTCTTTTTTATTTTCATTTAAGTATTAAACAAAATACATCATCACTATCGACCCATATATCGTGTTATTTTCGAGCAAAAAATATTAGTAGAAGTGATTCACAACACTGAGTGAGAAGTTTGTTCCTTTTAAATGGCGTGAGAGGCGAGAGATGAAATTGTGCGCGAGGCCAAAGGCGCGTGGCGGGTTCCGGGGTCAGCGCCCGTGGACGCCGCTTTGCCATCGGGATATCGCGGCCCGTTATTTTCGGAGGGTATCCGCGCCGCCGGCGTGGAAGGCGGAAAACCGCGAGGTGGCCAAGAGTCTAAAACAAATGGCTTTCTGAAGGCCTATTTAATCGCCGTCCCCACGCCGCATGCCAGGGCGGCGTCACAATGGCGGTTGGCCCTAAAATCTTGGGCGTCGCTGGCCGCGTCGAAGGCGCGTCGCCGCCAGCACTGCGGCGCTACCCCCTCCCGGACCCACGCCCCTCGCGCGGCCTCCGGCCAGGAGTTTCGCCCTCGCCACGCACGCCGCACCTGGTTGCTCATCATCTTGAGGATCCGCTCCTTTAAATGTTCCGTTTTCAACATAAGATCAGATATTATTATCTGCTTTCTAAAACATTATCGATGATTAAGACGTTAAATACGGACTTTATAAATTGAAGTTGGAGTATTTTAATAGTTGTTACAAATTATTCACGTTTATTATTCCATAGCTGCCTCTCACATAGCAGGAAACTTTTTAGACTTTTGCCAACTTAAGTAGATTTTCAAAAATAGTAATATAGGTAGAAATTTTGTGACTTTTTCCTCAAACAAAATGATGATTTTCCATCACAAAATGCAGTATCAATTTAGTTACTTTAGTTAGAAAATCATTTTAAATGTATTTGTGTAAGATAACATCCTATGTTATCCTATGTTACTTTAGTAACTTTGTGTTCTGCGTAAATGTTATTTCGATACTAAAGGAAGTGTTCCATATTCCTTTTACTGTTACTTATTTTCTGTTAGTTTGTTTCTTTAATTTTTATACATTTAAATGTGAGTTTTAGTGACTTTAAAGTTATGCATTTGTTCTCTTGGTCTACTTCATTTTCATACACTTTTATTTCGTTTAACACATTCCTGAAAGTCTACTTGTACATTTGAACGTGTGAACGGTTTGTCATTTCAATGTCTTCCCGCTGAACGGAATTGACTGTAGTTACTGGAATTTCGAATAATAATGTCTTGATATAATGAGAATTTCAAATTAATGCCGCCGATTAAAAAGGAAATGGCTGTTGGAAATCCTATTGGACTTTTCGTGTTTTGGGACTGTGTTACAAATACTGATATTTTTTTGTCTTACAAGTAAAGAATTGGGCTCTGATATACTTATGATTGAGTGTTAGTTATAACACCACATCAGATATATAATCTCAGACCACCAGATATATAATCTGATGGTCGTATGTACCAATAGCATATGTAAAACATATGTCCTGTACCTAATCAAGGATATGTTTTTATTCGAACCCGAATACATTCTTTGTTATATAAAATGTGATAATGAAAGGTTTTGTCTGACAATGTTCTCCTCCGTTCACTTGTTTCCTTGTTTAGTCACCGCCATCGCAACCTCCATGATAATCATCAACGTCATCCCTTACTGCAACAAATAAAATTGTCAAGTACAATAAAACCTTGATCAAAGAATTGAAATGCTACCTGGGAAAATAATAAGGGATTCCTTTAGATATCTTTGTCCAGTTTTATTTTAGATTGCACTTATTTGTTGCAATCATATATTGCACTTGTTGGAAACCAAATTACACAACTTATAATTGCACCACATATATGTTGCAATTATATATTGCACTTATTGGAAACCAAAAGATTCATAAAAAGCCATAATTTAAACTTGAAATTTTATTGAAATGCAATGTTAAATTTTCTGAAACATTACTATCACACGACGTTTCTACGAACACTTTTCCTCTGATACATCTCAATTACACAAATCACGATATATTTATAAATGAAAACAATAATTTATGTTGCAAACATGTTTAATTACATAATAATACCGTGCTAGGAAGTCGTATTCTATGATTAGGTTAAATTTACTGCCAACATCAATCCAAGTAACTTTACCTCTCCATATCTTGCAATTCCTCATCATAACTAAAGAATACTTGGAAGTGTTGGGGAATGGAGAGAAGCAATTTTCAAATATTGTCATATTTTAAATTGATATTGGGCAAGAAAGTTGCGCTCGAAGTAGTAGTTAGTAACGCCATATAATGTGCTTCTTCTATATCATTCATTATTTTTTGATCGTTCTCTTTTCTCTTCTTCTATTTTCGTGAGGTCAGACAAGAGAGTTTTGCATGTTGAAGCTTCCAAGAAGGTTAAAAAACTGGTTTTGCTGTTTCATACGTTCATCTGAGAGCGCAAAAAATAATTAAATAAAATATTTTGAAATAATAAATATACAGGTAATTTTAAAACGTTATAGTCACATTATTTACACATATAATTCCACCACCAAACACTAATTTCTTCCTTCTATCATTTATTTTCTAAATTAGAATGGCGCTTACCATTATCTTACCCTTCATGCAATCGGAGACCTATTTTAAGCTGGTTCTAAACATTCTCGATTGGAAGTATAACAAGGGAACAAAGTGATCATGATCTACAAATAATCTAGGAAATGGTGGGAGTGCCGCTTACCATTATCTTGCCCGAAGGTACAGAATAATATTTATATTTCTGTCCAGGAGGAAAGAATTTGTAACTTGCAATGATGAAATAAATAGCTTCTAGTCAAGAAGAATAGTCAAGTCAAGAGTTTTCTTTACTCGTCGTTCATAAAACATTGACCATCGTTCTAGTGGTCGCAGAATTTACAAGTCTTTTCTCCGTGTAAGTGTGCAATCTTATAATACAGGTGTATCAGAATAAATGTTACAAACTGGTCATCTCGTTGCGCAGAGCGAAGTTGCTCACCTTTCACCAAGGAGATCCGGGTTCGATTCCCGTCGAATCTCATGTGAAATTTGTTCCAACAAAACGAGTTTGGCTGCTTCACAAGGGCTAGTCCAACCCCTGTGAAGTGTCCTAAACCCTACCCCTATCCTTATTCCTTCCCAATTCTGGCCGCTGGGTAGTGACGCAGGAGCGCGTGGTGGGAGGCGCGTACGCGGAGATGCTACCTGGCGGTCCTCTTGACAACCGACTGCGACGAGACGTGACGGACATAATATTAATGCAGGATTACCCCAAAAGCGTTGTAATTGATGAAGGATTGCTCCGAAAGGCGCAAAGCGTGAACGCCCCCAAAGGACTGGGAGACGCGTTGCTTATCAACTGACAAGTAGCTTGCTTATCAACTGACGTCTGAACAGTTAAGTCGAGATTAATGGATGCGGTTGCCTAGTGGCTTCTAGAGAATTGCAATCACACATTCTTGAAAATTGTAAGCGGTTATCTTTTGTTAACAAGTGGCGTCAACCTCCATACCCGCTGAACAAAGGATGGCATTTTACAATGTGTTTATTTAAGAACTGAGCTGCCGTAACGACGGCTCTTCGGGGGGCCTCGCTCCCTTTCGCTCCCTCTTACGCGCCCTTGAGGGACGGCTCTGGCTCCCTTCGTCGCAGAAGGGTGCCATTCTTCCTTCAGTGTTGGCTTTCATCATTCGCCCTTTCTCTGCCGTAGTTAAAGAGGAACTAAAAGGGATATGTCCTTGTTGGAAATTCAGAATGAAATTGGCTTTCGTTTTTGAAAGGTGTTGTAGTGGTATTCCGCGACTCCCACTGAAACGAGTATTATTTTGTTTGATCAAATATCCCGCAAAAGTGTGACGTGATAATTAGACGCGCCCGTGAGCGAGATTTGAGGCCAACTTCCGGGACAGGCGTTATGACGTTAGTAAATGTGAGCAAGTAGATGTTCCGTTGGCGCCAATGCGTGGACGATCCATCGCTCGAGAGGAACACATACCCAAAGTGTGCGACGATCTCAAAATTCTTAAATAGTTGTTTGGTGCCGACCTGGATGGCCGAGGTGGCTAAGAGCGAGTACCGACTCAGCGCTTTGGTCCGAAGGGTCGCTGGTTCGAGTCCCGCCTTGGGCATGGTTGTTTGTCCTTATGTGTTGTCGCGGAGGGCCTCGCGTTCTGCTGACCCCAGATCAGAGGAACCCGCAAGTGTGTTGGTGTCTAGTGTATGTGAGTTCACAGTTCGGGTGTATAGAATGTTCCTTTCTACTTCAACTGAAATTGTGCGATCAATTAATCCGATTTCCAGGGGCCATTCCGTTTGATGAAATGTATGCCATCAAACCTTAGAATCTCCTCTTGGGAAGGCCTTCGGTAAATGAAGAAGCGTGGAAGGGCGTGGAGGCCAGAGTCCATCTTGTGACGGAGCTTTCTGTGTCGCTGCGCGTGCGTCCGGAGCCGCGGGGGTCGGGACGTGAAAGGGCAGAGCGGCCCCTGCGGTGGGCGGCGGCGGGCGGCAACTGCGTGGCGGCGCGTGCCACACGCGGGATGGCGACATTCACTCGGGTTACGCTTGGCACGGCCGCGGACCAGATGGGGGATCTCCCGTTGCGCAAGGCGCGAGGGCGGGGCTCAAACGAGGCCGCCGCCTCAAGTGTGTCAGGCAGCGGAAAAAGAACGCGCGCTTGCACCGGCCACAGCGCCCGCAGCCGCGCCGCCGGCCCGGGAGGCGCGCTCTGCGCCCGCACGCTGCCCCGCCCCGCCCCCGCCCCTCGTAAACAAGCGCGACCCGTTTCAGCCGAGAAGGCGGAAATCGCCTTGCAATACGTTTACAACTAGATATCACGTAAACTCCTTAAGGCGAAGGAGAGAATAAGGTAATAAAAAACTAGAAGAGATTATATGCCTATACAACATTTGTAAAGCAGTTATTTTGAGCTTCAACACTATATTTATTTTATTTTTGAAGGTTAAATGTGGACGTTTTACGGATGAAATTTTACTTCATTTCACTGAAATGATGAGGCAAAAGCTTGTTGTTTCTTTTTACCCCAGACAACAGTATCAGAATATCCCACTATGGGTTGAAAGGAACAAACTTTCTAGTTCTGCGACCATATCAGTTAAAAGTTAATAGGTGTCACAACAAACGACACACATGAGCCAACTTTTACCCCAGTTTATTTCCAGTTACTTTTATTCTTTAACAGAGCAGTGAAAAGGAGCGTGAAAAATGACCCAATCAAAAGTTTTCAAAACAAAATATTATCTAGAATCAAACTGATCGATTACTTACAAATGTATAACACAAATTTATTTACAATGAACATGAAACAAAACGAGTAAATAAAATGTGTTAAAAATAAGAACATGGTACTACTATTCTTTAAAATGAACCTTATCTAGTTTCCTTTCTTCTCCATCTTCCTCATCTTTATTTTTTCTCAAAGCCAATAATGTCCACAATCCAATTATTATCATCACACTATAACAATTCAGAAATTACCGAGCTTGTTTCTTGTTGATAGTTGTTTGGCTTTCACCGTCAAGATCTCCTTTTCATTTTTAAAGATTGGAAATGTTACGTTCTTTTTTATTGCTATTTTTCTACTCTTTTCCTTTTTAGCCTTTATTTCATTTTTCGCTCATTTTGTAACAATATTTCGAAAGTTAAGTTTCGAAAAATCGTCTCCTAGGCCATGGAAGAATTTTTTAAATTGGGGAGATAGAATACATATTATTGCTTCAAGATTTATATTTTTTTATTTCCGCTTGAATGCTTTTGTAATTGCTCCAAAATAAAAAAATAAAAAAAACATAATAATGAAATTCTGCAAAAATTGTATATTTAAAAAGAGAAAATTTTAATCGGTAAAATTTTTGGTAGACGTCTTCAAAACAATATATTTGTTTTTGCGAAAATAATAAATTGCGCTATAATTGTTTATAGTTTGTGGGGAAATAATTCTACGTGCTTTTTTCACGTACTTAAGCAAGATATTTACGCCCCTAAAGAAATACAACAAGAAAGGTTCGTATTACCTTGTCTCTTATAACCCCACCTTATCACATGTACTACTTACCAGTTTTCCTTTCTAGTATTAACATCCTCCCCTAATGCTTATTTTAAATTGACATTTATTTCTAAAGCTATCTGCGGTTAATAACCATATTAAACCAATTGACAGGTTGCATATTACATCATTATTATTATTATTATTATTATTATTATTATTATTATTACTCCTCTACTTCACGACTAAAGATGTTATGAGTCGGTTGATTATAAAATCTACTTATGTTACAACCACCTTCGCTAAGGAGCAGATCTAGGGACTGTCGGTGACTCTACAGTACTTTGCGCAAAATGAGAATTTTCCCTAGTAAAGCAATGTCTTGCACTTCCCGGTTTTTGAACGATCTGGTGGTTTAGCCACGTTTTTATATAAACTTTGCAGAACAAATCCCAGAGCTCCAATAACTATCGGAGCGACCTGTTTTTATGCCCCACAATCAGCTGATCGCGATCTCCAAACTCTTGTATTTAAGTCGTTTCTCTGCCTCCTTGGTTACAACGTTCTGATCGCACAGCAACATCTACAAGAAGACACTTTTTTCGCCAATATACAGTTTGTTGGTCCCTATTATGCGATCAGTTTGAATTCATTGGTCGTACAATACTGTACACAGTACAACAGGACTTCACCGGTTTTGGAGAGAGTTCCTACCACTTGGGACATGTGTTTGGAACTTTGAGGGTGGTAGCGATGTGCCAGTGGAGGTATCTCAGATTAAATGTTACGAATTACGCGAGTATTTAGAGTGGTTGAAGATGATAACTTTTTACCGATGCATGTGATGGGAATTTCATATAACAAAAGTCACACATGTGACATTTGTTCCTGATTGGCAAGAAACTCAGCATCCACACGTGTTAGTCACGTCACGTTCTGTCTAGTCATTGAAGAGACTGGAATAATGTTACTTCAAGAACAATATTGTGTACAAACAAAGAAATTGTAGGAATAACCGTCCGATGAACAAAGTTCGGTGTGGAGAAATTGTGGATGCGTTCGATTGACAAACACATAAAGGAGGCTTTTCAAGCTGCTTTGAAGATGTATCTTTGTTCATTAAATAATTCTTTCTTCATTCATATGTCTTCATTCATTTAATTCAATTTGCTTAGCTTTTTCTTTTTCCCAACCGACTGTTCGCCAACAAAGTATTTTCGGAAAAAATGCGCTGGAAATGGCGCGTGCAGCAGAATCAAGGATGCTTCATGTTAATCGCGAAGGGCGAAGACCTCGGGAACAAATTGGGCGGCGTAGCGAAGCGCCAGTTGCAGCGCGTAGCGAGGGCCTCGCTAACAGATTAGACGCATACGGAGTTACCAACTTTTATAATGGATAGTATTTTTCCCCAGCGACACAAATAGAAACAATGAAACAAAGCGACTCCTAAAAGTTTTGGAACACAAATAATTTACAAAAATTATTTTAAAACAAACTAACACACGGGCTGCATTAAATTCCTTTTCAATACTTAATGGAACGCCCTGGACCCTTCGAGTGAATGCGCCCGAGAGGCAAGTGGATAGGTTTGGTTTCGTTGTTTTTTTTTCGTGTTTCCGGGCGTCAACTGCTTCGGTCATTAGTCCCATTAGTGTAGTGCATGTTTTTTTCTCGGGAGATGGCGGTGATCTTCCCCCGCTGGATGGCGAGATCCGGCACCGACCTACCGTCAGCTAGCTGGGTTTCCCCCTAACCAGGACTCTCCCACCAGCGGGGCACCACCCCAGCCGGGACAAGCTCTAAGCTCCCGACCAGCCTCCCGGAGTATGTGGTAGTGTAGTGCATGTTAGTGTAAGTGTGTGTGTAAGGAGAAGAGGATAGGACAAGGAAGAAGAAGGAAAGATCGCGAGCGGTCCGTGGCCCGTTTGGTAGGGTACTGCTCCGGCATTCGTCTGGTGTTGATCGAAGATACCACGGAAAACGACTGAATTCGACCTAGCTGAAAAGCTAGTGTCGAAAATCCTGCCGCCGTCAGGACTCGAACCTAGGACCTCCCGGTCAGAGGCGCTGCAGTGGCATCAGTTGATGCACAGAGCTACCGCTCCCGGTGCAAGTGGATAGGTGGCGACAGCTCTTGCTCTCGAGCGAGGGGCGCCATGGAGTTTCCTCCACCACCTCCAACGCCTTCCCTGGGCCTGGCGTTCGCGGAGCGGGGCGGAGCGAGGCGGAGCGGGGTGGAGCGGGGCGGAGTGGGGCGGAGCGGGGCGGAGCGGGCGGAGCGGGGCGGAGCGGGGCGGAGCGGGCGGAGCGGGGCGGAGCGGAGCAAGGCCTCCTGCCCCCCGTTACCCTCGGTGGAAGCCCCTCCGCTCTTTCCCTCTCCCCGCGCCTTGAGCGGCTTGTGCTATTTCGGTGCGCAGCAATGCCAGTTCCGCCCTTCCCTCTAGGAATTCTACTTGTTCACTCTATGCAGCAATTCTGCGAGATGGGTGACGAGCCGCCAGCGTGATCACGGTGAAATACATTTCATTTTTCACAGAAAACGTAAAAGAGGGTCAAATGATGAGAAAACGTCATAAATCAATTAGTATTTCCATTAGTCGAATAACACGCAAAAATATTTTATGATAAAATCGTTAATTATATGTGTATGAATTAATGCACATTAAGTGCATAAAATACATAAATGCATATTGACCAAAAAGAATTTTTCAAATACTGAATTCAAGGGAGCTCCAATTATGATTTATGTATTTATCCAATTATGATTAATTAGTAAATTCACCATTAATACCCGAGTCGAGTCCAGCACAAAGCACAGAGACGTGAGAAACCAGCCTCAATTAGTTTCCTAATATACGAAAAAAGCAACAAGTTTACACACCTCTTACACCGTTTTCCACAATGGGTCCAAATCCCGTCCGCAGATTGTGAAGCTACATACATGTGCAGAAGCCAAAAAGGGTCATTTCAGCATTTGCACAAAGTATCACTGAAACTGAACGAAGAACCCAATCAAGATAGGTATCATTCATCCAGAAGTATAGACTGGGCACGTTTTCTTGAGATCCAGAAACACTTCCCCGCTCTTTTACAATACATAATTGAAATTATGTATTAAATAGGGAATAAAAGTACCAACAAAACAAGAATCTCAGAATAAACATTACAAAATTCTAAACCATGTAGGAGGTCTTTAATGATCACTTTTGACAATGAACGTTAAGTTGGAAATTGCATATAACGGAGTTACATGCATTTGAATGTAGAACAATTGCCCCTGATTTTAGGCAACCCGTTTACATATCTGTTCGGCGGGAACATGAAAAAACCCTTGATTGCATCAGAACGTGGCCTACCGAACATCTGTGCATACGAAGTTGCCTAAAAATCACGGGCAAATGCTATATTTACAAATACAAGGAACTCCCGTTATACACAATTTCCACTATGTTTTCACTGACAAAAAGTGATAATTTTCAACCTCTCTATTTACCCTAAAATGTACATTCTCAAAATACACGCAACAAGCTTCCTGAAAAGTGGCTGAATTTGAAAGAGTTCTGAATGCGTAACATAATTACCTTCATTTAGTGTTCAATTCATTTTTATGGAATATAATAGAATATTTATTATGCTACTTGGGAATACATAGAATATTTCTGATTGTAACGTTTTCTAAGTAATTACCACAAATACGCGAACAAACAATCAAACAAAAATTATAATATTTACATATTACTTTATGAAGTTTTACAAAATTAATGTATTAACCTTGTCATCCTAAAGCTGACATAATATGAAGTAACAGTAATACAAAAAAATATGTTTTAATGTTAACATTTTCTAAAAAAAATCCATTTTATTTAATCTTATTTTAAAATTTTTGACATTCTCAGGGAAAGTACTGTACTGTTGTAAAAGTACTGTTGCTAAAGTACTTCAGTACTGTTGCAGGGAACTCGTTCCAGTTTTATATGGTTCTGATTACAAATGAGAATTTACCTACATCTGTTCTCTGTTTTCATTGCCAAATTTGGAGCCATGATCCTTTCGCGCGACGTGTGTTGGTTTTGTTAAATTTGCTCGAACTTCCCTTTATTGGTTTCAATAACTCATAAGGATGCGATTTTTCTCTGCGATTTTCCAAAGGTTTCTTAGATATAAATTCAGAATTAGAACGTTCACGTCCTCTCCGAAGAAAATTTGCAGAATTTTTGTATTTCTTCGAGAGATTTTATTTGCCCTAAACGATATGCGTACGCATCAGGATCCTGATCGCCCTAATTCCCTTGATTTTCTACTTCCCTATCTATGTACTCTAATCACAAAATGTAATGCCTTCCATGCCTTTTTCACTACGTAATTTATAGAGCGATCAAGATTGGGGTATCTATTTATTCTGCTCATCCCAGATTTTCATTTAGTGCAAATCTCAAATATTTACAGCATTTAGCTTTCGGAATATACTGATTTCCCAACTTATATTTGATGTCTCTGTCTTTCTAGAACGCGCAAATCTGATAAACTTGCACTTACTGGGATATCATTTCGTTACATTTGTGGTAGCCCCTGTTTCTAGTCTATCTAAATCAGCTTGCAATATTTCCCTATCTCTTGTGTTCTTAATTTCCCGATACAATGGTCTGCGAAAAGATGTATTTTTTATTCAACTCCTTGAATATCATTAATGTACGCTATAAGTGACAACGGATCTAGGACTCCGGACCTGTGGCACTCCGGACGTTACATCCCCCGAAGAGAAATTAGACCCAACTCGCAGCCGTTGCATACGCGAGCTGAGAAATTCTAGAATCCAGAGAGCAATTCTTCAATGTTAAGCTTACAATTTTTTTGGATTCATTTATCATGAAGTCGAACATTTCCGTCACGAGGTCAAACACTTTCGTGAAATCTATAATAATTGCGTGAACGACAGAACCTTCATCCAGAGAATCAGCAATGTCCTGGCTGACAGTGACTACCTGATTCACACGAATATCCTTTTCTAAATCCGTGTTGCCCTTCGTAAATAATATTATTCTTATCCCAAATTCCATGTAAGAATTCTTCCACCAAATGTTCCATTTGCTTACACACGACAGACGTAACACTTACAGGCGATAATTTTCGAAATGTTGACGCGATCCTCCCTTGAAAATTGGAATCACTATAGGATCCCTCCAATCCCCAGGAATTCATTAATTGTTAATTGATATCTCGAAAATTCGCAATAGATACAATAACATAGCTTCCTCTTCTAATTTGAGATTTTCCCCGGTAATTCTGTCCGATCCTGTTGATTTATTATTACATATCCTGGCAATTATTTTCTCTCGGATTTTGTACAAAATTTTCTCCTTCGCATTCGGTTACGACGATCTTCCTTTTATGTCTATAAACTGAGTCGAAAAATTGGTTGAATATATTTACTTTTTTCTCGTCTACCACCAAATGATTACCACCGTGTCTTAATGACGAGATTTCTTCGCGATTTTCCTTGCGCCGTTGTATGTATTTAAAAAATGCTTCAACTTTTATTTTCATCAATAAGTATCATTTCCAAATAACCTTCCAGTGCTACTACTTTCGCCTCAAATAGTCCTCTCGATAGTTTCTTAATGTTCTCATAATGTTTATCACTGCTTTTTCTTTTCCCGTAGTCCCGCCTTGCTTAGAGTTTTAACTTTCGTATCCAATTATTATAATATTCAGGATCGGGATTTCTTGTCATGATTTTATACGGTACATAGAGATCCATACACTTATTAATGATTTTCTTAAAATTATTCCACACTTTCTCTACAGAACTACCCAATCTCGCCCATGTGGAATAATCTATATCTCTACTAATATATAAGGACAGAAATGTGTTGACTTACAGCGCGATAATCTCTGAATCCACTGAAGCAGTACTTGAAACTTCGGTGCTAGCTTCCTTTAAAGGTCTGGAGTACTATAGGATAAGATTTATAACCACAAACCTTAATACATTTACAAAATACTTACTATTCTGGACATTTTTCGCCTACCTTTACATCACAGATTTAAGAATGCATCAATGCTAATAGCGCTCCACCAGAGGATGACATCTGAGATCTACTACTCATTTCATCAATTTCCAGAATAATTACAAAATTCAGTAGGTTTGAGGAAGGCCATGTAATGTCCGTGTGTGAACGTTCGTGATTTCTTAGTTATGAACGTTGGTGGAACATTTGAAAGAAAACCGAAACCGAAGTAGTAAATAATGTCAATGTATTGAATTGAATTGAATTGAATTGAATTGAATTTGCCTTATGTATGTATGTCCTTAGACCGCGTGGAACAGAGGCAAGAAAACATTGTGAGTTTGAAAGTGTTCAAAAATTGAAGTAGGTTGTGAGGTTAAAATGTAGTACAATAATATATAGTACATAATGTACAGTATAATATATAGATATCTATAGATATCAAATCCTTCCTAAACAACCTCTTCTTCTACAGAAATTTGGGAACACTGAATTGTTTGAAACAATGACGAAACGAAAATCACAGTTGTCAAAACTGACCACAAGTGCTAAGATAGAGGCAACCTATAAAAATTTTCAATCGGCTACTCAGACGCAAGAACGACTTGCTAAAGTACACACTCGCGCCATTAAAAATAATACTGCAAAGAGGGGAGCAAATGTGAATAATTGTCTAGGAAGTAGGGCAGCTTTTCGTTATGACTATATGACTTCATTATGATTCTCATTATGACTTTCATTATGATTTGACTATTTACACAGCTCTCATCTCCAAATTGGTAAAATGGATCATGTTTGTATGTTTTGGATCAGCCCTGTTAAACTTTATTCTTGAATATGTGCAGAAGATAAGTGCAGTGGTATGTAATTAAGCAATGATCCTTTACACATTAATACTCATCCATGATGTTGTTTTCCATATCAATTGCTCCCAATGAATGACATCATCCATTTTTTCTATAAAATAGGCAAAAATATAATTTATCTAAAAATATGATTTGGAAATACGATAGAAGAAAAAAATATAAAAAATAGTTAGTTTTACAGTGTGTCA
This sequence comes from Teleogryllus oceanicus, assembly GCA_964035755.1. Lineage (NCBI taxonomy): Eukaryota > Metazoa > Arthropoda > Insecta > Orthoptera > Gryllidae > Teleogryllus > Teleogryllus oceanicus. Next base: position 156,866,266 of record CAXIVR010000001.1, read on the forward strand.
ATTTATTGGAAGTATGTCGATAAAACTCCACAAAACTAATATACATGAGTCAGCAAGTATTTTATTTTGTAGTTTTTGTTTATTTTTTAGTTATAAAGTGAGGAATATTTGGGAGCTGGAACTCCCAATAAGGAAAATGGAAAATTTTTTAGTGGAAAAGTTAGTTAGTTAGTGTCTTATTTTACGTGGCGAGACTCGGGCCATCAGGCCCGCTCTTCCGTCTAACCACGTCAATTTCGCTACGCTCCTTTCACCATCTAGCGGAGAACGGAGGTATTATCTTGGGCGACGAAACAGACGGATATCAATTTTGCTCAGAGGCTCCTTTTAGGTTTGAGGATCTTATTTTTGAGGATCTTACATGCAGTAAATCTACTACATGGGACCGCCGGCTTTACTTCCCATCCGAAGGAAGGCGTACGAAGGATTTTTTCGCCCTTAAAAATCCACGGATTCGATCGGGTTTGAACCCGCTAACTCGGGAACAACAGCCTGGTACGCTGACCGTTATACCACCGAATCCGGGAAGTGAGAGGGTAGACCGGAAATTTCCAAATAGAGAGCAACACAAGACAGTGCTCGCTGGGCGGAGCAGGGACACAATGGGATAGAAGTAGGTCCCATCGTAGGGCATGAATAAATGGAATTCCTATTCCTGGCTAATAATGTACTGTAATAAATACCCGGACAACGCCGGGAAATTCAGCTAATTATCGACTAAATACTTTTGTAAATTGGCTACGTCAGCCTTACGGTACAAGTAAATCTTCTTACGCTCAGTTCTGTGCGGTTTACAGTTCCCTTTCACTTTTTTAGACACACGGCCGAGTAGTCGCTTATGCCTGGAACTACGTCACAACTAGCAATGGATCCCTCCGGTCGCGATAAAAGTATGTGTACTACGGCATTATCTCTTTGGCTGTTTTACTACCTGCCCGAGATTATTTGTTGAAACTAGCTCGTTTACCATATCCGGCTCCGCTCGCCCCTCCGTCACTACACCCCCCACTGAATTTGGGTTGAATTTAAATCTCCACCGCTAATTAACTATCTGTTCTCCCAGGTACCAACACGGGTTCTTTCTACAAGTTTCGGCAACATATTCATATTTTGCCCTGGAGGTCGATACATTCCTATTATTCCCCACATATTTCGAACGTTTTCCCCTTGAACTTCAACAGCAATCATTTAGCACTTTGGATCAAACCACAATTCTATGGATTTAAAGCATTCTTTTACGCAAATATACATACACACGCCGCCGGGACTACCTTAACTTCCGATCCCTTCTAAAGCCATGATTCTGTTCCTATAATATCGGCATTGTAAAATTCTGCAAGATTCCAACCTTTTAAATTTTTATTAACAACGCTTCTACAGTTTACATGTAGCAATACTAGAGACTTACCCTTATTTATCTCCATAGCTTTTCTTCTCAGCTGCTTCCGGAAATAGAGATGACAAAAAAAGCGATGTTTTCCACCAGAAACATTGATATATTAACATGGATATTTTGCTTTCGTTGTTTTCTTCACATCGATATTTTGTTGCAAAAACATCTATGTTTTTTAATTTTGTTTAAAAAACAAATTTCTTTTAAAATAAAGGACTTTAGGCTCGGTGTAGAGTAGCAGCAATCCACAGAAATATCGTTGTTTTGCAATATCGTTGTCATCCTCTTTACCACGCTGCACATTTTGCCTGTGCAATCTGAAGGAATTTTAGGTGGTTTTCCTTCGATGATGTATGAATGGAAGTGACTAATGGTAAAGTAACTTAACACGATGTTCTTTATAGTTAATTATATTCTTTACATTCGATAACAATTTTATTAACAATCTACTAAAATGCTGCTAACCAAACAATAACATATATCCAATTTACGTACTGTAATTAAAAGTCAATAGGAACATAGGATGTTTATTGGTCTATAATTGAAACATCGATGTTCTTTCGTCGTTGTTTCATCAACATCGAAAACCCTTTATTGATGTATCGAAACATCAATGTATCGATGTTTTGGGAAAACTACTCGGGATCCCCTGCAGCCGCGTTATTTATGGAGTATTCCAATTCAGGTTTGACTCATCTGAGGCACCCGGAAAATATGTGAACTTAACATAAGTCAAATGCACATTGTTCATTTTAAAAACCTTGTTTGTATTGCTTCGTTGAAATTAAAAACTTCATTAAAGCAGTTTTTCCATCCTTTATTTTCCTTCCTTAATTTGTTATTACAAAATCAGTTTAAAACATCTGAAATCTTATCGTTTCGTTTTTAAAAAGAATATTCGTGGCATCAGCAAGTAGAATTGTTCTTCCGTCATGTTCTTGTAATGGACGAAAGCAAATCGTTCACGTATACAATATGATAGGGCCAAAGATCGAACCCTGTGGTACCCATACTCATTTGCCAAAAAACTTAGAAACATGAGTAAATAATATTCTTTGCTGCCATTATCTCTGCTCTTTAGTTCCATATTTTAAATTTTGAAGCTCACTACTAGTATAGAAATTGTTATATTGCGTAGAAGTTGTATAGAAAAAGTTATACAATTGTATAGAAAGAGTTATATCGCAGAAAAGATTTTACTAAGCACTTATTTTTTCTATCTATTTTCAACGTTTAATGACATTTGACAATGCGTTGTATCTATTGATTCGTAAATCAGGACGCAAGAACATGTCAAAATTTGTACCTTATAAAGGGAGAGACTTCCAAGAATCACGTGGGTGGCATTTGCTTATTATTCCTTCAATTCTATTTTGTAATATAAAAGTATAGGAGCTATAGGATGTGTTTCCCCGAACCCCGAATATTACGGCATACCTCAATTGGGAATCAACATTCGCAATCGAAGTATTCACCAGCAGTGGGAACAGTGGGACTGAATTTGAAAAAATTCTGAACGCGTAGCCTAATAAACTTAATTTTGTTTTCAGTTCATTTATATTGACATTTGATTTGAGCTTTGTCTGAATTGCAAGACACACAAATTTTGGCAAATATCAGTCAATTGCACATCGTTCATTTTCAGAGAAGTAGACAATTATTTATTAGAAATGAAAAACATTACTGAAACAGTTTTCTCTTCGTTTGCAATTAATTTGTTATTACGAAACCACTTTTCAATATCTGATATACTAATTACTGTTCATTAATTGCAAAGAATATTCTCAACATCTGCCATGAGAACTGTTCTTCCAATTCGAAACGACGAGGGCATATCTTTTACGTATAAGTGGAAAGAGGATAGGATCTAAAATCAAACCCAAAATTGGCAATGAATCGAACTGATCAGTCAATAATGTTTCTTCATTCTAATACGACACTTCTACTTTCAGAAATCGTTGTTTAAGATACGACCATATCTAATCTAGAGCAAATTTAGGAGTTCCATAGGAAGACAAGTAAGAAACAAAAATGTTACGATCAATGACATCAAATGTTTTTGAGAGGACTAAAATATTTGAATAAGTTCTTTAATTTGATCCATTGAAGAAGCGACATTTGTAAGAAATGATAATATGGCTGTTTCTGTAGATTTTGATTTTCTAAATCTATGTTGACAACCTGAAACCGCTCCGTTTTTTGCACGTCAGTAATTTTATAGTATTACAATTAATGTAAAATTAAATAATTCCATAGAATTATACTAATAAAAATCCTTATCATGAATAGGAGCACGATTACTTTATTGCAATGGCGAAAATAAATGTTTATTGGGGACATTTACTTAATAATTGAATTAGAGGGTGTGACAAAGAAAACTGAAAAATGGGGTAGCTCATCATTATCGTAATTTAGCGCTGCTGATTACAGTAAAAAATCATTACAAAAATGTAATGATAAATTGGAAGATTCAATAAATTGCAATTTGATTTTGTTGAAGATTCTTAAAAATACAAGAACAATCGTAAACGAAAACCAATATTAGAATTAGTTCCATTTAGAATAATTATCCGAGAAATGAAATATGCACAATTCATTACAAAATTTGGACTGCTACACCACCGTTATTTTTTCCGTTATACAATACCTTAATACCTTAAATACTTTGGACCGCTACAAGGTATTGTACGTTTTTAATCACAGGATGAAATAGGAGTACCGGCCTTGCTTGTGGCAAATATTTCCCCTTGAACGCTGAGTGCTTGGATGATGAGTAATTATTCTTCGGGTGTGGGTCGCAGACAATGGGGGCAGCGGCCGGTGCAGCGCGGGAGGGGCCCTCGTCAAGACACCCGCGCGGCCTCAGACGCCTCCCCCAGCCGCCGCCGTATTCTTAGATGGGCCCTTCCCACGTGACCGCGCGCTGGCAATTGGGATGTTAGTCACCGTCGCAAACGCCCCAGCGCCAGCACCAGGGGGAGGTAGCGGAGAGGACACGATCAGCTAGAGCGAATACGAGGCTTTCGAGAGCAACGCCCATGAAGACAAGGAAACCGAATAATACACTCCTTTTTGTTTTTCTTACTTCCCTGAAATTGGTGTCTCTGCTTTTTTCTTCGCGAATAATTCAACCAGTTATGTTTTTTATCACGTATGTTTTTTCGTATACCTTGTTTAATCAACTCAACCCGCAGAACATCTGAATATTAATGTTCATAATAAGTTCATTTCTCTTCAACTATTACACAAAACATGAATGACACAAAACATGAGATTTTTTTAGTTTTTTTTATTGAAATTGAAAAATGAAATTTGATAGGTTATTCTATGCCGGCCCTAAATATAAACGACCACTTCTTATCAAGAAGAAAAAGGGTTCAGCACAATACTTCATTAGCCTATAATCTTTAACATTATTCGCATTTTCGTACGAGGGAAGATCGGGTATTTTCTTCGTTAGGTAATTTGCACTACACCAGGGAGTAGCTAGTTCTTTTACTTCCTGATATTCATGAAGGAACGGTCGAATCAATCATTCCCTCATACTTATAAAATAAGTTCTTTGCTTTAATCACTACTAAATATTTTTGTTTGTAATGCCAGGGCACTTGGAAATTATGTATTGGCCCATCCCCGACATGGCTGATATTCAGTACCTTTTTATGGTGGCATCTGTCAATTTTGACTACTATATTAGCCACAACCACAATTTCAATAATATTCATCTATTACTTGAGGTGATCTCCGCTTAAGATGAAACGGAATCTAATTAGAAAATAAATTGTCAGATAATTAGATTTTTCAAGCATTTAGTAAAGGATGTTTTTCCTGCAAGTATGACATGGCCGCTGCGAATTTTGTCCTTCGATAACGCACGCGCCTTAGTCAGAATCAAACTCTATGAATCTCTAAGAATTGAGAGTCCAGTACGTGAAACACTCACTCACCGAGTCAAAAATACACACGCACCTCCGCCTGGATCAAATCTACTCTCTAGGAACTGAGCCACTCGCCAACGACGATGGGTTCACGACGTTGAGTGAGCCTTTGGTCACGTACAACACTCGTGTACACACACGTATACAAAGTTGTCAGGGTAACAACATGCTAAGCTCTTCTTGATCAAACATGAAAAAGACGGTATTAACCCCCCAGTTCCACGGCGGCAATCAGTGTGAAGGAGACAGACTAATTTCACTCATATCATCCCTGCAGCTACCTCTTCTCCCGCGTATGGATCTAATGTCCATTGGCAGTGAAAACTTGCTCTATTTTATTGGTGTCTTTGGTTCTCCAGTGGTTTCTATAAATGTTCGAAACAACGTTCTCTTAACCATTAACTGACGGCGAACGTTGAGTAATCTTCCGTTGAGTAAGTCAGTCATTGCCTGTTATTCCTTCGGCCAGGGATTCGGCGCAGTTAGATCCCCGGGGTTCAGATGGTCACCCATCTAGGAACCCGTGGCTTCTAGAGTAGATTAACCTTCGTAACTTTACGGAGAGTAGTTAAGCAATTTGTGTACAGACACCTGCATTAGGTTTGGCTTGTCTGAGAGGTAGTTTTGTCCATAGAGTTTTATTAAAATGGTTTCTCTGTAAGATCGTAGAAGAAAATTGAATAAATTCAAGTTCTTTATTGCTAAGTATTTTCCACATAAAGTTGCTTACTTTCTCAACGAATTAGAGAATTTTATACCTCGATTTTTTGTATATCTGTATTTCTTGTAAGATCATCTGGGTGAAAGATTTTTCCGCCTTTAATTCGAACAACGTACTGGTAAACGTATATAAAAATTGTTGATGAGATAGAAGTGCTTTACGTTTTAGCGCAAATGGTTTATATTGTTAGACGACATATCTCTTTTGATACAAAGGCTCCTCATCCCTTTGAAAATATAACTATTATACTTAATTTACACAATGCTTTCGGTTTTACTTCTTTATGGCCATCTTTTCAAGACTAGGAATAAGTATAAGTGTTAAGGAGGGTAAATACAACCAATATTTAAAATTCAACAAAATAGGTACTGGTTCTTAGTAGATCTTCCCTATTCTGTCTACATGCTCTAAGAACACCTGAAGACGGGGAGCGGTAGCTCAGTGCATCAACAGTTGTCGTTGCAGCGCCTCTGACCGGGAGGTCCTACGTTCGAGTCCTGACGGTGGCAGGATTTTCGACACTAGCTTTTCAGCTAGGTCGAATTCAGTCGCTGCCTGCAGCAGAATTCTAGCGTCCGGCTGTTCTGATTGGTAGTTTTCCGTGGTTTCTCCGATCAACACCAGGCGAATGCCGGAGCAGTACCCTACCAAACAGGCCACGGGCCGCCCGCGATCTGACCTTCCTCTTCCTTGTCCTATCCTCTCCCTTTACACACACACTTACACTAACATGCACTACACTACCACGTATTCCGGGAGACCGGTCGGGAGCTTAGAGCTTGTCCCGGTTGAGCGGTGCCCCGCTGGTGGGAGAGTCCTGGTTAGGGGGAAACCCCACTAGCCGACGGTAGATCGGCGTCGGATCTCGCCATCCAGCGGGGGAAGATCACCGCCATCTCCCGAGAAAAAACACGCACTACACTTACGGGACTAATGACCAAAGCAGTTGACGCGCCAGGAAAAACGAAAAAATCAATTAATCCAAAACACCTGAAGATGACACTAATGCCGGTTGAAATGTTGTGTCTTTCCTTTTTGTAATCTTTTCTGAATTTTTGTATTTTTTATAATATGTAAATTTTTGTACGTAATTAATGTTAATAATTTAGACCGAGAAAATTTATGTTGTAACCGCGCCTATAATTTTTGATTCGGTTTTCCTCATGGCGTAAATTACAGCAATTATTTTTATAATGGTTGAATTTTAAATATTGCCCTCATTTATGGCCTTAACAGAGAGCCTCAAAGAGACATTAAAACAATTAGAAACCAGACTAGAAGTATTCAGATATAAATCGCAATGCAAAAATAACAAAACCTTTTGAGAGGTCATTTGAGATACCACTAAATTGAAAATATTTAATTACATCAAGAAATCTGTAAAACAGTAATCGAATGTCTCGTGTAAAATTCTCGATAGCTATTAGATTTTTTTTATTAAGTGGAATATCTCTGAGTTTTGAAACATAAACATATATTAACCAGTTTGAATGGTCGTAGTTTCTAATTTGTTACGAATGTGGGTGTTTGTTTTGATTGTTCTTGTGTGACATGGAAGTTTGACATTCTGTAAAATTAATTATTGAAAATATCGTATGAACTAACCTCGAACCAATTTTGTAAGACGGTGTGGAGACAACCGTTTTAGACATACGATATGTTGAAGGAAGGGTGGAAGCGAACGAGTGGACCGAAGTTTAAAACACTCAGAATTGAGTTGGATTATTTTATTTTTATTTTTCTGCTTACTTTTCTGATGTTATTTTAATTATCTAAGAATTAAGATATGTTACGTATAGGTTTTTTGTTACAATATCAAAAAACAATTATAATGCCAAATTAATCTCCTAAAGCTCTGAAAAGGGCAAATTTATTTTTGACGAAACTTTGGTACAAATATAAAAATAAAAGATTTCAACTGAATACTGAGTGTTTTAGACATCGATCCATTTGATCGTTTTCATTCCTTCCTTAGCAAATGCCAATGCTATGACAAGGTTTTTGATGCACGCCTGTCTCGTTTGTTGCAGTAGCGAGTTGATGCGCTGGTAGACTGCGCCTGCCACTAGCGACGTCAACTAGCTCCGGCCACCCCACGCGAGATGGGGGCGGCGGACAATTTCGCGCCTAGCTTCACGCAGAAGCCGCAGCTCCGGCAGGAAGATGAGGGCAACCGCCTCATCTTCGAGTGCCAGTTGCTGGCTAGCCCCAAACCTGACATCACGTGGTTTCGGGGCGACACGCAACTGGCGGAAGACAACCGCACCAACATGAAGATCCAATCCGTCGGGAACAACAAGTTCCTTGTCGTCCTCGAACTCGACGACGTTATCGAAACCGACGCTGGTCTCTACAAGGTCAAGGCCAAGAATAAGATGGGCGAAGTGGCAGCATCCATCAATCTGAATTTCAGTCGTAAGTACATCCAGACTGTGATGCCTTTACGGAAGAATTGTTAACATTTTACTATTGCGCAAGTGGTGATAGGAAATGTTTATAATCGCTTCCTCACTTTTATGGATGCGCTGTTATTAGCAAATCTTTAAAGAACATACACAGTGGTTTAAAGATAAAACTAGGTTTGTAGATCTGATTTTATTTCGTTGAAATGCTATTTCAACAGTGTAATCCATCTGTTATTCAATCAGTCCATTACAATGTCCCATCAAGACATGTCTCTCAGAGCTAGTGCACAAAAATGTCCAACTCCACCATAAAGTGAATGGCAGTGTATCTTAGAAAGAAGCAAGGTAAAGTAAAATAAGATAAAACAATACAATTGATTATCTTTTGTGTAAATCTTACCTTGTATGTTATAAGTCAAAACCTTACTTAATATCTTTATCACGTGCCAATGAGTTTAGATCTTTTTGTCTGATATTTTTCTAATTACGTACGTAGATATGATAAAAAATACTCTATATTATTACTGAAGTATAGATATGTTATGTTTCTCTCATATTCAAACAATCAGAATAAAAGGGTGTCAAAAGAAAGATTATAGTTTCACGGAGAGGCGACGAATTGCACTTTTGCTTTATAAGTATAAAAAGATAACCGCTCCCGAGGGAACATTCTGCACTTTCTAAATAATTGTTTTAAAACTGAAAATAGCTTCATAGTAGATTCTAAGTTCAATTGAACAGTCCCTGGACTGAGCGATACAGCATTATACAGTCGGTATTGTGTGTAATTTTCGCCGTTGATTCTGCGGAAGTAACTCCTTAACCAGCAGTAGCACTTTTGCAGGACTTTGTGTTGATGGTTTCTAAAAATTGTAAAAACTGTTATCAATCCCTAGCGCATTATATACAGTGAGAGGATTGTTAGTTTAGATTTTAAACGGAAATACAATTTCGCAATACACCGTCACTCAAAGTAATATGTCCCGAAAAACGGAACGTCCTACGAGTAAAAACTTGTTTTCCGCGGTCGGAGGCCTTGAGTTATGTTCTTTACACTACAATCTTGAAAATAAGATATTTTAGGACCTAGTATTACTTTCTGGGGGTTATGCTCTCCTCGACACCGCCCCGCGGTTAACAAGTATCGTGCAGTATCTCGAATCCAGAGACTTGCATTTTCCCGGATTCTATTAAAACATGTTTCATTAATAATTTTTTTCTTTTAATATTGGCTGTGATAGTAAAGGACAGTGCTACTTGTGTACTTGTTACAAAGTACTATACAATAATGCCATTAATATGTTACGCAATGTAATCAATATGTTACATACCGTACACACTTGATTTACATTTTTCTTCAAAAAGCAGACAAACAATTTTCGTGCCTTAATACATGTATTATTCACTTTGTTAAAATTTCTTGTTGGAATGATAATTAAACATTTTTTAATAATTACTGATGAATCGACCGAAAGAGTCAGCCAGCATCTGGAAGTATTCATTCGAATATTCGTGTTTGTACTAGAAGCTTCAACTTCAAGAAAACCGTGATATCCACGCTGACGACATACTTCATCAACTCATCAACCTTTCAACCAACTTCACTTCAACTCATTAACTAAATTGCGTACATTCACACTTTATTTGACATTTCAAAAACGTTGTGTTAAGTTTCTTGTACATAACGCCAGTAATCTAAAACATATTTCTCATTTTAATTCAGAAGAGGATGGTTGTATGCATTTTAAGAACAAAGTTGAAAATTTTTATAATAATGTAATAATATTAGGAAAGTACTACTGCATATTTCATTACTATACATATGTCCCACCAACTATGGGTCACACCCATAACCCCATAAGTACGAAACGGTTCATGATATCGAAATGCGGTTGTTGCTCAACAATGTGGAATCATATGGCAAGTAATATGCAGTAGAGATATTGTATGAAATATTTTTAATTTTTGAAAAATTTAATAATCTTCGATTTTTAATGGAATTATATATTTTTTCGGCAGAAATTGATAGACCATAACAAGAGGAATGAAATGATATATCATATGTTAATATTTTGATAGTAATTTGTGTGTAAAATGAGACTTTCTGACGTGTGATGGTAAATTAACAGACAATATTTCCTGCAGCAGCCCTTGCAACTATCGCCTTGGGGAAGGTGGCCTTTGTGGCGCCGGCGGGGAGAGGGGAGAGACCGCGAAGGCCACCTTCTTCTAAAGCAACAATTGCAAGGGCTGCTACAGGAAAAATTGCACGTTTTAAAAACACACGACAGAGTGTATAATAACTCAAAATATCAAAACATTAACATATATCATTGCATTCCTCTTTTTATGATATATCTACTGCAAGTGAGAAAATTATATTCCATTTCCATTCCATTTAAAAAATCAAAGATGATTAAATGTTTCAAAAACTAAAACTATTTCAAACAATATTTCTACATTGCATTACTTTCTCTGACTCCGCATTATTGATCGAAAATTGCATTGCGATATCGTAAACCGTTTAGAAGTTATGAGGTTGGCCCATAGTTGTGGGACTCCCTGCATAGTATCATGAGGGACATATTTAATATGTAATATTCAATTCGTATTTAATATTCGTATATTTGAAGTCACAGAAATTTTACAGAAAGATGGACAAGGAAGTTTCTCATATAGTAATTCACTTTCTTCGCTCCATTTACCAATTTATCAATGTATATATCATTGAATAAAAAAATTAATGTAACAAGTAATTGTACGATACTCAATGTTTTCTTGATCGATTTTATTATTTGTTTCGTTTTCGTTTAGGTTGATTCATAAATAGCTGGCCTTCGAGAGGTGCGTTTGAAGCTCATTTGTTGCAAAGCATATTTTCTTTCTCAAGCCGTGACTCGTTCCACGTCTCCTTCGAGCAGAAACACGTTTCACTGCGCACAGTCATAAAAGAGTATTACGTTGGCGAAGTGTTACGTCCGTTCACAACGCCTCGACCGCTTTGGCTCCCTTCCCAGCCACTTCAAGAGCCACTTCCCCACTAGGAATCCTTGGGACAGAAATGGCCACAGACTGGAGGAAAGTAGGCTGAGGGAACTGAGCCAGGTAACAGATCGAGCCGCCCTGTGTTACGTCCCGGGCAGCGGCGCGGGGGCGGCGCGGGGCGTGGAAGAGAGACGGGGAATGCCACAGGAAACGCAGCAGCCAGTCTCCCGGACCCGCACTGCCTACCTCGAGCGATATTCACTTGGCCTCTCCCATCTCAATGCTCCGCCCTACGAGCACTTGCCCTTAAGCTCTCAACGAATATTTCCACACATTACGCTTTCTCTGGTCATCTCGCGTCAGAAGTGGAACCTAGAGTCGATTTTAAATGGAAGACTTTCAACAGGAATTTACGTCCGTTTAATCTAATCGATTTGCACCCGAAGCATCTTTTTAAAACTTGTTTCCTATGCAAACGTATTAACAATCTTGGATGAGCAAATTATAATTTTAATAGCGTATATCAAAAAACATTGGTTACGTAAAACGAGATGCAGTTAATAACACAAAAATCACTTACATTATAATTTTAGTTGAACCCCGAAGTCCATCATTATTATAAATTAATGTTGAACTCGATACAAATTTCCATAATTAATTTGTCGGTAACTCGTTCGTTCTACTTTTTATTTATACCGATGGTTCAGAATAAATGTCAATGTTGATTTTTTGGCTTCTATTGTTCAGATTTGACTACAAGAATTTCGTTGATGATCATGATATTTGATGCAAAGACAATGCACAATCTGACACATTCAGCACAAAAGAAACTAGTGGTGCAGCAACAGCACATACTTTCTCGCATTATTTCTCAATTTTAAATTTTCGAAAATTCAGAATTCAACGAAAATTACACCTACGCCATTTTTTCAGCGTCCCTTGCTCCATCCGTGGAAACAGTGGAAGAAAAAATTTAGAGCCCCTGTTGAGAAAACAATTATTGTATAATATTGTGAATTAATTAGGGTACATAATTATAGACAGATAAATGTTGTAACAATATGTATTTCATAAGCGTGCAACAGTTTCGGAGCTTATTGTCCACACCATCAGGCTGTAAAATTGAATGATAAAAATATATAGTAAAAAGTTTAGAGGTAGGTAATAATATATATAGTATTATATATTATATATATATGTATATATATATATGTATATATATATATATGTATATATATATGTATATATATATGTATATATATATATATATATATATATATATATATATTACGGTACCCAAAAATGGGGAAATTATGGCAGGTATGGCAGGTATTGAGGAAAAACTCCATTTCTCCATTTTTAATATTGTTCCTAGATTGATTGATTGATTTGTGACTCCGGGCGCGGCAACTTCTGAAGTCATTAGCCCCGTAAGTGTAGTGCATGTTTTCATCGGCAGGTGGCAGTGATATTCTCCCACTGATTAGTTGTTCCAAAACGTCGACTATTTTTTGAACGTTTGCAATTTTCGACAATTCAGGGATTTCAACGACAATGCACCATCATCATTTAAGCGCCATTTATGGTATCCGAAGTCAAAGTTTAAAAGTTTTTGAGAAACGTTTGAAAATTTGTCGAGGCTTCTTCTAAACTACCCCAATCAAACAATTCGTTTCAAACTCAGAGGGCCTCGAGTTTAAATCGACGAAAGAATATCAATTTTGGAGAAACGTACCGCTTATGGCGTGTGTGTGTATATATATATATATATATATATATATATATATATATATATATATATATATATAAACACAATATTTTGATTGCCAGTGAGAAGGTCTTTCCCTGAGAGTCCGTGAACCTGCCGAGCCCCAATGCATGAAAAGTTGCCTACTGTCGATCAGGAGCGCGCTGTCAGAAAGAGGATTTTTCCAAATTTATATTTTAAATTTTAATTTAATGTTCAATTACAAATTTCAATTCGCGCGTTCATGTACCGTGATATAAACCTAGGCTGCGTAAGCTCATGTGCATCACCTTCAGCATTAGCATTGAATTGTATTTCTGGGATACATATTTCAAGATGCTGGAGGTGTGCAATACGCTTGATATACAGTGCTTAACCCTAAATTGTGTTTTCATTACAGATGCCTCTTTTTACGCTAATTTTCGGAAACTTGGGACGACTTCAAATCTATCTTTAGTATTTATCGCCCTCATTTTATTAGAGGTTCTTAAAAAACAGATGGTCCATTTTGTTTTAATGGAGTTTAATCATTTATATTCATTACCTCAATCTGCCATAACGATTTTACTCCCAATGAAAACCATCACTACAAACCCATTAAAAAGATCATGTTGTTTCTTGCTATTATTTACAAATTCCACTTACATTTTTGCCTAATTTACGTCTTTTTCGTCTAAACAAAAAAGAAATTACAAAAAGATTTTTGGGAGTAACTTCAGTTGTAAATTGATGCGAAAAGAGTCCTTATTTTTTTTTGTTATGATTTTCCTTTCAGAATTCGCACGTATTTTGAATAATGAACCAAGTAACTTAGCGACGAATAATATATCACATAAGTTTAAACTTCATTTACACATCGACGATCGCATGGTATTTTTATGAAGAAGAGATGCAGTCAATGGTAGTGAAAATAATGTAGATTGCGAGAATCCATTAGGTGAAATTATCGGGAATTTGAAATAAATAAATTTAAAAAATATTTAACTCTTAAAGTTTAATTACGTTTTGAATATATTTCATTCAATGACTCCTGCTTTATTGCTGGAACGGCAATATTCGGTATTACACATTATATATAGCTGTAAGAAATATTTCTCAATTATCTGAAGATGATTCAGTTATAACTGGTATCGGCCCGAATCGAATGTTAATTAGTAAATATACTCAAATTAAAATAATTGAACTTTTCCCACAGTTTGCGTCTTCTTTTCGTAATAAATCTCGACATTGTAGTACAATGAATCCCCACGTGGGTGCGCTCGTGCGAGCTGATCTTTTATGTTTCCCCTTCGAAGCATGCAATTGGCATTACAGTACAGTAACTCGGGGAACTTTTGCCAGGCTGAGCGCCCCTGGGTTTAGCGTCAACTTAATGGTCAACTACAGTTTTTTTACTGTTTATCAATAGCTTTAATTTGAACCGCTGGTTTGTCAAATAACTACTGTAATATTTAGTCTCCCATATCGTCTTCCTTGGCCTGCCAGTTAACCATCCATTTCTTACTTTTCGATGTCTTAGATCCTTGGTGCCCAACTATTAATGGCATATCAATGATTCCAAACTTTATCACTTTTTTTTCATTTGTCTGTCATATCGACATCATTTAATTTTTTATGTAACATCTCTCAAGAGTACCTACAATGCATCTCTGAACGGGTGGCAAACCAAGTTCTTATGGACAACAGTAATTTACACAATACGCACACAATATTTTAGACGTGACCACAAGAATGATTTTACTTTGCAAGGTTTGCGGACCCCTAGCGCTCGATTGTGTCGCTGTTCGACCAACAGTTCAACGGCATTCTACTCGGTTCTGGACTCAGATGCCGTGAATGAATTATGAAACGTGGCAGAATGACGACTTTTGTCACGCTATCTCCTGTGACGATGTCTTTCACGGCATCCTCCTGGTCGGCAGGGGTTAAAACTCCATTGTATCGATGCCCGCCAAACAAATTATTTTGCTAGCCATGTCTTCTATTTAGTGGTGAAACTAATTTGTGGCCAAAAGAAGTGTTTTATAATCGAAACTCTCTTTGCACAGCTGTTCAGAAACGCGATAAACCAAAGGTACACACATATTTGAAATTAATGAAAATTCATGAGCTTTGGAAAATCGAGAGTTGATTTTCAGTTGGATAAAGAAAGAGGCGCACAACATAAACCCAGAATACCTATCAAACTGTCATTCCAGGTAAAGATGGTCTCCTTATTCCCTGAAAATATCTGGTAACCTGCCATTAATTGTAAAATTTTACTCTAAAATTGTAAAAATATCACGTTGCTAATGAAGGAAGTCCATAATTAAATCAAGGCGCACATATAATCACATAATGTTTTTCAATTATATACGAAATTAAGTTCACTCTTCGTATCACAGAGACTTACACGCATTCCAAAATTGTGACACCTTGAAGTTGAAATACGGAAGTGTGGTTGTACACGCTAAAAATAAATATTTTAGTTGCTTTAAATACTAGCTTCTTTTAAACAAGTGTTGTCACCGAAATGAAATATGAAATCAATCGATTGTGAGACATCAACTTGAGTTTTCATGATGTGTTATTGACGTTATGTCCGAGTCCTAAACTTTGGACTAGATTAGCAGCTTGCCCCTGCCTCCTTGTTCTCGGATCGTTTCTGCTCAATAACAAGGCAGTTTTAGGAGTTAAAATAGAATCCAGCTGATCATCTGATCTTAAACTCCGTCAATCGCGCTGGCAGACAATATCCTATTTTACTTGGATTCAGATTGTACATGTTGTATAACGGTACATTTACTTGTATAGGACATCACATTTTCACAATCTTCGTTCATAATGTCAACAAATCCATCTTTATAAACCATTTGGACATATCCTATGGTATGAATTAATTTCAGAAATGTCCTTAGCGCATGGATTTTTTAGTATGAAATCTGATATAGTAAGGAATATGCATGTAGTACACGTTTTAACTACGGCATTTCTTTTAAACCTAAGAAAGACCAACCTCTTCGCCATATTTCACACACACACACACACACACACACAGAGTTCACATCAAAAATATAGTGAAGACGTTCATAAAAATACCTTCTTTTGTATCATTTAATTTAACTAACTAGAAAAAAAATAATTTCATCAGTTTTAGAATATTTAATGAAGCTAATGTTCTGCACTTGCAAAAATGTACCGTATTACAGGTAAATGTGGCACATAATATACCAGCTTTGTCCGTGAATATAATGAAACAACTTCCAGCAGAACTTAATTCGAAAATCAAATTAAAGGAAAAGAAATTGTTCTATTTAAATAATACGCAGAATGAGAGTCATGAATATTCATAAGTATTTGAATATCTAGTTTGTAATGCAAAGAGTAATATTAAAAACATTATATTGTTTATTAAGCCCCAAAACAAGTGTTTTGGAGTTATTGCAATGGTAACTTTCAAGTATGTTTTTTAAACTTATGTAATATACATGTCAGCATTTGTTTCATGCAAAACACCGCGTTTGCTGAATGTCGTCAGAAAACTTTTAAAAAACTTTTTCTCACTTAGATCACCTGACCGAACTTGTGGAAAATATGTAACAAAATTTTGCCACAATTTTGCTTAATTTGAGAAATTATATTGTATTGCAGCCGCTAGCAAAACAATATTCATGACACAACGGCCAAAGTCATGAACGAAATATTTTTGGACGTTCATGGTCCACTCTGTAAAATACAATACTATTGTCTGTATTCCTGATAAAAATGTTTCGAGAGTTCCTGCACGCCATCTGATCATTAATCGTTTCTTGTTTCATTGCAGCTGTTGATGAGCCACGAGAAAAGTAAGTAACTCGGCGAACTCCTGTAACTGTGCCTGTGGCTTCTTCTTTCTTCTTTTCCTCTATATGCGTAACACTCCCTAATGCTTAACCTCTGTTTCAGTAGAGTAGCCGCTTAGCTGCTTCTTAGAGATTCACTAGATTAGTACATTCGTAGTGCTGTAGCCGCTTTTTCACTTAACCCTCTGTTTTATTACAGCTGTTCAGCAGCCACCCGAAAGGTAAGAGCTCCTCTTGCACAACTCTGCTTTCTCACTCACTTTCTCTCTCTATGCGCCTCTGATTCATAGCATAATGCTTTTTGTCATTACTGTTCAACTTTCTAGAATTAATATCGCGTCAGCATGTGCTTTCCACCCTAACGATAATCAATCGGGGTACGACAACTCTATGTTTTTGTTCAGAGCAATTGATGAAAGTCGTGTGGCGTATCAATAGCCATTTGCAATGTGTTCACATTGTTACAAACAGTCGATTGATGTATTTTGGTCAAAACAGGCGAAGAGTCGTGAGTAGTTAACTGTTGTTTCTTCTCCCGAATTAACAATTGACAAAAATATTAAGAGGATTTTTCTCATTTTGGTGTTGTAATCACTTCTTTTAGTACAAACATAATGATACTCTCTTATTCGTAGTGTTTAACGCTTTTCATAACTTGATACCAGATTAAATTCCTTGTGATAGCTGAAGCAACGATAGATGTTCATTCCGTATTTGACGTTATAATTTGCGCTGAACGGTTGTCTGTAGAGGAGAGTTCGTTTGCGTGAAGGGAAAGGCTGGGGGTGGTGGAAGGCGCCTGAGCGGGAGTGTGTGCTTTGCAGGCAGATCGACGGCATCGCGCCCACGTTCTCCAAGAAGCCCGCCATTCGGCAGGAGGAGGATGGCAAGCGGCTGCTGTTCGAGTGCCGCATCCAGGCCGACCCCCGGCCCACCGTCACTTGGTCCCACAACGGCGCGACGGTGCAGGACTCGTCTCGGCACCGGGTGAGCCCACACTTGCCCTCTCGCTGCCCTGCCCACCGACTCCGATCCCAGTGGGAAACACTTAGGGCCGAATTTGCGAATTTTACTCCAACCTCACTAATGCTTATGATATTACATGATTACCACGTGAAAATGCGTCATTTTACTTTAGTTCATACATTTTAGTTTTTACGTAAATACACTATTATGGTATTTACACAAGAACGTTGTTTTTAATGAATACAATACAGTCATGCATACTCATAGATTTTTTCAAAATTCACAATTTCAGCAGAAAACATTGAATTGTTGACATTGAATTTGTCAAATGGCTTTCTTTTCGTTACTGCAACGAAATTGAAGTCCGTCAATATTGAAGATATATTTTTAGGAAAACGGAGGGTAAAACACATAAATATTGTTACATTTTTTTACATTTACCCCTATTCCATCAATATAATTATTCCATTGAAATAACTAAAGGTAAAAAAATCAGAAAACAATTGGGGCCAATTTTAAGGAAAAACTGTGAACACTTTTTTGGAAAATTATCACACTTTGATTTGAATGTTATCCAGGAAACCCATTGAAATTTTCAAAGACTTTTATATGCAAATATTCAAAAACCTTATATTTCAGAAACTATCTAGGACAAAATCCCTAACTTGTATTGTAAGAAAGGTGAACGAGAGATTCGAAAATAAATTGAGCATTTGTAATTAAATTTAAAAAAAAAAATTTGATATTTAAGAAAACGTAGTACACTTGAAAGTAAAAGAATAATATCCAAACATTATTTAACAGCCCTCATACGTACCATTAAATAATCTTGTATAAAAGATAAAATACATAAAACATTATTTGTTTTGTTCCCCTCGGTGAAGCTCAAATATAATACTCTTAATTTTCTTTTATTTGACGTATTAAATTATTTTTGTTCTATTCTGCTTTTTTCAGTTGGTGGTTGAGAAAGATGGTCATTCGTACTTTGCTACATTAGAAATAAAAAATGTCACTGTTGAAGATGCTGGCAAATATAAAGTGACTGCAAAGAACGAATTGGGAGAGAGTAATGCGACCATTAGTCTCAATTTCGACAGTAAGTATGAAAGCGTTACAATTTAGCGAGTGTGAAAAAATATGGCTACTAGTGAGAAACGCAGATGATTCAGCCCAATGTCCTGCTTTTCCTGCCCATTTCCTTCAAACAAATGAAATCACAACCCTCATCGCAAAAATAACCCTCTTTTCTCCGAGCTGTCGGGGAATCTTCTTCATTGGATGACGTTCGTGAAAATTCCAATTACTCTTAATACGAAAAATTAAACAATCTCATTTTCATTTGACAAACATGCCTGCTTAGAAATAACATTTCATTTTCTTTGCGGCTTTTACTCAGCTTCAAGGGCAGACATATTTTCAAACAAGTATCTTAACTCAGTATGCTTACAAAAGAGTACCTGGTCTTTTACTTTGTTGCCATTTGCACGTACTACATACGGAAAATTATTTTTCATTATTTTATAATACCATACAGTACATCAAGATAAACGTATTCTATGTAAACGCACGTGAAATGTACTCTGCACCTAATTACGAACAGTTGATTAAAAATAAAGTTTACGAATGTAAGTGGCTTGTAGAAAGTTGAGCATGACACCGAAATCACATTGTTTGGCCTGAGTACTTTCACCTACATCCTGCACGAATATTTAATCTTCACAAACAGCTCGCACCCACACGTCCAACTGACGAGAACCAGTACTACTAATCACAAAATATACTTACACATTCGTGATTCCATGTGCACAAGCATGTTTATGTGTTACATATCCATGACATTTTCATTCCATTTGCAAACTTGCTCACTCGGATATATCACAAAAGCATAAAATGTGACAAAAATCATATTAAAATATAATCCTACAAAAAAATCTTAGTAATCGTAATAATGTGGTACTTTTTATAAAACATATATTATCAAAAAAATTAATCAACTAAATAATTTAATTTACTACATATTTGTCACAGGCGGTTGAGGAAATCTAATGAATATTAAATCCACGAGATTAGCCTTCCTTCTTTCTGCTCTGCTCTTCCAATTTGATTTCTTAGGATATTAGAAAATAGCGCAATATCAATGGTAATTATGTAAAACACATAGTTTAATAATTTAAATAGATGCTGTTTATCAGCATGTTCGCTGATTTACAGTATTTATGACAAGTAATACATTGTTATAAGATTAACCTTTGTGTAGAAAATGCGTCACGTAAAATATTACCAATTTGTAGCATAGGATTGCACACTATAAATACGGAAGAAAGTCAAAGGTGAATTGACTCTGAATGAATATTAGAACACAAACAAAATTATCATTGCGGCAGTCTTAACGCACATATCGAAGGCAAGTAACCTCATCTTGAAGTCCCGGAGCAACGCAAGAGGGCGTTAATTTCTGAAGTAGCATTTGTGGCTGCTCTCGTCGCGGCCGGAAGCCAACGCCAGGCACCGAATGCCTGGGCATCGGCAACCGCGTGCCCGCCGTATCGTTCCCGCCCACCCGCCCAGCCTCGCCCTCTCTGGCTTTGGCTTACGCCTGTCGCTTGTGCCTTGCCCCCGCCTGGTCCCCGCCCCAACACCGCCTCCCGCCTGTCCGTCCGGGCCCTCCTCTCCGCCAGCGCCTAATCGCATCGCTTTGCTTGCGCGACCAATGAGCTCGACGTCCTCCCACAGCCACGGGCCTCCGATCCGCGCCGATTCGCGGGAAGCGGTTCAGTTGAGGGGCGCGACGCGTCACATCAGAAAAGGAAATTCCTCAATATACATGTGAACATAGCGTCCAATCAACCAAAACATCGCCCACAGGAAATCCATCAGCCTAGGTTTATTCTAAAGAATGCACGAACAATAAATTTCATACAGGGAAAGAAATGAATAATTGACGCATTCTTTATTGATATACTGAAATAGGCACTTGAATGCAATCTTCTTAAAAATACAGAAATACGACAATTTTTTGACTTACTACATAAGCCGAGTTAATAAGTATTAAATTGCATATATTTCTTCCTTAATTAGTAATTGTTATCAGATAACAAACTCAGCGCAGTGAAAATTGAAACTTAAGTTGTTACCTCAACTTCTAGAATTGGCTTTCATCTTATCAAGGTGTTTTTTATTAAACCACTTGTTGTTACAAAACTTAATCTTCCCATTCATCTTTTATAACTATTTGGCCCATTATCTTATTAAAAATATGTAAACGTTTGATAAATAAATTATTTTAGTAGTGGTTATTGAACACCGATTTTCAACGTATGAGTTTTTGATATTATTATAAATGGTATTAATTTTAAGGATGTGCATATAATATAGCGTCGTGGCAATCATGTTAATTGAAATGAATTATTGATTTCGGTAATATATGTGGCTTGAGGCGTCCATTGGTCCTTGTAACCCACCACTCGCTTCCGATCGCTTAATTGAGCATGAAAGCGACCAGCATTAGACTACTGGAAGCGAGTGGTCACGCTCACTATTATTAATCAGCTGTGATTTTTCTTCACAAGGTAAGAGAAAGTTGACACTTACAATTGGCCAGTATTTCTACCTTTTTCAAAAAGCAAACCAAATCAAAACAAAAACCATCTTGTATTCTGGAATCCAATTACTGTTTTGGTTCATTTCTTTGAACGAAGAAATTTAAAGAAATGATGTTGTTATACTGGCCAGCTTCATAACAAATGCGTGCTTGCTTCTTCCTCTGCATTTTTCTAACTCGTAACGCTCCATTCAATTTAGATTGCCTGTTCACAAATATATTTTATTGAAAACACAATTTTGTTTTTGAATGTCTTCAATATTTTATTCAACCTTTCTTGTCAATATGTAATGTTTTTGTTTCTTATTATTTATCAATTTCTTCCTTTCATTTGTAGTGTTTAATTTTGTATATTTACCGTTTGTCTTTATGTTTGAATGTTTGTTTGTTTCGTTGTGTTTCGTTGGTTCGTTCCAACAGGCTGTATCTCTGGCTGGTAGTTCCCTAGGCACGAGCAGATCACCCCGTAGTTCAATGTCTGCATGTGTAGTCTGTGTGGTGGTGCCTGTATGTCTTTTATTTTCTCTCTTATCTCTCTGTCTGTTCGGCAGCCGTAGATGGAAATGTCCGCCCGCATGTGGCCCTCTTCGCCATCTCCGTTCTTATCATTTTTTTCTTTTACAGGCGCAACACTTGTCATAATGGCATGTTCTTGTTTCAGTTTTAACGATGTGTTTTTTTTTCTTTCCAAAGTTGTTATCTCCTCTGTTATCACCCTTGCAATGCATCGTGTTTCGAATGTGGATCAGGCATGGATGCACCTTGAACTGTTTCGAGCAGTGGCTCCAGATGGTCTGACGCTCTCTAATTGGTTGCAGCTTTGTAAATAAAAGAGCTGTGTTGTGCTTCTTTTTCCGCATGGATATGGGAAGATGCTCGAATTTCTACAAAATGTTGCGCTTTCAGTCACATACATTACATCCTCAACGCGTAGCTGTAATCGCATTAGTGCCATTTTGATACTCATAAATTGATTTTATTCAAGATACAATGGCATCAGGGTGAAATGAAAATCTGCAGTAATTGTAATACTAAAAATTTAAATTTATCTTTCTTGGGTGAGGTTAGTAGCTGGAATTAGTAGTTTTTTTAAATATTTTTTTAATCATTCAATTATTCAGACAACTAAAGAATATGAATTTTCCCCCCTTACATTGCAATGTCAATATCAAAACATTGAAATAATTGCAATTCATGTTGGTCTAGAAATTTCTACTATACATTTTGTACATTGTATCCCAAATTCAGTTGACAAAATCTCTAACACAAGAAATATTGAAATTTAAACGCGTTTCTATGCCCAGAGAATGTAATTCTAAATAATTTTTCTCTGGAAGTGTAGCTAACACCATGGCTATTAGTAAATCCGCGATGTAGCTTTGTACAACAAGACAATAGCTCAACAAGTCTACGAACAAGCTAGAAGTAATGCTGAGCCCGGAATCGGCGAGCGGGACGCGGCGGGGGTGGGGTGGGGGCGGGAGAGTCAAGCAGCCGTCGATCGCACTCGGGGAGGCCTCGCGCGCTGGAGCGACTGCGCTCACGACCTGGGGCTCCCCTTCGTGTCTGCATCGCCGTTCCCAGATTCGTGCAAAGCAGCGTAGAGGCAACGACAATGGCAGCGGCGGAGGATTCAAGGCGCCTCGACTCCTTCCACCAATACCTTAATAATAGTTCTCTGCCCCTGAGAATCATCTTCGAGAGAGGTGTACTCATAAACTAGCCGGTCGGTTTAGGTTCCTTTCTGGATATAGGCGACGAGGCGCCGGTTCCAGAGGACGGCATCAAACCCACATTCACAGAACGACCTGTGATCCGCCAGTCGGACGACGGGAGCAAAGTGACGTTCGAGTGTCGGCTGGTTGGAGACCCGAAGCCCAGTGTGACATGGTAAGTACTGCACGCTCGAATACTTTTTCTTGAGAATCTATGAATGCTCGAGGACGAATGTTAACATACTCCGATAAAAACAGGAAATCCCTTCAAAGCGACGATCTGGCAGAAGATGGGTATACAGTCATAGAATCGCGAGCTTCGTACGACTTAAAGATTTGGTATTGAAGCTCCCAATTGGATGACAGTGTTCCCCCTCTCTTTTCAGCTCGTGACCTTAAAAGGACTTTGTGTTTTAATCGAAGCATGGAAAAATATATTCTGCCTCGCAATTATTATTACATGGATTTATAATATGAAAAATGTGTATTTAGACATTTATGTGCATATAATGGGTATCTTTCAATTTATGATAAAATCATAAATAAAAAATGTAAGTCAAAACTCCATAAAAAGAAGCATACAATGTAGATACAGTACGTACATATTCGCTTAGAAGCTAGTGATCAATATTTTTAACAAAACACTGCTTGGTTCTTTTATATTCAAATGATCAAAAGTTCTTGAAAACCTGATGTATAATTTCAGTATATTATAACTAGGCACAACGATCGTAAACCGAGTGCCGTCCCGCCAACAGCGTACTATACACGTCGAAAACAAGTTCACAGCTATTAACTTCCTTTTTTACTTTTCCTCGAATATACGAACAGTATACACACGATGTACAGCTGTACGTATCATAGAAGAACAGCACTGGAATATATACAAAAAATCCATGTTGAGATTTACGGGGCAATCCGATTTGAGAGTCTCTTGGAAGAAAAACGTTTCTGTATAAATGGATGCGTCGATAGGTGTGTCACGTAGAATTTGAACCGATTATAATATTTTGACACACGTCAGCAGTAATGTCTGTTAGTGTAGTTCCAAAAATGGTTGAGATTGGTTCAGAAAATATACTCAGCATTTTTACGAATGTGATGTTAAAAATAAAGCAATAAAGAGTAACATTCGTTAAATTTCAAAGTAGTTCCTACAAATTGCGCGATAACATCAAACACCTGCATAAATAGTCAGAAAGCACGAGTCAAAAATCGCTTTTCACTGTACAACAATTTTGATTTTCTGACATATATAAAAAACTTGATATCTCGACTTATCTCGAATCGTCCGCTTGTCCGTTCATCTATTCACCTATTTTCAAATGTATAATAAGACCTTCACTTGTCAAATTTGGGAACGTTCGACAAATATCAATTTAAATAAACTACAAATAATCCAAAATAAGTGTATCAGATGGACACTAAACGCACCTTGGATCCGAACGACCAAATTCGAAAAGAACTTTCTATATGCCCAATAAAACAATGGATAAACAGACTCTCCACCCGATTCTATACAAAACTACCATCCTGTCATGCAACCCAAAAAAGTTTAATTAGGTTCCACTTCATACCCGTATCCAAGAATTAAAAGTCGCCATTCCAAAGACTTACTTCGACCTCTGTAAAATAGCAGAAAAGAAAGCAGTTAATAACGACTTAGGAATAAATTCGAGTAGCTAGAGAACCCTTTCTGGACAATCCTATATAATTAACTAAAATTTAATTCTAAATTAAAAGATGTAAAAAAATGCCGTATGTTACCAACTTTGTATAGAAACATGTATAATTCAAAATCGTGAAAGGCCTAACAAGCCGACAAAGCATTAATACATTTTTTAAATATATTCATCTGTCTGTGAACAACAATATCGCCTAAACAAACTCATGGTTTTTACCAAAACTGATATATCCCAATCGATCTGCATTTTGTCACGGTCACTAAAATTTAAAGTATTATATATATATATATATATATATATATATATATATATATATATATATATATATATACACACACACACACAGTCGATTTTCATTAAAACTTTTGAAATTACGAAAATTCGAATCTTCCATGCTTCTTCTATATGATAGAGTTTTTGAAGAGATGGCTGAAGAACTAGTATGGTACAAGTTACAATAGTTTAATATTGTGTGACCGTTAAAGATAATGCGAGAAAGTATCTGCTACTGTAAGCACAACTAGTTTACTTTTAAGTTATTGTATTTTTATAACGGTTTTACATTTTTAAAATATAATTTTTATATTAATAGAAATCCTTAAATATATTTAAATATTTTTGTACAATTTATCTAATATTATTCATCTGCATTATTCTAGACTTACAAAATATATATTTTATAATTAATGTATTAAGCGCATGCAAGAAGGATGAAAATTACGGTTCAATAATATAACGTCAGCCCCAATGAAGTTAATGCCGAAAGGGAATTCACAAAAAAAGGAAATCAGAGTGAATGTGCTTGAGAGTACTTGCTTCATTGCTATAAGTAATGCGAAAGAAAACAATGAGGCAGCATGCCACTTCTAGGAGTTAATAGTAGTTAATAGCATAAAACATGGCCGTAACGTCTCATTTACAATAAACATTGTTGGTATGTTTCCGCGGCGATTCTCGCTCACTTCTGTTGAAATTCTTTATGCAACTGTTACTTCATTTGCGACCTTCTGAGCCATCTTCCATTTCAAGATTCTCAATCTATTTGCGCCATGTGCGATGTATGGTCTCTCTGAAAGCAACGAGGGAACCGGAACATCCTTTTCTCCTTATCCAAAGCTCGTTTTTGTCAGTGTTTTTTTTTTCATTATCTCGTTAGAAAAGATATAATTTTTGTCAAACACTTTGTGATGGATGCAGATACTGATCTGGAATGAAAAAAGTTTGAGTTTTGGTGTTTCCTTTACAAAAATATTAATCATCCAATCCAGATGTTGCCATGCAGACTCAAACCAGCACAAATAAATGGTGCAAAAAAACACGTCTGGTTGAGAGTAAGTTTTAGCACAACCCATTAGGAATACATGGTACGTGGAAAACCAACGTATCCGACTACAAAACACATCACTTTGAGAATTGTTTCTCTTTAAATAAAACGCATAAATAACTTAAACAAGATGCCGACATTTGTTAGTTACAGATATAAAACGTTTTCTCTTTGCACAATAGAGTTTGAACTTCCAAATCAAAAAATACCTGAAAATTAGCTCAGGAATGTTATTTGTAAGTTTTCAAATCATGTACTGCATTACGTAAGAAAGCGTTGTGTACGATTGTTCTTAACAAAATCAATCCTAGCAGCAAACGTTCCCGATCGGTCATCAAGCTTTTCTTCTCTGTGACTTTCCTAAGTCCTGTTCTTTTATTGTGAATTTGATGCTTCCATGAACAATTGACTGGATCTTGAATAATTAACAGTCCACATTATTGTTCCACATTAATGCAACTAAAATAAACACAAACCTTCGGAAACAAAATGTACTCATGAGTATTGAAGGAGTCCACCGCAAAGGCAACATTTCATACACTTGCTTTTAGATGTTCGCCTCAGCAGCCAACCATGGCACTGTTTATTTTCTAGTCATTTATATTTAAACCTTTTTTTAAAATTTTTTCTTTGACATTTTTTCAGCTTTATACATTCAAAAACGCCAGTTCCTCTGTCATTCTAAAATATTTCTTCATGTAAACTTTTCTCGGGTGAGTTTATTAATGATCCATTAGTGTACTATTTCAAAGCACAGTAGGTTTGAAAAACAATAGAATTGACCATCTCTTACAACAATATTTCTACGCCATGTAGTCAAATCATCTGATCAAAGACATTTACATTGATATTTGTATTGTAATATACAAACGTTTCAGAAAAAAGTCCTAGTAAATGGAATCAATAGTTTCATTTCCTTGCATGTTGATGACAAATAGAATGTTCTTTTAGTGTGTGTGGTGTCTGCAGATCGTAATTTTCGATTGCAAATCAATATTTTTCTGCTGAAGCGTCATCAAAAATGTTGGGAAATCAATGGAGCATTTCTCCGGCGCGTAAGCCACCCAGAGTTCTCAAATATGGTTTAAAGCACTTCACTGCAATAAAGATCTAATTTAATGCAAACAGAAGCTATGACACATGTTACACAGAAATATTCTATCTATTGTATTTCATCACTGGATAATTAAAACGATAATGTTTGTTTCACTGCCGTAACATTCAATATCAACACTTCAGATAAGCCGAACATTTTTGGAAATGTTCATCGAAAACAGCATACGTGATTTCTCGAAAGTTAAAGATCATACGTGCAAAAAGACGTACCCAGAAAAGCACGACTCATCAATTACGCAAGTCGTCAATTTGATGGCTTTTTAGAGTTTAAAGCAGAGTATGCAATAACACGACTTAGGTCTGATGAAAATTTTCGAAAACTTAACATATTAACCACTTCATAAACGTATTAAAAGTCATGATATCTCAGTTCCGTACTGCTCATTGTTCGAAAGAAACCAAGACTTGAATACGAGGCCGTCAAAATGAAGACGACCGTTCTAGAGTTAATTGGATTGGATTGGATTCGAAAATTTTCCCTTGTGCTTCTGAATGATAAATTCTTGCATATTCGAATGTGTAGCTCCTCCTCGCGCTATAAATCAGAGAAGTTTTGAGAAATTTCTCTTGAAAAATCCGCTTGCTCTGTATCTGACCACTGAGAATCACTGGCATTTTTCGGGTCCCAATTCCTATGGCCTAACTTCAACGACACATGATGTGAAATGGAAAGTTAATTGTACTTGTTGGGATGCTGTTTACTCCTGTAATATGGTGGCAAGTGATATCCCATGAGTTCTCAAAACTTAACGTTTTCTCGTATATTTGAACCAAAATCTTACTCTTTCAAGGATGTTTGAACATTTTAACAAAGACGGCTTCAATTGTTTCCTTAACCCTTTTGTACTGTTCGGGTCTATGTGACACGAAAATATATTTATTTTTGCGTTCCCAGGCATGCTTGACCAGTGAGCATTGTTTCACTTCGAGACTTTGTTATGTATTTAAATATCTTTAACTGTATAAAAGATGTTTTGTCTATTTATTACACTTTTCCAAAAAAAAATTATACGTACTGTTCGGGATGTCTGTGAACATATTTTTTATTATATACGTACTGTACCATGAACCAATTAAAAAAAATAAGGATTAGAATTGGAATTTTTTTAAAAAATTTTCTCTGATAGATACTTATTTGTTTTGATAACGTAAATTGACACACGCAAGCTTACATCTACCTCCTGAAGATAAGGAAAGCATAATCAAGGAATGAGAGAGTTCATTCTGCTCCAGTAAGAAGTTTGCACAAATGACCATTTCACTTGAGATTATTTCTGTACGGGAACGAATTGGAAATAGTTTCTAATAATAAAAATGATAATTCTGGATATAAATGGAAAAATTAAACCAGAGCTTTTAATGCAAATGAGCAATAGCGAAGTTCAAAGTTTTTCTTTTTATATGATATTCTTCGCTGTAAATTATTTTTTACAAGAATGGAAGAAACGTAGAAATTTAGTGCGTTTCATCTAAACAAAATAATTTAGTAAATATGTCTCTCAAAAACAAATTATTTTAGACTGCAATAAAATTAAATTACCTGCTGATAGTCTACATCAGCTTACAAGTGCATTCGTTTTCAATAGGAAAATAAATCATCGATAATTCATTCTGTTACAATGTGATCGGAAATCTCTTTTGCACTGTGGACTTTAATAAACCCTAATTGCATTGCAAAATAATATTAACACAATTATTTTCGTAGACGTGGCCAAGTCTCCCATTAGTGAGTTTATGGCATTTCGGAAGTACGACAGGAGATAATAACCTGCAATATTGGTGGAAAAGTGGAAATTTCATCAATTGCTTCAGAATTTACTAGCTATAGTTGCAAATGTTGCCCTATAGAAAATAGAAACAAAATATATAGTGTATGTTGTATTTGTCGTGAAACATATTTGCACATCGCCATGGATTTATTTTGGTCCATGTTATAATACATTATTTAAGTACTAATAATTATAACTTAAGTTAATATTGATATTATGTTATTGTATAATAGCATTACACTTCATAAACAGGTAGATACATCAAATCCTTTTTTAATCATCGCTAGTATGCAAAACAAATTTCCGGGTCATACGATCCGAGCAGTACAGCCATATACTAAATTCAAACAGTATTGTGTATTTTCCACTTCGGGCTCCGATTGTGTAATAAAACAATTAATTTCATAAGAAGACAAAAGAACGTCTTTCTCGTAACTACTCCAAAATTCTTTAAGAGCTGCTTACAGTTGTATCAATAAGTTACTAGAAAGACATTATTTGATCGATACAGCACAACTTATATATTTTTGTATCTCAGGTATCACGGCAAGCAACTGCTCAAAGAGAGCAGTCATTACAAGATGTACCTGGAGCAAGACCAGAAGCTTTACTATCTGGCTCGGCTAGAAATTAGCAACGTGGAGACTTCAGACGGCGGTGATTATCGTGCCATAGCAAAAAATAAGCACGGAGAAGGCACGGCAACCATCAACCTCAACTTTGAGGGAGGCGGCAAACCCAAGTAAGTTGACGTAGAGTGCAATAACATAACAACAGTTAGGAGCATTCAATTTGTAAAACAGCGCTGAGTTATTCGTTTTAGATATTGAATATTAACATTTATGTGTGAAATATATTGAATTGACAGTGATCTCTACATACTGCATACACGACATCTATCTCAATGACAGTTAAAACAGAATCTCTGGATTACTTACTACGAATTATTTCCCCTGTGAAAAACGTGACACATTTTCACATCTTTGTGTGTAGATTCATCGTTAAAATATAAATACTTGATGTAACATGTGAATAGATTCAACAATTTGTTTAAGAGCGTTAGGCCTATTTTAGATCTTGAATCTTTAATTTCCGGGAAGCACTAACTTATAAGGAATGAATAAGTCATATGTGCAAAAAACTTACTTTTAATATTCATTATATTAGCATTACCTGTACGGCCCAGTTATTATGGAGTTGGTTATCGTGTTCGTGTCTAGTGAGACAGAAATGTCTCACTATAAGCGCTTACGTCTTCAGTTAGGTGGTTGAGTTTGGGAGAGATGCAGGTGTGTGAATGTGGGTGTTAGGTGGCTCTTTAGTAAACTATGCAATTATAATATAAATCGTCTAAAGACGAGCTGGTAAAGTAACCACACGTATGGCTCAGGAGACAAACTCGAATAGATTTTTATATTGATATCGAGTGAATTACACTTCAGTAGTGCATAAATTAATCAGTGAACCAACTTTAATTCTGAATGTTGACAAAAAAGGGATTTTTCAGAAAATATCGTAAACCAATAAAAACAATAGAGCGAGAGAGAGGATTAATAACATTATATCCCAAGGTCAACATTGTGTAGACCATGAATATAACGCAGTCATAAAAAAGTTAAATGCGGTGTTACTTCAAAAGTCGTGGCAACTTTTTTCCGCGTGATAATGTAAGTCAAGAAAGATTTTTTTTAACATTTAGAAAACCACAATTAATATGTACTGACTTTTAATGTAAGTATTTTGCACATCTTTATTCGTAAGCGTAGAGAAAAAGACCACGTTCGTTACCAAAGCATTCAAACTCTATTTGCAAGCTTTTTTATCAACGGAGAAGAGAAAACTTGGTATCAAAGACACTAATCATTAGCGAATAACTCAACGTATAATTATCACCGCCCACGTTGCCTTTAATCATTTATTGCCACTGATGCCAACTTTGTCCGAAAATTAACTTTATTTCGTCTTTTTGTAGGTACAGCTATTTGTTTTTGTTTTAAGAGTGTTTGTGCACTTTATTTTTATACTTAAATTAGCTGACGTAACCGGCGTTCTCCGCCTTTTTATAACGATAACCGAGTAGGTAATAAATAGGAAAAGCAATTAATTCTATATCGAGAGCAAAAACGGGCTTAGGTGACTCAAGGCATCAACTGATATTACTACAGTGCCTCTGATCGGCAGGTTCTAGAGTTCGAGTCCCGATAATGGCAGGATTTTCGACGCTAGCTAGATAGTTATGTCGAACTCAGATGCTGTCTGGAGGAGAATTCTAGTGGCCAGCTGCTCTGATGGGTATTTTTCCGTAGTTTCTCCGATCAACACTAAGTGAATGCAGGAATAGTACCCTAATAAATGGTCCGCGAACTGCGCGATCTTTCCATCCTCTGCCTTGCCCTACCCATCTTATTTATAAGTACACATGCACTTCACTACCACCCACGTCGGGAGCTCAGAGCTTACCCGGGCTGGCGCGGAGCACTGCTGGTGGGAGATAACTGGGTGAGGAAAACTCCATACGGTGTAGGTCTCTGCCGGATCTCGCCATTCAGCTTGGGAACGATCACCGCCACCCCCGTGATCAACAAAACATGCACGTCACTTACGGGGATAATTATCATAGTTGACGTGCTCGAAAACAAAATAATCAATCTGTAGAGCAAAAGGGAAGTATTCATAACTTTATTTACAATTCCACCACGCCCCTCGCTCCATCGTTCCTCTTTGCTCCTCCCCGCCCCACCTCCTCTTATCGTTCATCAGTCCTACCCTTCCCTGTTTCAGCGCAGTCCGCCCTGACTTGCCTTGTCTCGCCTGCCCCCGGCTCGAACCGCTGCTCCGCAATCCCTCAATTCCTAAATGCATCGTGGATTGCATTACACCAAATCAAACCAACTTCTCTAAAGAAACAAAAACAAATTTGAGTGTAACATTTTGAAACGCAAACCGCCAATGTTTTCTTGTTACACAAAATTATTCGTGCGTAATTTTGTTGAAATAGTTCCACTCCAACCAATGCTACGCTGGAAAAAGCACGCACGCACCTGTGTGCGTCCAGATATACACAGGTGAGGCACTTCTCTTTAACACCTCGTGTCACTTTTGTACGATTGAAGATATTTCAATGCAGTTTCCACAGAAGTGTATGAGGGAATGGAGCTAATAGTTACATATATTGGTTACATTTTTACCACTTGTATTTTACGAAATATTGATGTAACTTTGATTTTTCAAACGAACCTATACATTTTTTGAGTTCATCTTATGATGATAAGAATGAAATGATAAACATTTGATTTCAGTAATTTTGGGTCATTTACAACTCGTGATTAACGGAAATGTAGAAGGTACTGCCCTACTCACTGCCCCGCTAGTCAAGGTCCCGCAGAATTCTGCATACTAACATGCCCTCTTCGGAGAGCTGGTGACAGTTTGAAGTTACGAAACGAATTCCAAGTCTTTACAAAACATTTTTTATGAACTATGCTTTTCAACCTATATTGTTTCTGTTGTTTGTTTTTTTTTGTCATAAATATAAATTGGATTGAAAAAATTGTTTACTTCAACTCGGCAAGTTCCCTTTAATAGCTGTTGCGTTATTAATAAAATTTTGAAAACAAAACACCAGTAGAATAAATTATATTACAAAAAATTAAACATCAACACTGTATGTTCACCCATACATTCTCCGGATTTTGATACTACTCGTTTTTAAGGGTGTGTACTTAAAAACTGCGTGTACCAAGAGGCTCCAACTACAGAAAAAGATATAGTACGTAAACGTGTTGTAGCTACATATTCAGAAAATGGAAATACTACTTGCAGTTAATAAATCGTTCTAGAAATGCTTACATATGTGTTTGCCTGTAAATGGTGGACATTTCGAACTTATGCGCAAGTAAACTGAACAGCAGTGTAATGTGTTCACTTTTATTTACTGTTTTTTTTTTGTTTATGTTATTATTGTTGTCTTAGTGCATTGTTCTCTCTATCATTTATTTTAAGTTCACTTACATATAGTTTTTAACTGTTTAAAAAAATAAATAATTGTTAAAAAAATAAATTGTTTGCTCAAACTATGCAATATTCATTGTACAATCAGAATATTTGTTTTCTACTCCCATTGTGTAATTCTATCATTTTATGGCTGCAAACCGTTGCACAATGATACTCATTACGATACAATTTCATTATTAAACAGGTTCTTGAGAGAGAAGAGAGAGAAGTTGACAAACCAAGTGTTGACAATTAATCATTGAGAATCGTTCTTGTAAATGTTTCGTTCGATTTTCTACTTTAAAATTGCATTTAATATTTTATCCACTTTTGGTTAGGTAATGTGAAACATTATGCTATTATAATCGGTTTCGTAATGAAGTACTTTACCGCTCTAGTGTGGTAATGAACTTCATTACCACATACCACATAGTGTGGTAATGGCATACGAGTAGGGTTATTCTGAGACGAGCACTATTCCATGGTCTACTATTGAGAATAACAATAATTATTCAAATACTTTATTATGAAAATAACTTTGTTAACAATTTTTCAAGTAATAACATGTTTTAATTACTTATTATATACATTAACAACAAATTTCTTGCAATTCGAAATTGTAATTCCTGATGATGTTGAAGCCTGACAATTCATATTAGTATTTAAAATACTATTTTCCCCCATAACTTTCATAGCTATTAGTTTCTTGTTTTCTACTGACGATTCCACATACCCTTCTGCAACAGAAGACGACTTCCATCCACCGTGCCTCTTCAGCATATCCATATCAGCACCTGCATTTGCTAGTAATGAAGCGGACGATCGCCGAAAACAATGTCCTGTAAATCTTTCAGGATTCTGCAAACCAAGATACTTTGCTATTAGCTTTGGAATGCCTCCAAAATTATTTATTCCAACAGGTTGGAAAGCACATTTTCCATTTTTGTAAAATACAAAGAAATATGTACACCATGCGCGTTTCAATTGTTCTCCTTGTTAAGAACAAAGTCGCCACTTAAAGGGGAAAACTAAATGAAAATTTTAATCTTAAATCTAACAACTTTTTACAAAGTGGATAAAACGTTGTACAATAACATCTTATTACAATACTTAATTGGTTACCAAACGGCCTCGTTTGGCAATTTTCCAATCTCGTATTGTAATCAGATGTATCACGACACTAACATCGTAAATAACTAATATTATGTTTGTTCATTTTTGTTTATTTTATTAGCAGTATTTTTTACGTGAAATCTTTTTTTAAAAATTGGATCGTAATTTCAGTTTCAGTTAAAATTATGAAAACGTGCACAAAAAACACTTCTCCCGGTAGCACGTCACATATAGTTTTTAACTGTTTAAAAAAATAAATAACCTCTCTCCTTCCTCGCATGAATCGTAATATCACACTCATGTATTAATATCCATCATTACATCATCGTTTCATAATGTACTAATTTGTATTTTGTTTTCAAGATCCCGTTAATATCGTATGATGTCACCGCATTAAATTGAGTTAAAGTAACATAAACAATTTTATTTCAATTTCTACAAGTATTTATGACAGAGAATTAAGAAAAAATACAATAATTTTTACAAGTCATGGAATGAGTCATTCCCGGAGGGCGCGTTGGCAGGAGGGTCGTTGCGTTACCTTGACTGGCGAGCCGCCGAGTTGGGCAATAATACAACATTTCTGTTGAATACGACTCGCAAATAATGAAAATTACAAAACAAATTGCCTACCTAACATATGTACTACTCGCGCAACTTTTCTTGACGAAGACCTTGCTTCCCCCTCCCTTGAGCGATAAACAATTGAAGGCAAAAGCTTGCAGCGAGCACTGATGACAACATTCCAGGCATTAAAACTTGGTTGGCGCAAAACAGAAGCTAGTCAAAGCTAGTTGCATTCATAGTTGAGAACTTCTGTTCAGCTTTATCTCTCTCTCTCTCTCTCTCTCTCTCTCTCTCTCTCTCTCTCTCTCTCTCTCTCTCTCTCTCTCTCTCTCTCTCTTCCTCTCTCTCTTTCTCTATCTCTATTTGTCGCTATATCTCTCTATATCCCTATCTCTATAAGATAATAAGACCTTTTAAAAAATAAAAGACTTTTTAAAATATTGTAATATAGAGTTATTCATTGAATGTATTATTTTCAGTTAATAAATTGTAATTATTACACTTTGGAGTTATTTCCATCATCTGTATTATTTCTGTAGAGCAGATACATTTTGGGGCTCCTACATCCAACCAATCTTAACAGATGAAGTCTCAAGAGAAAGATGATTTCACAGTTAGGTGACGAATTGCTCTGTTGCTTTATAAATATTATTAATTGTTAAATACGCTTCCGAATTTGGCAGGCGCAAATGCAATCCGACAAGACATGGTCTCCTTAACGGTCGGTTTATTTGCATCGATCATGCATAACTCGTGCGCTCTAGGATCTTCAAACGTATTTTCGAAACCAGAGGTCTCCTGGGATGTTACACTGCATTCTCCAAAATGAGATCTTTTGGGACCTTCTCTACTATTTTGGGAGGTACGTCTCATCTGGGTAAGTCATGATGGCAAGGATTGGGCGTGCAGGATCTCCATCGCACATCAAATTCTATTAAAACACGTTTTGATAACATTCCGTCCTTACAGATGTGGAAGGAAAGGTGCGAGAGAGTCCCACAATTATTAGTTCCCATGCGGGTACGCTAGTTCCATATTCAGTAAATGTATGTGCCTAAATTATACATTCTAGATAAATATTCAGTTATTTGAATTGATATCTTCATTCTGAGGAACATGATTAGATTTGATTATTTATTTTACCCAACTGGTCATAACATGGAACAAGTCATTTTATATAATATAGCCCAATAATATAATACAATATAATAAAGACACAAAACGTACACAATAGAAGCATATTTAACACTACACAAACATACTTAACACAAGCAACTCTTCAACCCACTACATCCGATCAATACATCTTTAAAAAGAACTTCTCGATGACAACCAATGATTACATATAAGGGCATCAGCGCTACCGCGGCCTACTGCACATTTTTGGGAAATTGGATTATCTGTGTTAATCACACCATAATCCACTTAATTTCAATGTGTAATAGTTTCGGCGAATTATCATCAATAATATTCAGAGTAATTACAGAAAGCAATTTTGTTACACTCAGCTCAGCGATTCCATTACTTTGTGCAATAGTGTCGTATGCGGCATAGGCTACCATTGCACTCGGTTAGTGACAGTCCTAGAAGAATTTATGAGGATACTTCTGCATCTAGAAGTAGTTTCCCAGGAGACTGACAGTCACTACACGAGTATAAACAGACACAAAAAATGTATTTGTGTAAAAATACACAAATAACTTGCCGATGCATTCAATGAAATTGATTGAATTAAAGACATGGAAACCCATGCTTCTAGCAGAATAATTTGGAGCGAGATTCCTCTTCAAAAGTTTCTGAAACCGATTCTGAAAGAAAACATGCATGATATTGATGTTGACCACATAAAATTATCAAATTCTAGAATTTAACTTCTTTTGACGTTCTTACAATTTTAAAATACACTATTTTTTTATTGTCACTTTTCATAAATCTTTTGTATCTTTTGTCGTCAGTCGCACACTGCCATCGAAATTTAAATTAAATGATAGTATAATTTACAAATTAAAAAAAATGTATTCCTCAAATCAGTCAACCAAAATACACTATCTTACTTCCTTCTTAATCATGCATATAAATAATTGGTTCCTTGGGTCCTCGCTGTCATAGGTTGCTAGGTTGCATAGGTCATATAGGTTGCATTCGTGAGTGGGCCATACAGTAGATTTTCTACATTTTATTCAATAATATAAACAACCCACCAAAGAATATGGCGCTCAATTAATAAATTGTCATTTACTTGCATAGCCTGAGCGTGATGTACAAACATAACATCATAATATGTATGAGAAACTAAAATTTTGTGGATCTTCAAGACTATTTGAGTAAAAGCAAAGTACAATTAATACATTGAAAAATTAATAGTTAAATTATATTAAATTCTGGTTAAGTTAGTGTTGAAAGTTCCTTAACTCTGTGAAAAATTACGAACATTTTGGGAAGTAAATTACGAACATTTTGGGATTCGGCGGCGCTAGCCGAATTCGTTTACTACGCTCCGTGAAGTCACGAAGGTTAAGCGAATTCGAGACTCGCGGGTTCGTGGTTGGGTGACCGGCCAGGAACCCCGGGATCTACCGGCGTCGAGCCCCTGGCCGAAGGGATAAAAGGCACTGACTGACTGCGACGGGACGAGACTTGACAAATATAGTAATTAACGGAGGAGTACTCCACTAATAAAAAGCACATTATTGGAGGATTACTCCCCAGTGCAAAGCGCTCAACGCCCCTTAAGGGGGCTTGGAGACGCGTTGCGTCAAGTATTTATGAACTTTCTAAATTTTTCCGAACAATTATTAAAGTTTAATGTATGTAATATTTTCTCAATGATAATAATTAATACTATTTTCCTAAAAGTTTAAACGCCGACAGTTTATAAAAATATACGGTATGAGTCACTTCTACCCGAATAGCACAGGGGCTCGAAATTCGTTCGTTCTTTTCATAACCTACGAAACGGCACATGGAACCAAATGTTTCAACATTTCATTTTATTTTAAAGCAGCGCCTTATCGCTACGGTCCTGATAATATTTACCTCGAACCGTTTTCAAAAAGGAAAGGTAGCAACTTGATGTGTGTTAATAAAAGGAAGGTCCATTTAAACCAATTTATCGACGAAATTCGCGGCCAGAACGTAACTAAACCGAAAGAAAGTAAATATCATTGTAAATAACAAATGTGATAAGACACACGCACCTCGGTAACCACATAATACAGTCAAGAACTTAGTATTTCTCTAGGAACCGCTTACGCGCATTGCAGAGGTTGCCACCCAACACTATCCCGCCAAATATTGTGACGTCATTCGGAACATCACTATGGGGGAGAGACAAGAGGCCGGAGGCGAAAGGCGGCGGCTATTCTCCACTGTGATTGCTTAACTAACACTGAAAAATACGCGCTGCATCTCTCCCCTCGCAGCCAATGGTTTGTCGGTTTGTCATCAGGGTTTCTTTCAGTGGCGAATCCTGTTTTATTTGAAGTATACCGCACTTTATGGAAGCTACCTTTACCGTTGTCTTTTATTGTGAACTTTTCTGAAATCTCAATACTACGAAATTCCGTCCTTAATAATTGTTCTATAAGACAATTACACAAATCACTAACTTCTGGATCATAACACACTCCATTTTCACAGAAACTTGAGAGAAGCGTAACTTACTAACGACCAGAGAACTGTTCACCGCAATATTTTGCGTTGCCTACCTACCGTCCAGACGCGCATCCTCCCCTCTCCCCGCCCTTGAAACATGAGGAGCCATAGATTATCGCGGCTGGCATACGGTGACTTCGCCTGCGCTAGCGAATTCTCTGGACAACATTAAGAACTGTTTGAAACTTCTCACTCTAACGCACTTCATAGCGCTTACGCATGCGGAAGACTGGCTCTCGGTAGCTTTCAAAATCTCAATAACGTTTTAGAGGATTACCAAACTTATGAAATATTTTTATACACTTCGAATTACTAAGTATACCGACGGTATATCGGAGAATTCGCCACTGGTTTCATTAGCATTGTGGCTTGCAGATAGCAGTATGATGTAAACTACGCCGCTGCGGATCATTCTGTCTTCGTATCTGCACGCATCTTATGATGCGATTATGACTCCCGAGAATCATGACACAAATAAGCATTTTACATACGGATATTTCCTTTGTTGGCCAATCTCCGGTACTAGATGGATA
This sequence comes from Teleogryllus oceanicus, assembly GCA_964035755.1. Taxonomy (NCBI): domain Eukaryota; kingdom Metazoa; phylum Arthropoda; class Insecta; order Orthoptera; family Gryllidae; genus Teleogryllus; species Teleogryllus oceanicus. The sequence goes on from CAXIVR010000001.1 coordinate 156,905,315, forward strand.
TTTTTCATAGATCAGTGTGGATGAACCATGGATGATCTAATCATGATGAACTAAGGATGGGGTACAGCAAACAAGTGGGGAAGGAAGAATCATTCGCGGCCCGTGCCCCCATTCTAGATTGCTGCTCCAGCATTCTCGGGATGATAAGGGAAACCAGCCTATGAACTCGATTTCGGCAGTCTCCACTAACTCATTAATGTTTAAAAGCTTTGCACAAATTCCCGACAGCTGAAGGGAACAAACCAGCGACCTTCCTAATATGCTCGAACCGTAAGGTGTCATAAGTTTCGTCGCCGCCGGTGTGAGGGCATATGCCTAATTAAATTAGATATATTATATAAACTTTTTTTAATTGTATAAACTGTATTACATACTAGTGGCCTGCAGGATCAAAAGTGCTGCTGAACAATAACATATGAAACAGTTTTCCAAAAAGTATCGCGCCCTCTGCTAAAAAACAGCGAATAAAATACACTCATATAAAACTGCAACAAATGTAATACTTTAACAAAACTCTTCATGAATACCACAATAACATTTATTATAGTATATACGGATGAACAGTACAGCAGTTCTTTACTTAGGTAACAAGAATATAAAATATGTTGCATTCCATAATGCAACACGTGAATAGCAAATATTTAATGGTGGGCAGCCTCTTCCTTTGTTTTACTGCCACATGACTTCAGTTGTATCGTAAGCAATGATGTATTCAGTCAGTACATGCATTATTATACAATCATGCGGAATTACACACTCAAAAATTTGCATTTCCCAGTCAATAGTGAAACTGTTTCATTCTTTTTGGATTTTTCTCAGTTTCCATGATCCAACCAAACCACAACCACATGGCCCCAAGCTATTTAGTTTTATGTCATTTAATGCATAAATTCAAAATTAGTAATGTACACACCTAACTAAAAATATTTTTTGTTGTAGCACAAATATGCTCAAACGATGTGTTTGTCAATTTCCCTCCCAAAAATGTCCATATAAAAAGAGAGTTTGCTCTTCAATGATACCTCAGAACACTAATTTCAATTAAATTATTAAAGGAAAAAAAGTTGAAAAAATATGAAGTATTGTAGGCCCTATTACATTATTTTGTTAAAGTTATTTGTTATTTGTTATTGCCTCAATATCAACAATTTATGTAATACAAGAGTTATAAAACTTTTTGGTTGCAAATGTTACATCCGGCACAAGCTGCCACTGATCAAAATTAAATTAAATAAACATATGTCTGTTCATCAGTGCGAAAAATTATAATTTTCCATAACTTGATGTTCGCTCTAAAAAGTTTTATATTCAAGCTAAATCATTAGTCAGTAAGGAGTCATGACAGTAAATAGGGCCTACATCATAAATTTTCTGATTTATTTGCTCTTTACTCTCATTTTGATTTTGACAGATTTATTTTATTTTCATTATTTAAAGTTGTAATGCAATAAAATATAAATGATTGCCTCATAACACTGAATAGTATTCAATGTTTTCATATTTAATTTTTGTTTTCATAGAATTCCAGATGGTAAACCACCTCGTTTTCCAAAGAAGCCCACTATTCGCCAGGAAGGGGATGTTCTTATTATGGAATGTATCTTAGAAGCAAATCCTGTTCCTGAAATTACTTGGTATCAGGGTGCAAAAGTTATTTCAGATAGTAACAGAGTACGAATGTCAAGGAAAGCTACAGGCAAAGATACTTACCTTCTGACCCTTGAAATCCAAAATCCCACCAAAGAGGATGGTGGCAACTACAGATGTAACGCCTTCAATAATTATGGCGAGAGCAACGCCAATATTGCCCTAAACTTCCAAGGTATGCTATTTATTAGAAGAAAAAGAATGGTATTGTATTTAAGCATTGCAAATCTACAACCCCTGGATTTTTATATCTTGGTAATACCCTTGATGTAGTGTTGCTTGTATAGTTTCCTTTATTTTCTTATTTGTTCTTGATTGTATACATTTTCTAGAATGTTAATTTAATTTATTGTGAGGGTATCATGCTGACTGAGCTTGTAACTATGCTTGATATAATTATTCCTTGCATTCTGAACTTAGTTTTCAGTACAGTTCGCTGGTGCCTGCCAGGAGATATAGTGTCATTTTTGTCACTGTTGTATTCATTTGTATTGTTGTGCCTGTCCCTTGCATGTTTATTCTTTTGTATTTTTTTCTGCTTTTCACACATCCTTGTGTTTATGTTCAGTGTTGTTATCTTTTGATGTTTCCAAATTCTCCTCATTTCTTCTTTATAAGGAACCAGGTATTTTCTACTCTAAACTTTTATTCCTGTTTTAGGTGGAGATGATGCAGCTGGTTATGCCCCCTCGTTTATTGAAAAGCCGCGAATCATCCCTAATGAAACTGGTACACTTATTACAATGCGATGCAAATGTAAAGCTAAACCCAAGCCAGTTGTTACCTGGTATAGAGGTACTACTGTTGTCAAAGAAACAGCGAAAATTAAAATTAAAACGATCGATAAAGAAGAAGACACGTATGAACTCACTCTTGAAATTAAGGTGTGTACCTTACATATGTTTCACAGAATTATTGTGAACAACCATCATGTTAATATCTGTAAATTATGGAAAATATGGTGATTGTGAGAGAAGAATTTGAAATTGTAGCTTTTTCAGCAGAATGAAAACTGACCAGTCCATAATGATTACTTTAATAACTGTCAATAAATTGATAATTAAGAAAGCTAATAACTCAAAGAATAATTTACAATGGTTTACTTTTTCCTGAGTACTTTGTTTTACAACATTTAAATATCTATTTTTAACACAATACAAATATTTTCTCTATAAGTTACAAAATATATGATGTAAGCTGCTGACTTCAGACAGAACAATAGTTAAAGTAACTATGCACCACAACAATAAATAATCAAATATCAATAAAAACCTACTGCACTCCCTCAGATATTTTTTTCAGTTTCCCTGGTATTGTTGGTAATTATTAATTACCGATTCTATGTCTAATTCTTCAATGATAAAACTGTTCAAAACTGAATGAAACAATCTATAAAATAGTATTTATTACTAGCATCATATAACTATTTTTTTAAATTCTTTTCTTTCTTCAAACTGAGGACTCATTAAATGATTCACAAGTTCAACATTTCTTTATGTCAATATTTTTTAGAAGAAAAATGTGGTACTAATACCATACATTTGATAATAGGATCCAGCAGGTCCTGATGGTGGCACATATCGTTGTCATGTCAAGAATGAATTTGGTGAAAGTAATGCTAATCTAAATTTGAATATTGAAGCTGAGCCAGAACCTGAAGGTGATGGTCCAACATTTGTAGAGAAGCCTCGCATAGTCTCTGAACAAAATGGAAAACTTGTTATAATGGATTGCAAAGTGAAAGCAAATCCTAAACCTACAATTATTTGGTATAGAGATGGACAAATTGTAAAAGAATCATCCAAAATATCAATGAAAATTGAACAAAAAGAAGATATTTATTACATTAGGCTGGAATTAAAAGTGAGTCTAGAAAAACAAATTTAATGTTCAATCGCTTTATGTAAGTTGAAAAATTATTTTACTGTGATACTTCTTCCACTGAATGAGATTAATACTGTAAACTATGAACTATAATTTTCATAAGGAATAATAGTCATTTAAGTGACTTCCTCCTTACATAAATTGCTGATATACAATGATATTTTTAAAACTAATTATATTACAGGATCCTGGAGCAGAAGATTCAGGACTGTACAAGTGTAACATTAAGAATAATTTGGGAGAGTTAAATGCTAACCTAACATTGAATATTGAAAGTAAGTAGCTTGACATTAAAAAGTTCAATTTTAATTTAGACATTAAATGTACTACTTTGTAATGTTTCACTGAATCAATTGCATCTGGAAATTTAATTAAAAAGTACTGAAGCATATTTAAATTTTTGTTCAAAAATTGAATTTATGCTAACATTACATTCCAGAAAAGTATTGAAGCTTTTTCTAATTATTGCCTTATTAATTTTTTTAACCAGTTGTCCCAGTTATTCGAGAGAAGCCTAAAGTTATAAAGTTAGTAAAGAAGAAGACTGTTATAGTTGAGTGCACAGTACAATCCAAGTTTGCACCTCAATGTACTTGGTTTAAAGAGAAAACTGCTGTTAGGGAAGACTCACGACACATGGTGAAAGTAGAACAAGTCAGAGATGTAAGTGTTTTGGGTAACTAACAATTATTTATAATGATCCAACTCAATAACAACATTTTATGAAATATTTCCTGTTTCTGAAACTGCACACATGTTGTTGTAGGGTGAGTTTGCTGTGAAATTAGAAATTGAGCAAGTCACTATAACTGACAAAGGTACATATAAACTGGTGGCAAAGAATGAAAAAGGTGAGGCAACTTCTCAAACTGTGGAAATCACTGAAATTCCCGAAGAAGAAAAGGGCAAGAAACCCGAATTTGCTCGTGGTCTCCAGTCTGTGGTTTGTGTTATCACTTATTTTTGCTGTTATTTTACACTCTTCACTGCTAATAATAATGGTATTTTTTCTGCTTTCAGTCGATAGAGGAAGGAAAGTCATTTGAACTTATTGCCAAGTTAGTAGAAATTGATCGCACAGTGAAAGTTACATGGTACAGGTATGTTGAAACAAATAAGAAAAAATAAGTTATATATAACATTTATCAAATAGTCATTTGTTGTGAATGACAAACAACACATTTTAGAAACAAAATATATCTAGACAATAAAACTATTTTTTTTATAATTCAACACAAATTTAAAGTTTTTATGAATTAAATATAGGGTGCTCTAAATGTTGCATTTAATTTTGAAACTCATCAAGAAAATAATATTTTGAAGGAAAAAACAAAATTATTAATAACTTAAGATGATTTATGAATGATAAAGTTATACAGAACATTTTTCCTCCTCCCCCCTTTTTGTGGAAAATGTGTGGAAGTCAATTTTCAGAAATCTTTGACCAACCTTTCTGAATTTTAACATCTCCAGTATTTCATCAAAGGTGTTATTTAGTTTAATTTAATGATATTGTCACATGAAAATTTATTTAATTTTTCATCTGATGTAAATCTTATGTGAATTTTTTGCAGAAATTCTCAAATAGTTCGCGAGAGTTCAGAAGTGTCTACTTCATTTGATGGTTCCACCATTCGTCTCTCTGTTTCTTCAGCAAAGACAGAATTTTCTGGATCATACAGAGTAATTGTCAGTAATGAATATGGAAAGGATGAATCATCAGCTGAAGTGAAGGTCACAGGTATGATTTTAATCTCTTAATACCATTCAAATAAACATTATTTAAAATCTATATTCATTTATGTGAAGAAAAAAATACTAGTGTATTTTCAGTATGGTACTTTCTTCTTAAGTGCATTGTATTTTTATAAAATCTTTCTTTAAAAGCAAAATTCACTTGCAATAAATACTGATTAGTGTCCTTGACTCATATTGTTGAATCATTTGTTGTTCCAAACCAAATTAATTTGTAATTACTTCAAAATGAAAGAAATGCTTTGAAATAGCATGCTTATACTTCTCATTTTAAAATTGATACTGGCTCACTACTGCAAGAGCTTTATATTTAGTATCTTCTAGTGGAGTCAGTTCTATAAAGAAATAATTGCTCCAAAGATTCAAATGAATTTCATGATTATTTTGTGTGATAAAATATTACTCCTTTCATTTACAGAAAAGAAGAAGGTGGAAGAAAAGGTAAGATTAACATGTTTTATTCGGTTGACTTCCTTTCTTTTTCAATCATTTTTTGAGACACAGGATGTCTCTCTAAAAGATCCCTTTTTTCCCTGTTTCAATTTTGCAATAATATGCAACCCGTATTTCTTTTATATAATTAAGTCCTTGTTTACACATTACATGGTTTAATTGAACTATCACATAGAGGGTCCTTATAAATTACCGTATAACATCTTTTCCTTCAACCCCATTTTGAAGAAGAAAAATAAATTTAAATTTAACTGATTATTATCACATTTTAGTTTTTACCTTTTTGTTTGCTTGTTTGCACACCCTGGTTGGAATGGATTGTTATTTATTTTGCATGAAACAAACACATTTCAACAGAAAAAGAAAGAGGAAAAGAAAGAAGAAAAGAAAGAGGAAAAGAAAGAAGAAAAGAAAGAAGAAAAAGGAAGAGAAGAAGGAGGAAAAGAAAGAGAAGAGAAAAAAGAGAAAAGAAGGTGGAAAAGAAAGAAGAGATAATAGAAAAGAAGGCTGAAAAAAAGATAGAAGAAAAGAAACCTGTTCCAGAGAAGGTATTGAAACAAGCACTGTATCTGATGGTTTTTGATGTGTTTGCAGCTAACTCTAACATTTTTTGGTGCTTAATGTATTTTAGTCATCTTACGTAAATTTGTATGTGTATAATAAAGAACTCCAAATCAATTACAGGATATATAAGTGTGTTCATTGTAATTTTGTGTTTCTGGTGTATGAATTTTCTACAATACGAAGTATTTTAAACGGCTTTATTTTATTGTTTATGGCATTAAACAACAGCTTCTTCACATTTTATTTGCTTTATGTGAAATGTTACCTTGCTGTAATTTATAATTTTTTTTACAATGGATTCTTTTCCAGCTTTATGTCTGCTTTCAGTCATGGTAGTTTTAGTCATACTTGCATAATGACCTTTCCTTTTTTTGCTGCTTTCTCTAAATTTTTATACATTTAATTTTGGCTACAGCTTCTGCTTTTATTTTGGAGCAATAACATTATTATGCAATAATGCTTACCTGCTTACATTAATATGTAAATACAAGTTAATGCTTTCTTGAATTACTTTCATTATGTGAAATTCATTCATGTTTTAAATTCAGAATTCTTAAATGTACTTGTTTTCTCCTGTACAAGGATGAGTCAAGTGAATATGAAGAGGAGGAAAGTGGAGAGGACTGGGACTCACAGGAGGTACACTACATCACTACACCAAGCATCTCTTCCGCATGGACAGTGACATACCAAACTCTCATTCCACTCATATGCAAATGCATGATCATATTTATTAGAGTAGTATATTTATAGGACATACATTTCCAGGTATTTTAAATATACTTTACAATTATTACAATCTGTATCACAAACAAAAGATTTTTCTTGAACATTTTTGAAAAGTGTAATTTCCCCAATTTTTGAAGTTTTCAAATTGACCAATGATAGTTTATAGTGAATTAAAAAAAAATTTAATTTACTATTTTTAAAATTTTTAATGACATGCAATTGAATTTTATTAATAGAAAAAAAAATAGTTTTAATTTTTTAATTCATGACAATAATTCTATACCAACAAATTTTTGTCTTTTACACTTGAGTGAATCGAGTGTGGTTTTTATTACACATATTACCAATGAGACCATTCATTCAAATAAGGTGGACAGTAAAGAACTGCTAATCATCTTACAGAATATGCCAAAATATGTAAAGACAAATATGAACATATTACAAGAAATACAAGAAACAAAATACTTCAGTTATCCTGCACATTTACAACAGTTCTTAAAAGAAATAAATGGAATGATAAAAGAATTTTCTAGAAATGCAATATGACTTTCCAAAAATAACTAATTTTAGACAGTAAAATATAGGACACATAGTGAACAGAAACACCCAGAGTTGTGTTGTGCATGGGAAAAACAATATTTACTGTTTTCCACATCTTCTGTCAAATTTATTTTTAATATGTGTCATATAATAAATTCATTCTTTGGGAAGTATTTAAATTGAAAATGCAATAATGCAAAACTAATTTTCAGCTTATGTTGTATAACTTATTTGGTTTGCATGGTCTCAAATGCATTCAGAGCAACATTACTAAATATTTTGCACATTTCACATTAACAGGAGGTCATAGAAAGAAAAATTTCACCAGAAACAAAGGCTCCAGGGCTAAAGGTAAAAACAAGAATATTTTTGTTGATTAAGACTATTTTTCAGAAGGAAATATGCTCCATTTATCCTCTTCATTTCAGTTGGATTCCTCAGTTAAAATATATTATTTTCCTATTAATAGAAAAGGGAATCAATATTATGTTTTTGGTCAGTTTGTGAATATTTGTTAAAATTTCTTCTTAATTTCAGTTTTAGTTTTATTGATTTATTGTTGAAGTTATTGGATTACCAGTTATTTTCAAACAGACAATAATAATAAGGTTTTATAATGTTCCCATTTCAACTGAATGCAAGTGTTTGAAATCATTCTTTGAAATTATTTAATTTATTTACAGAATTCTGTATTACAGTTTTTATTGCCATTGCATTTCTTCTCCAAAATCTTTTATTTGTTAAGTAATAATTTGCAAAAACAGAGTACTAATTGAAGAGAATAGAAATGATCTCGTTTCATTAAAATTTTCAAACAAATGAACAAATACGATCTAAATTGAAGTTACCTAAATTGAGTTTGACTTAGATCAAATCAAGTTAATTATTAACTAATGCATCAAACTTTTCACATCATAACAAAAAGAAATTGAAACACATGTCTACATAAATGCTATAAAAGACGGGAATTTTTTGAATAACACAATAAAATAAAAATACTTTCATACTTCAAATAAATGTGTACACTTTTCTCATGTGATGATATGATTTGAAACTTCATATTTTTTTATTTAAGTTACAAACAAATGTATATAAAACAAGACATATGCTTCTGTGTGTATATTCAGTTTGTTTTTAAAGCAATACACAAAAAAATTAAAATGACATCTAATAAATATCTGTTTTTCATTCTAGCCTAAAGAGCCAGAAAAGAAAGTGGAGCCTAAGAAGGTAAGTGTTTTTTTTTTTTTTTTGTTCTTTTTCTTTCTTTCTTCTTCTTCAATTTATTTATTTATTGCATCATTGTTGGCGCAACACATCTCTTAACCCTTGTTGGGCATTGAGCGCTTTTGCTAGAGTAATCACTATTATTACTGTTATTGAGTAATTACGGTACTGTATTTGTCGAGTCTCGTCATGCCGCTGTCAGTCAGTGCCTTTTATCCCTTTGGCCAGGGGCTTGACACCATTAGACCTCGGGGTTCCTAGCTGGTCACCCGATCAGGACCCCGTGAGTCTTGAATGCGCTTAACTTTTGTGACTTCATGGAGCATAGTAAACAAATTTGGCTAGCATCGCCGGCTATTTTTAAAATGATATATGCTCCTCCTCTAATTAAACTTATGGATATCATTTCAATTTTTCTGTATTTTAATCATTTTGTATTCTAATTGTTTATTGAAAGAAGATAACCACAAATGATTAGGTTAAAATATTATTTTCAGGAGTTAATTAAGTAATTTTATATCATATGATTGTAAAAAAATGATTAATTATTCATCCTTAAGTCTTGGGAACTTCATTTATTTTCAGAAGGAGGAGCCTAAAGAGAAAGTGAATGATGTTGGAGTAAAAATTATTGAAGAGAAGAAAGAGAAGGTGGAAACTCTTCAGGTAAAGAATATTACACAATTTTGCATCATAGTAGTAATGTATTTGGTTAATTCATTCTAAAAATTTCAGCATTCCTGAAAACAAATTTGTTCAATATATTTTTACTTTTTCATTCGTAAGCCATAGTTGAGCATTCATGGGAAACATACTGATAATGTTTCGATAAAATATGACATATGTCAAAATTCTCTTACTGAAATTACACTGACAAGAACAACTAAAATATGAAAATGTTAATACAAAAAACTGAAAATTCCTTCCACCTATGAATTCCTTTTTTGCCTAGTCCTTTTCATTTGTGATCTCTAAGAGAAAAATCATTGCTTTACCAATTTTGAATTTAAAAAAACCTTATCATCCAGTATTTCAACAAATAACTGTCATAACAATAATTTGTAAATAGTGTTTATAAGTGTATCCCTATAATTCTCTTTCAATATTTTATTGTGTGTTCATCAAATAGTTTTCATTCACCTTTTACCTAGGCAACTTACATTAAAAATTCATCATTTGTATGGTTGTTAGACTAAAAATTGTGCAAGTGTGTGTATGTGTTTGTCTATACATATATAGACACATACACACACACACACATTTACTTCTAAAGATGAGGTTACTTCTGTCTATTATACTTTGGTGCAGGAGATTTCTCATCAATTGAAAAGAATCCCCCCAAAAAAAGAAAAAAAGTGGAGTCATTCAGAAACCAATAAAATTATTTCTTAAGTTCAAAATGCTATTGGTGGCCAAGAACATGTAATTAATTTATCTAGTTACAGAAGGCAGCTTTGATATATTCTGATGATAATTGAGACCCATTAATTGATGAACAATGAAATAAATTTGCATGAAAATATTTTTTCATTATGTTTCATCTGACAAACAAGTCAAAGTTTGTATTATTTTATTAGTAATTAACATAGGTAAGGTATACATGACAAATTTACCAAAATTTCCTACATTTTTACCTTATCATATCTCTTCCTCTAACTATCTGGCATGTTTCTCCCTTAGAAAAAGAAACCAGAGCAAAAGAAGGGAGATATCATTCTGGAACCTGAAGAGGTAATTGAAATCCTCATTTCACTGAGCATGCTTCATTGCTAACAACTTTTAATATCTTGAATACATACACAAGCTTAAACACAAAAAAATTTAAATTACAGAAAATTTTAGAATTCAATGTCAAAACACAAGTACAGTAGTTTCACTAAGATTGTGGGTTCACCTGATCATAAACCAGTATTGTTTTAACTAAATTATTGTGAATGCTCATTTATTTTATTATTTAATATATGTAGGAGTAATGATTGGCATATTCAGTTGTTATTGTTTTTTGTGTAGAATGTCGCTCTTAGAATCCCTCTGCTTGGTACTATAGAATTAGGATTTGCTTTTTGAATAACTTAATAGGAATTAATTGGAATTGGAATTAATTGGTACATATTGGAAAAATCTAATGAATTTTCATTTACAAGTTTGCAATGACTTTGAAAGTATGTGTGAAAGAAACAGGTGCCTAATAAATTCATATTTTGAATATTTTGGGAGCACAATAACACTAGTTCTGGAATTTTTAGACTTCTTGTGTTACTAGAATGATAACAGAAGCAATATTACCATTGTCACAGAAAGTCTCATGAACAATATGGGCACAATGGGCAGTTGAAATTTCTTATTTATGGGTTTTGTAAACAACACAAACCGTTTCTCACTATCTTTTTTATGTGAGACTAGAAGAAAAATGTTATACTGTTTTTAGTAAGCACTATTCAATAAATCTGTGTCATCAATGATGTTTGTTGAGGGAAAACGTTTATGAAACTTTCTGTTTATTGATTCTTGAAATATATTAAATAAGACTCTCTTTTATATTTAGTAGGTATTTTTTGCTTGAGATTGATTTTTGTTTTTACACTCAAAAGCTTTTTTATTACTTTTTTACTTTCTTTTATAGTATTGATATTTTTTTATTATTAGCTATAGAAGTATAGCTTTTTTCCTTTTTTGTCCACGTCTTATGTTTTGTCATGATTGTCTTTTGTCATGAGTATTGTCATGTACTGTCAAGTCTGTCTAATGAGCCTTGTCTGTCCATGTCTGTCTTGGTAAATTTAAAATGCTTTTTTCTTCAATTTTCAATTCTGTAATTAGTTCTTTCATTACTACTCATCCCTCCAAAGCAACATTCTTCTCTATGGTGTCATAGTTCTCTGCAGACAGTGGTAAGACAAAATGTCATGACATACTCCAAAGAAGGTCGATATATTTTTGGACTGAGAGTGTTTCTTAAAAGGGTGAAACATAATTTTCTTCATCGATGCATATGTCCAATGTTCAAATTCCAAAGGTGGAGCAGAGAAGTGTCCGTGTTGAAATGAAATCAGAAGAAGTGTCTCAGACTACTATACAAGCAGCTAAAATTACTCAAAAAGCTGTAGAGGTTGTTGAAGAGAAAAAGGAACCAAAGTTCAAAATTATTAAAAAGGGTATTCCAAAACCAAAAGAAGATGAAGAAAAGGGCTTCCCATTTGTGAAGTTGAAGCCTGTAGCACAGAAAGAGAAAGAAAAGGTTGAGAAGGTTCAACTGGAGGAAACACAGGTGAGCCGTGAAGCACGGCCAGACAGTTTTCAAACCCCTTTGTTGTCACAACAATTATCACCCATTAAATACCCTTTTTCTGTTACCGTTATTCTGTACTGCCAGCCTGTTCTGTACCCTGCTCTGCCAGCCAAGGTTAATCAAATTTTTATGTCTTATCTTTCTGTTTCTATATTTTTTAATGAAAATGTCCACTCACATTCACTATCAAGCTCAGAAAATTAAATATTAATGAAATAGATACTTGGCTGTCTAGAAGATGCCACCTCCTAGACACAATTGCAAACATTTTTGGCATCATGCTGTGACCTTCCTCATGGCAATATATTAATGAAATATTTTACGTTCTTTTTTCTTTCTAAAATCAATTTCTACATCTACAAAAGAATGCTTCAGTAATGGATAGGTTAAGTTCCAAAGTGAAGGAAAACATTTATTAGAAATATTCTTCAAGTTTTTAAAAATTGAAATACCCTAAACTTTTTTGACATAGTCATCATTCTTAAAATGAAACTATGCCATGAACATAGATCCTAATAAAAATGGAAACATATATACTTCTAAATTTGGATCACTAAAGGTCAATTAAACACTAATTAAGTATGTGAATAAACAAAATCTTTAGTTATTTTAGGACATAAGTCATATAATCTAATGTCTATATATTTCAATAATGTGTACACTATTTTTCATCTGTGATAAGGTCAATGAGATAATTGATCAAACATTGGCAAGAGTTTTGTTCACACCATAATTTGAATTTCCAAAGTCATTTTTCTACTACTTTAAATATCCCAGAGATAAAAAATACCCTGTATTATCTGCACTCCAATTTAATTTGGTGGGTAAATCATATTTGAATAGTTCAAATGGCTTAAAAGATTGCCTAAGTCACCAATATTCAGCAAATGCCTTTTCTTTCACGGCTGGCAGAGTTATGTGTGTTCCTGAACCAATTGTGATCTCATAAAACTAACAGATCAGCGCAGTAACATTCAGAGATTCAGTCTCCTATGCTAAAAAAAAAAGAAAAAGAAAAGGAAAAAAAAAAGGAAAAAAAAAAAAGGAAAAATAAAAAAATAAAATAAAATAAAATAAAATAAAAAACTTCTGAAAACAACAAATGTAATTTAGAAATCAAATGTGAATTAAATAAACACAATATTTTCAAAATTAAATATTATTCTTTAAATGAAAATGTGAATATTTTCAGTCTAAAAGCAGGTAGATAAATAGTTGTCAACAAACATAATGCAGAAATCTGAACAATATGAATTTAATAAACCCAATATTTTCAGAATTAAATATTATTCTTTAAATGAAAATATGGTTAATGACTCTGATCTCCAAAATTGCTAATGTCTTACTAAATAATTTATTACAATTTTGAAATGTTCAATCCTTGAATGCAATTGTTTCTTACTTGTCTGATGAACCTTTTTGATTTGTATCCTTTTCACGTGATTCAATAATATTATTCCAAGCATGGATGCATTAGAAACATTATGAATTACTTACTTATTATCATTTTAAGATAATAATAATTGATTTTCTTGAAGTGTTTATGCAGAAGTACCTATATATGTTAATAACTTAAATTTTCTTTGCATTACATGATAAACTTAATATTCATTGTAATTAAATTTATATTTTATATAAAATTATTTTATGAAGATTGAAAGTTCAAAGTACTCATGTGGAACATTGTTTATTCCTCTCAGCAAGACACCTCTTATAATGATAATAATCAAACTCGTAATTTTTATCTTTAACTCATTATTACAACAATTTAAACACACTCTTGATTTCTTGTCCCTAGCTTCTTGCTGCAAAGGTAGAAAGCAGAAAGTCATCACTAGTAGAAGAACAAATACATTTAAGAAAGGTAGGGTAGTGTCGGTACTGTACATCGGGTATATGCACGAGAATTGTCTATATGTTCTTCCCGATAATTTAAAAAATGTGCTGATTTAACACTATATCGAATTTATTTTCCAAAAATGCCCCATGTAAGACACAGGGGTAACATTGTTGTTAATACGAGTAACAAACATCGAAAAAAATGAAATTTCAACAAATACTAAGTGTGATCACTGAATATTTAGCAAACCGTTTTGTGTTGAGACAAAGTTAGGCGAGATTGCTGTCAGTAAGCAACTGCGGTTGAACTGCAACTTTTTCGTCTATTCTTTCTTTCAGATATTTATATGTTTATTTTCTGTGTTATTTTCTGTAATATAAATGTATTGTGTGTAAATTTATGTTGTGTGTGTCTTTGTGTATTTATGTTTTTATTTTATGTTCAGTGGCCTGTCTGTTGTGACACAAGGTCCACTTATTATGTGTTTTATGTTATATGTTTTATATTTATATAAATTTATATTTTATGTTCATTTATGTTTCACTCTATCAAACTTCTTAACTAACTGTTTCTTTGTGTTGAAAACACTGTACATTCTCATCCATCCTTCATTTCAAACTCATTGATGTTTGTTTCATTCTTAATCGAATGTTGTCCAAACATGAAATTACAAAAGACACTGTCTAATATTTTCACGACTAACTTTCACAGATCCGCGAGGCAGAACCGGAAATCCTGAAAAAGACAGAACGGCGTCAATCACAGGTACAGAACACTTTCCAAGGAGCACAACTTGTAAACCTGCGTGTGTTTTCATAATGCCATCAGTCAATACACATTTTTCTATAATGGACACGTGTGACATCACACACTAACAACATGATACTGTGGCGGTTTGCACATTTTTTATGACACTAAACCGACCTTCATTGATGAAAAGAGGCAAAAGAAAAAAAGTAATGTATAGGCTACCTAATGTAATTTGCCAGCATTTGGTAATGAAATGAATAGTTCATGGACGTTTATGTCTCTACTCATTTTCAATCGATGAGGTACACAAAAAGAATCACTTTTGAACTTTTCTAAATTCAGAATGAAGTACCTACCTAATAGAAGCTGAGATCAAATGTGAATTTGGTTTAAACAAATTTATTACAACAAATATAAAGAATACAGTTGAGCTCTAAATAAGCACAATTTTAATTGCTGAATTTCTATTCATTTGAAAAGTTCTGAATTGGAGCTTTTAAAAAAATTTATTTCATACTTTAATGGCATCATTCACTTTTCGTCTAGTGACGTATTTTATCTTCTAATGGACATCAGAATAATAACAATAATCATAATAATAATAATAATAATAATAATAATAATAATAATAATAATAATAATAATATTTATTTTAGACTTACAGATAGTATCAAGCAAAGTCTGTCTAGAAATTATTTAAAATTACAGTAAGTTAATTACATTTTTTCTTCATTCTTACGTAATAAATTACAAATTTATATTATCTTGATAAATTATATGCTAAAAATATACATAGTTTACTTTTTGGAATATAAAAACCATTACTAGTTTTTATATTCTTTGTACTTCAGTTTAGAATAAACAAAAATTCCAACACCACATGTCCATTTATTGCAATGGTAATTTAAGATTTAAATGAAAATTGTTTAGTACCCCATTCCAGATGATGTTCTCTGGTGTGTTCACTGTATTACGGAGCAAACACTTACTTGTCATATTCAACACCACACAATTATACAATACCCAATTTTCAACTCATCGACTTCTTGCCCCCAGTTACTTAGCGGAATTATGCAGTTTACATTAATCGTTTCTAACTGCTCTGGCCCGTATGATTTTCCCTTAGGTTCAGGAGGTCAGGACAGAGACACGACGAAAATCGTCAGTTGTCCAGACAATGGAAGAGAAGGTAATCGTTTTCAGATGTGCAGCTTAAGCAGTCCCATTGCTTTGTATGAAAATCCAAAGCTTTTACAGTATTGTCTGAATGGGAACATTCTGCCGGCTAAGCTATTAAATTTCGTGAACAGTAATGTACCGTAACTCAAATGTAGTGCTTATGTTGCACTGGGGCAACGGCAGCTTCTGAAAATATTAAAAAGCGAAGGGAATGTTCAAAATTGAAGAAAATACATTTTAATTGAATTTATGATAGTTAATTTATACATTAATTCCTGTCAGTGTATTTTAATTTATAACCAGTTTTAAAATAAAACATAGCTAGTTTTATTACTCTTTTTACGTTTTTTATAGCACCCTTCCCCCTATAGAGCCCAATGCGCTGAGATTTTGAATCAGTAACTTTTCTGAGAAGATTTGTGAGGCTAATTATCCCAGATGTTTCCGCGATTACTTGATAACGAAACCATTACAATAGCGATTCCTAGAAACTTATTTCCAATGTGCATCCTTTAACTTATATTATTTCTGGGCGTTCTTTAACTATTAGGGAGGACGCACTTTATATGTTTATTTAGAGAGCCGGCTTTGGACGGCTTTGCCGTCATCATCAGTCTCATCGAGCAGCGCAGTCTCCCGGCTTTTGACACATGCAGCGAGACTGATGATGACGGCAAAGCCATCAAAAGTCGGCTCTCTAAATAAATATACGGAGATGACTTCTTTTATTTCTTCATGTTATTATGTCAACAACATCGTATCAGAATTCCCACAATTCATAAATCCAGGTTCGAAAGAAAATTTTTTTAGTTAGCCGATATGTGATTAGCCTTTGTTATAAGCTTTTTTGCAAACATAACCGAAAGAAAGACAATCTATTATCACATAAAAAAGATATTATTCATAATGAGAACTGAAATACTTTCTTTAGAAAGCTCTTATCAATAGAAACATCTTTGGTGAGTAATGCGCTAATGGGTGTTTTGAGAGTTCTAAGGAGAGAAGTGCCAAGTAGAGTACGTACGTTGTGCGAACCTGCTTGAAACACTATTCTAGAAAGAAAGGGTTAATTTATTACATTATTTTTGGGTCTGCGAACTAATTAATTTTGCGGAATATCTGTACTATATTATTCAATTCATAGCAATGTAGAAGCAGCCGGCAGAGTTCCCTGCGTACGTTATATTGTGTAGTTAGTTCAGTTTTTGGCCCCGTAGATACTATTGTGCCTAAGCCTCAAAGCCATGCCCATTCCAAGCCATAATTCCGCGTCTATACGCTTCATCGACTTTTTATTTTAATTCTTCCTTTGTTTTCTGTTTTACTTTCTAAATGTTGGTAATATGTTTTTATTAACGCATGTGTATTTGTTGTGTGTTTTACTGACCCAATAGAGCAGCGAAACTTTTCTACTCGTACCGAGTTGTAGTAATTTCATCATCGTTGACAATAATCTAATTCATTTAAATTGTGCTGCAAGGTTTGGTGGTAAGACAATTGGTAAGTCCCATACATTTTTCTATTAGATAATTTTGATATCAACAATCGTTACATGCAATTCAAAAACTATTTCATTTGGAACTCTTCGGGCTTCAACTTCATTTCATGAAGTTATTGGTGCGTTTCGATGAGGCGATTTCAATTGAACAATATTAGTTGATCGATCAAAATTAAATAAAATCTGAAGTGAGAACCTTTGTTGCAAGAGGGTTTATTGACCTTCTCATTGATTCATTAAATTTTGAACCAGTCAAATTTTTTCGATTAACTTAAGTCGTTTTATTAAACTCGCCTCGTGAGAACTGCCTTGTGATATCCACATTTCAGTTAAATGAATGTATCGATCCGTAACATCTAATACATATGGCAGTTTGTTATTGGACTACAAAAATGAATCCAAAAATATTTTAAGAAAATACATTTTAGCTCAATATAAAAATAAACACCTTTATGGGTTTTTGCTTAAAAATTTAAAATGAAAATCACATGTTTTATTTGATTTGCTTCTCTTTCGATTAATATTAAACTATTGTATTAAAACTTTAATATTAGTTTTCATATCTTGTAAGACACAAAAACTGTATGATCACACCAAAAAATAACGTATCCCTGATTTTGCAGGTCGTCCGCGAGGAAGGGGAAAAGAAAGTTACTCAAGAAAGAAAACTATCAACACAAAAGGCAAGTTCATTTTTAACAACTTTTTTATTCATACATTGTAATGATTCTTGCATGAGTTATATCACTTACGGATAGTGAATTTTGAATCATAGAAGCATTGTATCCAAAAATAATATTTTGAAATGAAGCAGATCTACATTCCTCTTGATATGGTTTATAATTTAATTAATTATTTTAAAAAGCAAATATCATTGTAGTATATGGAAGAATAATACAGCTTTCTTAACAAAAATGGCTTCCTTTACAATTCTAATTAATCGGCACCATTGACCAATGTGTACGTTGCGTTCAACTTCTCTGGTGTTTCTGTAGAGTAGACGTAGCTTCCTGCTATAGCAACCCACGCTTTTTGGATGCTTGGAGAGCCGCTTCACCCTCGCTTGGCTTTGAATCATATCTGGCTCGCATGACTTGATCATTGTTGGCGGGCGTTCTCGATTATCCACGTTTTAACTCTACACTTCGAGATCAACTGCAAAGTTCCCCGATATTGTTCCAAACGGGCACACTTGCTGGCAGTACGGGGTGTGCTGTCCAGTCAATACAAAATTGCGTCGTTGGTAAGTTAAAAATGTAATTGTTTTTATACAAAACGAAAACATGGCTGTATTAATCGAGTGTAAAGATGTTTCCTTTACATCGTTCTTAAAATATAATTGCATTCAGCAGTAAAAAATAGATTTATTTTGAAACGAAAGTCTAAATGTGTCGTAACTACTTGTTGTCCCAGAATTATTAATGTTCCATACTTCTAGGGCATGTTGAGAGGTCAAATATGATGCCATGTGGATAGCACCAGTGAGTCGAGCAATCAGTAGTAAATGCCACGTGGAGAACTTATATGACTATATATCAAATCAAAATATGACGGAAGATTAGGAACAGATCTTCATCACAATCTTAGCTGCCACATTCGTCGATCGTCCAGTTTGTAGTTCCGGATGATAGATACTGGGCCACTTGCTCTTTCCTTCAACACCTTCTTGTGTATTGTTCGCGCGAGTTTTTCTTGACACGTGAACTCCATCCATAGTTCTTGCCTAGCGCTAAATAGTACGGCCCGTTCAGATACTTAAGTCCGACTCGTAACGGAACGTACCACAAAGCTGCCATCATTATCCTTAAACCTTCAAATTTATCGTATTTCTTTTCCGGTGCGTTGATTAGGCGTTTACATGTGTCTTGTTCTCATATTTTACGTTTTTTTACTTTTGTTTTGCTTCAACAATTTCGGTTTACTATTATTTGATTTACTTATTTATTTTTTCTTCTCTTTACATGACGTTAGCTTATTCACCTCGTAAAACTCTTTATTTGGACATCTGTATTGAACACGGTTAACTTCATAACTTTGTGAAAGACATGTAGATTAACTATGGTAGAGGAAGTCTCAGGACCTTCTCAGGAATGCCACCAATCGGAGAACGCCACCAACTCGACGTCGTAATATCCACACTTCGTAGGGGATAGAGGAAAATTATTGCTTTAGAGGTGGAATGCAGTCAACAGAATAAAGAAAATAAGATACCCCTAGCCCCTATTGCCCGAGCTTTAGAGGGCAACCATTTACGAAGGTGTTAGCATTGCATCCGTGAATAGAATAAAAAAGTTTCGCAGAGGCTAGTCACATGAAACTCCTGACAAGAAGGTACTTCTGTCGTTTTCATTAAATAAATGTACGACACGTTATTTCAAAATATTAAGCAACTGTTTATTTTTCCGCGTATGGTGAGTGTATGAAAGTTTTTTAATTGTCAGAACAAGAAATGGGAAAAAATCTTTCTGGATGATTTTGACAAACGGGTAATTTGAAACACCATTCGAGATTTTTACATTGCGCAGAAGGTCGTTTCCGCTATTAAGAAACTTAATGGATTTTATTGAATTCTGAAGGCTGTGGAACATGAAACGGTTATTAGTTTGCAACTTGCTGTTTATTTTCTTCAAATTCACTCAGCTCACATGAATGGCAGAGCTCTTTGTGTGTCTCGGGATTTATTTTAAGATTGTAAATAAGACTTCTCGATATTGTTTTGTGGTGAAACGACATTAGTTATAATGTCGGCTAAGTTATAATTAGTTTGAAAATTAAGTCCAAATTGAAAAGAATGTTAGGCCGCCGCCAGTACGATCCTGCTTCTTCCAGAAGCATAGAGTTTGTCTAATCACAACCGAAAACATTTTTTAATTCCCCTTCTCATGAAATTGAAAGCTTTACTAACCCTTTTCCGAAAAAGCTATTTGATAACTAATCAGCGTGTTATTTCAGTTGTGCCATAATATTTTTACCACCGCTTGGAGATTCGTTAATCCGCTTCGCTAACTCATTGGCAAAATTTTCAACAATTATATTACAAATATCTTTGATACATTTGCTTACTCTATTAGGTCGAAGAGGAAGTAAAATCTTTATCTGCATCCAGACGTGCATCTGCAGTAGAGAAAAAATCTATCAAAGAAAAGGTAGGACATAGTTTAGTTAAGCTCACTACTTTATTCGTTTTATACAGGAGATTTCAGAATAAATGTTACAAACTTCTAGGGCATGTAGAGCGTCACGTTTTTACGTGAGTCTCGTTTTGCCAATGAACATATGAGAAATTACATGTAATTTACATAAGAGTTATACATGTCATTTTACCCTGACTTTTAGGCAAATTCGTATGCATTGCTGTTCGGCAGGTCACGTCCTAACGTGACAAGGCAAGGAGATTTCATGAACCTGCCTAATGATTGTGCATTCGAGGTTGCCTAACAATTAGGAGCAAATGACACATATAAAAGCATATACCGTTTATATGCAATTTCACACTATATGTTCATGGGCAAAACTGGTCATTTCCCACTCCTCTACAAGCCCTAGAAATTAGTAACATTTATTCTGAGGCACCTGTAATTATTGTGTGCATCTTATATTTCATTTAAACGGATCATTTTCCTACGTACACAATACATAATATGGTTCGGTTGAGGTAAGTGTATTGATTTACTACAAGGAATATCGTAAGATTTCTTAATGAATTGATTTTTAGTTCTCTCGCAAATGCTTGGTAGTGTAAGGTGTCCATATATCATTCCCTCCCCCTCCCCCAGGTATTTCTTTCCATTCGTAAAAACATTGCAATGCAAAAATCTAAAAGAATATTAGTAACCTGGAAATCTTGACAGGTCTCCGGGTATCCGTTTAAAAGTATGTTTCTAAAATGAACAAAAACTTACAAGTGAAATCACTCAATTTTCAGCATTTTAAAAGCATGTTCGATTATTTCTCCATCAAACACCTATCAAATTTGAAAACCGAGCGCCTTTAGCCCGTATCGTAATCGCCCGGTGTCAGTGTGGCGTAAGATAAAACAACGTTCATGCCTAATTACTATTAGTGCATCTTTCAAGCCAGGAGTGACAATTTACAAATTCTTCAAGGTTTTAATTGGTGTTTCGAGTTGGCGAGGTTCGAATGAGTGTTGTTCGAGTTTGAGAAGTTTGAGTGTGGTTCGAACTTGAGAGATTTGAAATAATGCGGTTCTATTTAGCAAGATTCAAGTTATTTTTCTCATTTAAGCCCTATCCCATCCATGTATTCATTGCATTTTCGTATTTGTTAAGTGTAATAAATCAAATATATTTAGTGTTAATTGTTGGCTTGATAGACACAACTCAAAACATTTGCACGCACAAAATGAATCTAAAAGACCCCTGGGGATATTACGTATTCTACAGGTGTCTCAGAATAAGTGTTACAAACTTTTAAGGCATGAAATAGGGTAGAAGATTAGCAAGTTTTGCCAATGAATATTATTTAATTAACATTATTTACTTATAATAATATAGTGAGAATATGGAGAGAAATATCATATAACAAAGTTACACATGCTTCTGATTGATACACATTTCTTAAAGCAATGTTGTTCGGCAGTTACACGAAAACTCTTTGGGTGCTTAAGAACGTGGTCTATAGTTTAATTTTTCTATTATGGCCGATGACATTAGGTCATTGTTATACCTCCTGCCTTATAAAATGAATATTTGTAATTAATTCGCGAACGTCTTTCTCAACGGGGCTCGTGGTCTCAGAAATGTGCATACCACTGTTAAAAATATTCAGTTTATAAGGCAGGCGGTGTAACCTCCCGTTGACCTAATAATCGGCTACTATAGAAAAATGGAAGTATAATACCAGTGCACGAGGAGTTGCCTAGTAATCAGGGACAAATGCCACATGTGTAACTTCATTTTATGAAATTTTTCACTACATTTTCATTGGCAAAATTCGTTGATCCTTTTTCACAAAAAGCAAAAAGAAAATGGCATGCCGCTTGTTGCGAGTAACTGATGCGTTAGAGAGGTCCTTATACTTCGAGCCATTTTTTATTGCCATGACTTCTTACTTTGTTGTAGGAAATTTGCATGTTTTTTGTGCTCAAACTATGTTTTTATTACGGTAATTGTTGCATAATTTTCTATTTCATATTTCAATTTAAAATTTCAATAAAAAATATTCCAAGTAAACCAAAGTACAAGGGTGCCTTGTGCCTTGTACCTTGGGGCACCAAACGTTGTACCTCGGGACACCCTCCTATAAAGGAATAAAGAAAACGTAGAGATATTCACGAAAGGAAAAACATTTATAAATTTACAATGAAACAGAAGATCTACAAAAATAAACAAACTAAAGTTACTTTCAAATAACTTCTTTTTTACCTTTGATATTGTCTTTAGCAGGAGCATTTTTGTTTTTCGCCCGCGCTTTTGGGTTTAATGGGCACGATTTTGTTTTTAGGGATACTTGGGCTTCGATTTTGTTTCTCTCTGGAGAGTGTGATAATTCCCTTGACTTTCCTGGCTTTCAGCCACCCTTTAGCACTTTATCCAGCTTTTGGTCATTTGTCTCTTCTGATTGTGGCGATGTACTTGTAGTTGCAAGTAAATTTACGTTATCCAATGATTAATGTGCCATAAAAATAGGTTGTTGACATTGGTATTGGTTCCTGATTGTGACAAACCCGAATTCTTAAGTCTTAAGCGGGGATAGAATTAGCAGGGGGGAATATATATATGGACACCTTACTACATAGATGCAATTGTTGGAAGGTTCGTGTTTTTCTCCGATTGTTCTTGACATTAAGTCTTTGTCCAAATAATTGCTGTGTAAATAAGTTCGTATTTACACAGTTCAATATTTGCTAAATAACAATATTAATTTGACAAGTGAAACATATCCTTTTGTAAATTAATTGGGTGTGCATTGTACTTCAAAATTTCCCTCACAATAGAAATTTATGCAAAATAAATAAGTGAATGATTCTTCCTACTTACTTCAGATTAGCATGTACTTCTTCGAAGGTTAGTAATAATTAAATATCGTTTGACAATGAGTTTGGTTGATTCAGTGGTTAAATGATCAACTCATTGAATATTGTATAGTAGGGGAGAAGCATTATGAGGCCCCATCTATACTAATACTTCTATGTAATAATTAATTTGAGCCTTCCATTTGAAACAGTTTTTAGGACACTATCTATCAACATTATATTCCATTAAGTCTTCTAAGTTTCATTCTTCAATATTTTGGGTTGAAACATTTCAATCCAACTAAAATTTCATTATATTTTCATAAACTTTTATCTTGAAAATATAGATACTTATCTTTTTTTAAAGCTGGTGGATGCTGAAAAGATTGAACCACCTAAGATAGAACACACTCCAAAGCCAGAAAAGGTACACTTTCACTCATACAGCAATGGTAGACTTATAGTGAACTTGCAAACTTATACTAACTTCTGAAGCGGATGCAAGAAATGCTTAAGGGGAGGATAGCAAGTTCTTTGTATGAAACAAGTTTTTTTGGGGGGGGGGGTACTGCAAATTATTTCTCGCCATATACAGGTACCTGAGAATAAATGTTACACAAACTTTTAGGCCATGTAGAGGGATCGGAGATCACCTTTTTCCCCATGAACTTCAAATGTTAAATTTCATATAACGAAGTTACACACGTAACAATTGCCTCTGTTGAGCAACTCCTCATACACCAATATTCGGCAAGTATACGAAATCGCTTTGACTGCATCATATTGTGACCTGCCAAACAGTAGTCCGTAAGTAGTTACTTAACCATCAGTGGAAATTGTCACATGTGTAGCTTCATAATATGATATTTCCCACCATATGTTCATTGGCGAAAAAGTGATCATCTTAGATCCCTCGACATATCCTAGAAAATTGTATTCTTAGGTACCTAAACATGTATTCAAATATGGGTTTAACAGGTTTATAACAAATTAAATATCGTTTTAATTTATTAAGATGGGAGTACGTATATTTTCAATTTTCAAGTGGAGGAGATGCATCCCTCTTGGATCCGCTCTTAACCAACTTTTTTGACAGTACCGAAGGAAAACTCTAACGAAGGTTATGTAGATATCAGAGACGTATTGTAAAAAAACATTATATTTTATTATACTTCCAGGATTCGAAATTAATGTTATTTATTTAACACGAAAATACAAACTTAGAAGGAGCTAGAAAATGTAAAAATAATGTAGTTATTTCGATTCGAGAATAATCTGTGTTTCAAAATTGTTCCAAAGTATTCACTGTCTTTTGCTGCATTACATAGTTTCGAAAAAGAGCATGAGACAATTGTTTAGACGCCAAGGTAATTGTCTATGAGACTAATGAAAAGCAAAACATGTACACTAATTTATTAGTGTGAGGGCTATAAACTAAATTGCAATAACGATCTGATAGATCATTCCAATTCATCCAGTAGGTTGTCATTAGTCATTGTTTCTGTATTTACCCTTCAGAGTTCATGATATCCTGTATCATTACCACCTTTAATCTAACGAGATGATACTGAAACTGTTGTGAGTGACCTTATTCAGTACGCGAATACATAAAAATGCGATACATTAAAAGACATTGACATTACATCAAATTTTCTTTTGTCATCATAGTTTACAAAATATTCATGTTTTCTTGGCTCTTATATATTTCAATGAACATTTATGAGAAGAAATTATTCGTCACGCAATTATCTTTAGTAACCCATTATCCATGAGAATATTTCTTTTAGAAATAATGAAGCATTTTAGAGCATATTTCACAAGTATGCTAAAATGTATCAAAATGAAAAAAATTATTAATGAATATTAAAAGTACGGATTTCGTAATATCGTTTAATGAACAAATACTATTGAGTCGATAAAAAAGCATTTATTAGAGGTGAATAAACTATATGTTAAAAAGAATATGATATCTTGATGACCAAGGGGCCCTAAAAGGGACCCTCAATAAATAATCGAAATCTCAAGGTAATTGAAAACGGGTGAGTTGTCCATCATAGTTCAACATCAATGAGTCCAACGTGTATGATATTTAGAATGTGCAAAGACGAGGAAAGTCATATTTGCCCTAGTCTTTGCCACATTCCTTTCACCCTTTCCGAAACGTATTATCTAATGGATATATTGTGAATAATGTCATTTCTTAACAGAATACGATATTTATTATTCGTTAAATAGGTGATACCTACTAGCTTTGAATAACTAAAATATAACAAAAGAAAAAGTGAATTTCCCAACTCCTAACCACGAGCCAAAATATAACGTAGTATTAAAATGTTAAGAAATAGCGAGTTTTTTTTGTCCCATCAGACCCCTGTATTTGGAGACTTTTAAGCCTCCCTGCATGTAAGGCACTACGATCCATTACGTAATGCTCTGCAGACAGAACGTTCAGGTAACAAATCGTTCCATATTATAATGGCAGGCACAGTGTTCCAAATCATAGCAAATTGCTTCAATTACCATTGGCGCTCGCTGACAAACGCAGGTCGACATTTTGCTGGCTGAGTTGAGAGACCACGATCAGGTTTTCGCCAAGATTTGGAAAGTGTTCTCTTTCACAGTTACAAGGCGGTGTTATAATTTTACGTGCGTAATATTATTTTTCACGAGCCTTTAAGCAAATTTACACCTACCTAATTATGAGAAAAGAACTGCAACTGCTCGACTACTATCGTTTTACTATCGTCGTTCAAAGGATAGCGTTGTAAGGATGGATTTTAGTCACCTGTTGTTGATTGTCTGAAATCATAGTTTTCATGGAAAATTAAATAAAATTTTATTCAGATTGTTGAAACTTATCGTCTTGTAAAGCAGATATTTTGTGGCTGATATTTCCTTTTAATATTAAGAGAAGAACGCAAGAATCTGCTGCTATGGAGGAAACAAATCTCATGAATCCATACCTTGCGACAGGTTTACAAGATGATGAAGAGTTAACACACGATGTACAGTGCATAATGATATACAATTAAACAACAGTTTATGTTTTCCCTCTCAAGTGTTACTGTTCTGAGCTTGCTTAAAGAATTAATTTTGCAGAATCCAAAGACGTAAGATTTGCGGCAGCACACAGTAATTAGTACCTAAATGCTCTTGATGACATATTTGGAATAATTTTGAAACACTTTTGCCCAAAATATTATTTCAGAATAGCAGGTAGTCATTGGTAATTACTATCCGTATTGAAATTGAAATGGCTAATAATTTACATTTAACATCGATGCGTAAACAAATTCTATTTGAAATTAAACTACTTAAGAATTGTTTATCGTAATAAATGTCTTCTATAAAACATTCTTCTATTAGAAACATTTTGTATTTTCTTCTATTTTAATCAAAGATGAATAGATAGTTCTTAACAATGAAGTCGCATTATTGCGTATTCCTAGATGCGTAAAGGAAGTGATGTTGCGGTACATAGTAGTCAGGAACGTGAGGAAGAAGTAGAAACTGTTACTACTACCACTACTACCACTACCACAAAGGCACCGAAGGTGAGCAGGTCTGGTTTCTAAAACACTGAGTATTTTAAAATGTTGGTCAAGTTTCTACCTGTAGATTTTGAGTAGATTTCCTGACAGAGATGCATGTTTAGCTTGTAGAATGCTTAATCATCATCGTTTTCAAAGTGAATTGTCTAAAACATTATTATAATAATGGCAATATATTATCATCTTGTAGAAGAAAATTTAATGGTCAATATCGCGTTTTAGTCTGCTTTCAAATGAAGTATGCATTTACTCTTCACATCGGAAAACTCATCGTGTCGTTTTATTGCTGTTGTTGGTTTTGTTTATTTTTGTTTTTTCCATCAATTGAAATTCAGCGATAAAGTGGCATGCTAATGTTTTTCTGTTTTACATAATGACGTTTTCAGAACTTGAAGTACATTCCATACATACGACTCTAATAATGAAATAGTAATAGTAATATTTCATATGCACATTGTTCACTTAGCCAGTAAAAATATTAAAGTAATAAAATTATGCCATGGAATTCATAGTTCTGAGCTATGCTTTTTTCCCGAATTGACACATTCATATACAATTGCAGTAGTGGTTTGTTTGGTAATCTATTTCATCTGTTGTGATGGTTTGCTAATAATAAATCCTTCATTTGGGTTTAATTAGTAGCTGAGATGACAAGTTTTCATCTCTTGGTTCTTGTGGTTGAATTATATTCCTCAGTTGGATAATTGAAGGTGTTTTGTCCTTGTTTATTTTGTAGAAAATGTTGTCTTTGAATGAATGAATGATGGACTCCTAATCATATTCGTTTTTTGTAGTAATTTGCCAGTATTTTAAACATTTTAATTATGAACATTTTGAAACACACGTACAGTTGTACTCACTAACATATCATGATTTGCTCACACACCGAATACTTGTCTACAGAATGAGGAACCAGAGAAACCAGCTCCCCTCAAGACAGGATCTGGTCTGCAACCAAAAGAGGTACACTACATTTACATTCTACAATTACATTTTCGAATTTTACATTTATTACAAATTTTTTGGTATCTGAACATTAAACTTTCTTTTAGAATGACGTATCTGAGAGGCGTCCTTCCTTAAAGAAAGTTGAAGTGGCCGAGAAAAAGGTGCCGATTTTATATTATTTGATCGTTGATATACTACAATACCTATACATGTATACTTTGCATTTTATTACATTTTACGTTTTTTGTAGCCTCAAGAGCCTGAGAAACGGCCTTCACTAAAGGAAGTAAACTTGGGAGACAAAAAGGTACCTACAACACATTATGTCTTATTTATACATGATACATCATTTGAAATGTTATTTCAAACAGAAACATTACATTACAACATTTTAAAATATTTTTCATACATTACTTATGTTTAGTACATTCTCTTTCAAAAGAGGACATTTATCTGATCTCAAAATTAAATATTCTTATTCCCTTTTATTATTAAAGTATGATGAAATGAAATGATAAATGTTTATGAAATATGATAAATATTTATTGAATTCATCCTAAATCATTTTTAATTTCGTTTAAGTTTTGGAAGTTATTTTAGATTACTTTGGTTTCATATTTTTAGGCGCTCTCTAAGAGCAGTTTGGAGTATAGTGGCAAACTTCATTACCACTCAAATGTAGTTGGTAAATGAAGTACAATTTTATTTCTAACTATTATAGTATATTTTTTATATTTAAGTATTTTGTATTTAAAATCCTGTTCAGTTCCACCGAACAGGGCGGACATTTTCGAAGGGAGCCCCGAGGCTGCCATTCAAAAGGTTAAAAAGGCGCGGATTTGCGACCTTGCACATCCCCTGAGCCTCTGCGGGTTTTCTGTGAATACGCTCGAAGGATTCAATGTATGCAAGGTATCGCAGAAGTTGGCATGCACGAGAGCATTCCAAATCACATGACTGTCATTCCGGGTGATTTGAAGCCCCTTCTGTCAGGAAGGAGCATTGCATGAAGTGACGGAAAGCATTTTGCACTTGTCCCGAGACCGCGCGAGTGCTGCTACGGTGACTGTCCATTGCTCAGCGCCCGACAGGTGGTCGGCGACTTATAAAATGACCACCCTCACCACCTTTTTGTTATATTGGTTATAACAAAGATTGAAAATGAAAAGTTGGCTTATATTAAACGTATAAATACAAACTTACGACAAGTGAATGAAACCAAATGAATCTATTAACCCGAATTCTAATAAAGTTCTCTAAATTTTCTGTTAAGAAAACGGGTGAAATGTAAAAATTATAATAGTTTAAACAAATTTTAAGTTTCTAGTTGCTCAGCAAAGTTGAAAGGTACATACACTTTGCTCTTATTTTGTGAATTAATAAGATGACCTGACATCTCATACTATAACATTTTTTTAGCCTGACGAACTGGACAGAAGGCCGTCTCTTAAGAAAGTTCCAGAGAAAGATAAGGTACACAATTTGCTTGCATGTAATATAAAATTTCTTGCTTTGTAGTTTTTGACACAATCTGATGAGATAGAATGAATCGAAAGTCATGCATTTCATTGAGTTCATTGGAAATTTTATTGAATACATAGAAAAAATGACTACCCATTTAAACACAATCAATAGGACATGGAGTTTATGATTAATGGCAATGGTTCCTTCAATGAGAAATATTGTTAAAAGTAATGCAGTAAGTGTGAGATTCAAAATGTGCCAAAGAAAATCCATACTTTTATTGAAAAAATAAGAAATAACAATGAAAATAACACATATCCATCAAATAATTATAATTATAATTAACTGTATTATCTAAAGTATTTTTATATCATGAATGGATAGGTATTTCAGATAACTCTTAGTTAAGATAAATCATTCATATATTTAATTGATTCGCATTCATTCTATTCATACAGGTTGCATATTTCACTGAAACACCTAACTCGCTCACTCACCCGTAGGATTTATTATAAATATTCGTTTCATATTTCTAATCAAAACAATGATTTTACTTGTAGAACGATTTGCACGCGAAGCAACTGACTCTAAAGAAAACTGAATCAGACAAGGTACACCTATTTCATAAACACTTTCATAATTTGACACTAAAATCATATTTTTATTTTCATTTTACATCTATCAACATATTGATTTGGCACAAACAAAGCATTTTGTTCATGTTGACACACTATGATTTTTAGAGTGGCGAAACCGAGACACAGCCATCATTAAAAAAGTTCCCAGAGGCAAAGAAGGTATCATGAACCCTTAAATAATTATACACTCAATTTCGTTTCGTGAACCATTTTTTCTATATAGACATTCAATATTAGCACAATGAAAACATTCTGCTTACATCACACAATATGATTTTTAGGGTGAGGAACCTGAGAAACGGCCGTCATTAAAGAAGGTTCCTGAGACAAAGAAGGTACAATATAATCAATACACACTAACTTAATATCACGTGGAATTTTATTAACAAGTTTTTCATATATTGACATTATCTCGGTGTAATGAAATTATTCCATTTACAATGACACCATATAATTTTTAGGATGAGGAACCAGAGAGACGACCATCATTAAAGAAGGTTCCAGAGACAAAGAAGGTACAAAAAATTAATTTTATTTTTTTTTTTTGGTGTACTGAAATTTCATTTTCATTGACACTATATAATTTTTAGGATGAGGAACCAGAGAAACGACCATCATTAAAGAAGGTTCCAGAGGCAAAGAAGGTACAATATACACTCAGTATACGCTAACATAATTTTACACTGAATTTTATTAACACATTTTTCATATACAGACATATTCTTAGTGTTTGGAAATCATTTCATTTACATTGACATCAATGATTTTAGGATGAGGAACCGGAGAAACGACCATCATTAAAAAAGGTTCCAGAGACAAACAAGGTATACACTTCCATAATTTTACACTGCACTTAAGTAACTATTTTTTTCTGTATAAACATACAACATAGACATTTTGCAAACATTCTATTTACTTTGACACGATCATTTTTAGGTTGAGGAACCTGATAAACGTCCATCATTAAAGAAGGTTCCAGAGACAAACAAGGTACAATTGAATTTTTCACTTATGTTTGTTTTTTGATTTTTTATATGATAATGTATGAAACATTCACAATTACACATGCATTATAGGGCGAGGAAGTTGAAAGGCGACCATCACTAAAGAAAACCACAGAGGCAGATAAGGTACAACACATTCAACAAACTGTTTTTTTCATTGACTTCGACAAACTCATGACACATCATAACATTCATATCTATAACTACATTTCATATAATTGCTAAAAACGATATGTGCATTTGTAGGAGGACACGACAGAGAAATGGCCCTCTTTAAAGAAAACTTCTGAAACGGAAAAGGTACACAACACACATATTACATTTCTAACAATACATGATATTGATTACATTAATTTCATAAAATATTAAAATTGATAAGAGGACATTAAAGTTTATAATCGTTATTTAATAAATCAATTTTCATTGTATATTGCTATAGGATGAGACTCCGGAAAGGTGCCCCTCATTAAGGAAAGGCTCAGATTCAGACAAGGGGAAAATTCTCTCTTCTGAGAGTGTTAATTTGATGATAGCTTTGTGTCAAAATTATAATATTGTATATTTATGTAGGTATAAAATATAGAACACGACCTATTTTAAAGAAAGACCCAGATTCTGAGAAGATATTTTTTTATTTCCATAATTGTCATGATGATTGTCAATGGAAATTTAATTTTTCTTTCATTAAAACTCTTACAAGGGATTTCATTTATTGTGTGTTCGAAATATTGAATGTAATTTAAATTTGTATATATTTTCTTAGGGTGAAACCCCAGAAAGAAGGCCGTCGTTGAGAAAAGGTTCAGATTCAGAAAAGGTAGTCATAAAATTCTCCTCACTTCTTTGTTAGGAAATTAATTATTTTACATTCTTCAGTTTATTTCTAAATAAATATATAATTCATATACAGTGAAACCTGTCTTAAGCAGTCACGAACAATACCCGCAAAATTTGACAGTTAATAGAAGTGGCTGCTTAATAAATGTTACGAGCGTACAGAAAGAGGACATCAGGTCTAATTCTGTGAATTACTATTAAAATAATTTTAATTATCTCAAGCTTCCATAAGAGATCTGGAATTAGTTGACACCTCTTAGATATTGCCTTGAATTGGCACTTATTTTCTAAATCGATAAACTCGCTTTACGATTTCACCCAACCTAACTCACCAGCAAACTAGACTTGAAGAGGCATTTGGTTCTCTAACATCCCTGTTCTAAAGTTTCTACTTTAGACCAGGGCTGTCAGACAAAACAGCGAATTGACTTCCGACGAGTTTCTAGCACGTTGCGTGATCCACGAGCCCTTCACAATCCTCACTGCGGGACGTAGGAGGTAGCAAACTTCACAAGAACGCTTCGAAGGAGCGAGGCGAACTCTTATTTCATGGGAAAACATTTACTAAAACCACCTTGTGTTATCTGAAACGATCAAAACCATTGCGAGGTAAGGGACTCTAAGACTCCACTGTCTTGACAGCGTTAATGCATTCCGTTCCAATAAGACAATGAATCAATGGTAATTGTCACCGTTCCTTCCTCTATTCTATTAAAATTCAAATTGCTAGTAGTGCCCGATCAATAAAGGCCAATCTATTAAATTTTCATATCGGCTCACCGCAGAGCCAGGTGAACGCTTAAAAGAAGAAATATTTACAAGTTTCAAATGAAAAAAATAATTCTGTTACCCAAAAAATGGCAATTTATGGAGGTGACCTCTTAATGAACGTGGCCGTTTGAGCAGGTTTCACTACTTCAATATATATTTATTTAATCATATCAATAAAGATTACTTTCAATATACTTGCATGTTTGATGTAGTTCTCCATATTCTCTTCAATATTTTTTAGATTGAAACTACTGAGAAATGGCCATCATTAAAGAAAATTCCAGAATCGGAAAAGGTATTTCCAAATTGCAAAAATTTTTGGTTGATATGAACTTGCCATTATTGATTGCATAGCGACGTGGTTTTCAAACGGAATTATCCTTTTGTAGAATGAAGAGGTAGAGAGACGCCCATCACTCAAAAAAGTTCCAGAAACAGACAAGGTACACTTCACTCACCATATTACTTGCATAATAAAAACATCTCGTATAAACACGAACTCAAAGTTACTTGATTTTTGTTCTTTTACTACACATTTAATGACATTGTGTATACCATACACTTTTTAGACACCTGACAAAAGACCGTCTCTCAAGAAAGTACCTGAAATAGATAAGGTATACTCAGTCCACAATTATTTGCACGATTATTACTATTCTTTTGCATTATTTTTATATTAAAATACGCATTTCAATATTCACATTTCACCTACATTTCTATAATTCTTACTTCTCTCACAACATGCATTTGTATTAAAATTATATAACTCATCTGTAACATAATAATGCTAAATATCTTTTTTTATTTTCAGCAGTTTTATTTATTATATAACTTGCTCGTGAACATTATTACAGTGGTCAATTTGCTAAGTTTCATGTTCTTGCTGGTATGTTAATTCTGTTGTATGTAGTATGATACGAATGAATGCGATTGTTAAGAATACATTTTATGCAGATCTACTAATAATATTTCATGTTTAGAGAGAGAAGGTTTATAAATCGTAATACAATTATCTAATGACCGTGTAGGAAATTTTTTCGAAATTTTTAAATTCATAAAGTATCTTGTTTGAATAAAACTGATCACGAAATGAGGGTTGTAAGACTCGCACGGAAAAATTGCCATAAACCGTGTGCTAATGACATGGGGACGTAACATTAGCAACACTTTCCATTTTTTGTATGACATTTTAGTGTAGTTTTTGAGAAGTGCATCCAGAAGCAGTTCGGCGCTAATAGATTTTGTGAATGTTTTTTCACTTGTATTTAACACGATTTTGAAGGCAACTTCGGCATATCAAATGGAATCATTTATACTATGTTGTGAGTCTATCATCACAATTATAAAACATCAGATCCAATGATACACATGTCATATATTCCTAAAAAACGGTTTTATCAATTTTGAGCTTTTTGCATGTCACGATCGACGGAAAGTTTTAATCTTTCCCGTGCCTAGGCAAGGACAAAGCACCCTATCTGGTACTGCGCGCCCATGCAAGATACTTCAAAGCTATTCATAGCGAGTTCATACTTCAGCTGTCCGTAGTCATTCAAAACACGAAACATTTTCCAAGAGCTTTTTAAGCTGTAGATTAATTCATACATTTTTAGATAATGCAAAGAGAAAGTAGATTATTAATAGAATCAATGGATAAAATGTAAACACTAAAATTAGAAGAAGAAAAACTGCATAATACAGTGATGATAAAACATGACATTGTCATTAGATTCGTCGTTTTATAGCTGTCGTGAAAGGGTCAAGCTAGTATATGCACGGTTCCATGAAAAGAAAAAAAATTAACTTCAATATCTCGTAAAATACAAGAGATAAAAAGTATATAATGCATGTATCTATTAGCCTATTTTCCTCATGTTCTTCTATAGCTAGTGCATTGTAATGTCTTTAACTGTTTCTAGACGGGAAGAAGTGCTTAAGTCACATACTTAATCATACATATAAAATTTATATTTTTATTGGTGAACTTTCATATAACAAATGTTATAAAGCGTTGAATATTTCTATAACCGTAAACAGGGGGAAATAAAACTCCGAGAAACAGGCAAGCTAAGATTATTTCGCAGATCGCGGAGTAGAATGTCGGTCTAATTTTACTGTTTTATTTCATAATTAAAAGGTGTTCTCATGTAATTTCAGTTTATTTTCTTATTTGATTATTATATCATACGATATAGTGCCGTTATACTTGATGAAGTCACAGAGTGATTTAGATGGAATTAAGACTTATTATTGATTTATTAAGATGGTGTGATTTCCTTAATCTTTTCGATAGACTAGAGCTGTTTCTTTAAAATAATAATTAATTTATCCTTGTCAAAAATCTAATAGTAAAATTACAAACTATAACATTTTATAAAATTTTTAGAAGTTTAGTTGAAAGTTATAAAGAATAATTTACAGCATTTTATTTTCCATATGTATTTTTAAAGTTTTCCAAATAGATGAAGCAGGATATTTACTTTTCTCTCTCACTTTATAATACTGAGCATGTGTATTGTAAATAACCTATTTCATTCGATTAATTTTAATAATTAAAACTATTTCATGACTTTAAACCAATTTGAAAAACCGGCTAAATTCTACTATATATTCCTTGAGCATGAGATACCAGTTAATTATGTATGTGTGTGGCATATAACTTGTAATTCATCCAAGTGCATGGAGTGCACAAAATTTATCTTAAAACGATGATGCGGTTGAAATTTAAAATTTAATTTTAAAAAACTTTCGTATATAAAGGGAAAAGGAGGCCATATAAATTTTTTTTTTACCTCTAACTGACTAATAAATTGAAGAGTTTGAGGCAGTAACAAGCTAAGCCACACCATCCATACCAAGCCTTCCGCTGTTCGTAAATGTTAACATCTCAATTTTTGTCCAAATTGATTGATTTTATTACTGCCCAAATTTCTTAAATATCAACAAGATTTAAATAATGATAATATATGCGCTGCTGTCAACCAAATCGAGATATTAACATTTGAAAACAGCGGGATGCTTGCTGTGACTGGCGTAGCTTACTGTCCCAAACCCTTGAATTGATGAATTTCAAATAGGCAAAGTCTAAGAGTAAATATAATATGTAGACTAAATAGTAAAACCACAATATGTATTATATGACGGGTGTGTAATGACACTTTTGAATGAAGAACTTATGTGTTTCAAATCCATTCCAAACACAGTGGACATATCATTTGAAACATATCCAATCATGCAAAAAATGTTTTGATTTGAATCACAATGCAAAGTTTAGAATTAAATATTAATTCTTAATTAAGGTTGTGTTTCCTTGGAAGAAAGTATTTCATATGTTTTGTATAATGACATCACATCTCAAAAATGTCAATTTATCCACTCCCGTCGTCCCCCAGTCTCTTTAAATAATTTGTACTGTCTTATTTATATTTCTCACTGATATTTTATTTATCTAAAAGTAATAGTTTTGCAAAAATTGCATGCAATTCTCATAATTATTAATTATTTACCATTGAAATAAGTAATATCCTTATTTCACGTCGTGCTGATCTGTCTACCACCAATTGGACATCTTAATAATCTGTTCACTTGCCGTGGCTTTCGTTTTTTTCTCCTTTTGTCACGGAGCATCGCGCTAAACGAATCTCTGCGTAGTCTGCGTTGATTCATACATTAATGTAATATTTGGTTAGTCGCTCTAAACAATATAATACGAAATGGTTGGTGTAATGTAGTACATTCAGTGTTACACGCTCTTAAAAATCCGGCTCCTGTACCACATTCAAATGAAACTTCGCCTTCCGTATTACAGCAACGTAGGCAACCTTCAATACAACACAGTGCTGCGGGACCACGACACAATAGGCGCACTGGTATTATTACAATTTCTAGTATCAATGCGCTTTGATATACGTTATACTTAGAGCCGAACAAGAAATATTTGTACTTACAAGCAAAAGAATAAGTTGCATAGGAGTCCCAATGAATGAGGGGTCCCGCACTCCAGAAAAAATGCATACAATATTCGAAGAACTCAAAATATCTTTGTATCTATAAAATAATTCTTTGGTAACGGAATAAAAGTTCTTAAGTCAACTTTTGGCGAAATAGGGTAAGTAACGAAACTACTAGTATTTATATTTTATTTTAGTAAAACGACTGAATTTATGTGCCTCCTTAACGACGAAAAAGCGTTGGGAAATATAGCTTAATCGGCTTAATACATCTTACGGTTCAATAATGTAACCCTTGTTTTCTCCAAACGAAAATTGTTGACTTAAGAACTTTTACCCCGTGACCACATAATTGTTAATCAAATAGTCTGTGTTCCAAAAAAGGTGTATTAAAATTAATTTATTTTAACTATTTTATAAAATATACATTTGTATCTTCTTCTGGAGGGGAGACCTCACACGATTTGGTACTTGGGGATCCTGATTGATGCTAAAAATATTTTATACTTTGTCGTCATAAGTAATTTAGAGTAAGGTACACAAAATGTGAATTACTTCTGATATTTAACAAAATGTATTCCTTAAATTGCGATTATTTTTCTCTAAAATGAGCATTTACGACTATTACAGGGAATGTTATCATTAATGCATTCCGTAGGGTCTTCTTAAAACTTTCAATACATCTTAACTTTCCAGCTCTTGGCACACACAAAAACAAAAAAAAGGTATCTGCTTAATTATTCTATTCTATTTAATTCTTTAGATCCTCTTCAAACGAAAAAGAAGACGTGTTCCAATTACTTAAGTTCACGCACTTGAGTTTTCTTGTGTTGTCATTTGCATTGCAGCCGTCGAAAATTCAGGAAATATTGTTCTATTTTCTGGCATAAAAGAACACTTGTTACTTCTGATTTGCAGGAACCCGAAACACCTAAGGTGGTTGAAGAAAAGCCCGTTTCTCAGGTACACTTCAAATCGATTTCTTGGAGTGTTTCTAAGCTTCAGGGTAGTGCCTTAAAGGTTTGTGTGTCTTGTTCTGTAACGTAGTATTTTGTAGTGCAGTGAACACCTACATTTCCCTTCAATTTGGCGTTAATGATCAATGATTACTCTTACTGCTATTGGAATCGTACATTTTGACACCATAATATATAACATTATCTTGATCTTGGTTTACATTTTTATATTCTTGAATATTAAAACAGAAAATTAGCTGGTAGTTGCTTTGGTAGAATAGAGCGTAGTTTAGAGACGTAAATTAGCGAAGATAACACAATATTTTTCTTTTTTGCCTAATTTATATTTTCCCCGTTTGGCACATTTCAGTAAACTCGAAATTACCAAATCCTTAATTGACATTCGAGTAAATACATTACCTATAAATATATTTTATAAAGAATTTCCGTCATTATTTTTCAAAAAAATACGAAGAACAATCAATGTGTTTCAATTTCGGGGTTCACATTTATTTTCAACGTCCTATATTTTCTAGTATACTGACAAAAATGTAAAATTTACTTCTTTAGACAATAATTTATATTCAATTACTAAACAAAATGTTGAGCAACTAAAATTTCACCCTTTCAATTGGTTTGAACAAAAGTTATTCAAAACCGGAGGCCTTGTAATTATGTAGTCAGTATTATCCTCATAAAAATTAATATACAGTAAATAATAAAAGGTATAGAACTTGTCTGGTACAATAGTTGTAGTTAGACTATTTTCTAGCCCTGCTTTATTCGATGTTAACATTAGTTTGATTTGGGAAACAAGTAATATTTCAGAGCAGTATGTACTGATGCCTTTCATAGTCAGCGTGAAACTAAATGTAGAAAACTTACCCTTAAATTGTATGAAAGTTTGTTTTTAAGAAAACATTCCTAATATTGCATTTAAAAGTGCGTGAATCAACGGGTGGTAAATGCCGGCGTACGTTTGCATATCAGAAATAAATATTGATGGTACCATTGGTGGTATCGTATACTATGCAATTACTGTTGGGATAATTCATCAAATCAATCATTACTTGTTTTGAGGAATTGTTAGTGTTAGTAGGCGCCAACGATGTAATAAACAAGAAATTTACTTTTGTTATCCGGATCGTAATGTCATTTGTTTACAACGTTTACAAAAATCTCGTTCATTTGTAAAGTAGCTATTTCGGCTGATCTTGCTAGGGTAGATTCTAATTCTTTTTCCAAAATATTGTAACCTGCGAATGCCATTCTCCTTGATTCTCACTTATACTTCCCCATTAGCCAATTATTATCCGATGTAAAAAAATTATCAATAATTATTTTAAAGTATGTCAGCCTTCGTCCTCTCGAGAAATGGAGTTCTATGGCTACACCACATTCTAAGTGCCAAGCGGAAGCGCATCGTCCCTACCTTGCGACGAACACGTTTGGCAGCACCGGCCAGTTTCTATACAAGAACGGCATCATGAAAAATTACAGTTATCTTCGCGGGTAAGAGTCAGGACAGTATATTGCAGAACAAAGAGCTACAAACGGGCGATTAAGTTTTAACCTAAGAATTATTTCTTCTTTCATTTGAATCGTGATACCGTCAGTACCGTACGCAAAAACAGTAAAATGTGGTAGATTTATGCACATGTTTAATACAATTATCGTCAGATGTAGATGCAATTTTTGGTACTACCTACATCTCCACATTGCGTGCGATATCGGCCACTTCGTCGGCAGATGATTCGCGCGTAAAGCGAGTAGGGCGAGCGCCGGCCGCGCGTGCACCGAGCACTAGCCCCGCGCGAGCGCCTACCTAGAGTGGCTTCAACCGCGAGTGGCTGTGGCACAGGTCCGCCGCTACGACCCCATGGCCTTCGTCCCCAGCGACTCGGAGTCCGAGGCGGAAGCGGAAGCTGAAACGGAGGCGGGGGCCGCGCCCCAGGCCCAGGCCCAGGCGGAGCAGGCGCCTTCCCGCGCGCCACCACAGGTATTCGGTCCCGTAGCCACCGTCGTCCTCGTCACTGCTCTCGTCTGCCGTCTGTCGTCCGTCCTGTGTTGTCCGTCTCGTCGAGTAGAGATGTGTTGTCGTTGTTATTGCTATTGTTGATGTCGAAAAAATGTTGGTCATGTGGTTTTTGTTGTAGTCTGAGGAATTTGTTTTATTTATTATTGTAGAGTATTTGAAGTAATTCATTTAGTATTCGTCTTGACGTTTCTGCTCGTTGTAGAGTATTGTATTTATATTGTTTACAGAGGCAATGTAGACTTGTTTCATCGATGTTGCCGAATCAAATTTTTGACTAAGCCTCATTGTATTGTGCCATGATATATATGTTAATCTTATTTTCAGATTGCATGTTCTTCAAAAGGAAAGTAAGTATATTGAACAGTGCAACCGACAAAGAGGAAGTAAATAAAATGCCCGATCTTATGTTGAAATTGTATCTCGTATGATATACGGCATTATCTGGACCAAATCTTTAATATTGCCATAGAGTCCAAAAGATGAATCGAAGCTTTTTCTGAAATGAGTTTAAAATATATTTTGAAGAAACCCACTTCTCTTAAGTAACTTCAATAGTATTCAAAATAGCACAAGAAAGATTTTGGATTCAATATGATTGATATGTGTAAATTGATTAATTGTTGGTGGGTCAAAACATACGTATTTATAGATCAAATTTCAAATTAAAACACTGAAACGTATCCATAATCCAGTCACAAACTTATTTACTTTGTGCCTGAATCTGAATGTTCATATCTAAAGTAGTATAATATGGTATTCATCTTTTGAGAAACAGAAGTACGCTCTTTATTGAAATTTTGGAAAATAAAAAATCAGTGAACCTTTAGCATATTTCATAATGACATAGAAATTCACGTGGCTTGAAATCGTCGACAGAAACAATTTTTACGAAAAATTGACAGAATGAAAAAACTCTATGCGCCGTACAAATTATTTATGAAAGAAGCATGAAAGAAGTATTTTTATTGTGTAGCTAATTATCTAATGGTACAAATTTCTATTTTGCTTCAGAAAGTGGAAGAGAAGAAAGCTGTCACTGAAAAGGTTGAGAGGACAGTAGAACAAGTGAAGGTAAGCACCTATACAATTTTTGTAAGGAAATTAGACCTAATTAATATTTTGATAATGGATTCGCTCTTCAAGATTTTTCATAATATACAATAATACAGCTGCTAAGTACAGATTTTATCTAATTAAATTAATTGTTTAGCTATTTAAGGTTCGACAAATAAGATTGTAAAGACTCCATATTTAGCAGATTG
This sequence comes from Teleogryllus oceanicus, assembly GCA_964035755.1. Taxonomy (NCBI): domain Eukaryota; kingdom Metazoa; phylum Arthropoda; class Insecta; order Orthoptera; family Gryllidae; genus Teleogryllus; species Teleogryllus oceanicus. The sequence continues at coordinate 156,946,063 of CAXIVR010000001.1, forward strand.
AAAATGCTTGGGACCATCGACTGTATTGCAATTCCCGCAGAGTCACACTAAATACCTGAGAAATAGTTATTATAGGTACAAAAGACATTTTACAAATCTGAAAATTGAATTCTGAAATTTCTGAAACTAGGTGTAATGAACAAAGGAGTAAGAAGAATGGTTTCTGTCGAAGTAAATACTTAATATTTTGTGACAGTATCAAATGTGCTTCTGTGACCATGAACGTCTCTTGTACAAACAGCCAAGCATGAAGCTGCGAGCCGAAAGCTTGTGTAAGAGATAAATTGCAGATCGAAATATAAGAATGTTGATCTAGAAAGAAGTCGATTACAATGCACGAGAAGGATAATTCTCTATTTACAGAGCACAGTGCATAAGGGATTCTAGTTAGAGTTCGTTTGACACTGACAATATTATGGTATCGATAATGATTCCTGATATTAATAACGGGATGGAAGTGGGGGGCTCCGGAGCCGACAGCTTAAATTTTGGCTTTACTGATGTTTAGGACTGTTTTGATAAATTAATAAATTGATTTACTAATAATATACATGGGCATTCATGTAAGCAAATAATATTATTCCATTTCTGGCTCTGCAAATGAAAAAATATCGACTTTCTTGCATTTGTATTTAATGACAAAATCTATGTTTTTTATCAAATAAAGGTCAATGTACCTTCATAACGTAGAAATGTATTAAACTACATTATATAAGACCTAAAATACTACATATATTTCAAAAAGTTATTCTGAATATTTAGTTTTCGAGTAAATAGTCCGGATTTTTTACTCACAGCCAAAGACGTGATAACTTAATGTTGTTAAATGTTGCACTTAAATGTTGTTAAATGTTTATCACAAGAAAAAATGTGACAAATTGCACAATATTTTAAACAAAACGGACATCACGAACAATATCAAAGATTTTAACTTTAAAAAATAAAAATAAGGGTGAGAAAGTAAAAACAAATAAAAACGTGTATCTTTGGACCCCTGAGGACCTTTCCTCTTAGTATTACGAAGGTTAAGGGTTGCGTCCCCTTTTTTTGTGTTTGAGATAGTGTATTGCAACATAGTATCCAATTAATATTGTCGGATATGTCGGTTTTGCTATTGGTCCCATATTAATCTGCAGTAATAAAAATGATATAGAAAATATACTCAAGAGTGAATGACTTGTTAAAGGTTTTAGAACGAATGAAAAAACATTAATGCGCTGTGTAAAAGATGCCTCCAAAATGTTATCATTTTACAAATTCTTGCTCCACCCAACAAAGCATTGCGCAGTTGGAAATTGCAAATCGGCATTACTCGCTTACTTCTCGATAAGTACGCGAGTACTGCTTTTTGAGCAATGTACTGACACGCTGAATTGGTGCGTAGAAACCCCCCAAGTACAACCCGATGGCGTTTAGGATGAGTAGCTCGGAGGAGGAAGAAGAAGAGGAGGAGGAGGAGGAGGAGGATACGTTTGATGAGAGCGCGCTGAAGGTGAGCCTCGCCGCAAGTACGAGTGGCTCCAGTGCTTCGTCCGTCCGTTGCGTCCTGTGGCGTCTGACAGCGTGCTGCTGTGTAGTAGACTTGTTGTTTATTGTGATCGTCGCCTCTTAGGGGCTTCCAGTGACCTGCGCGTCTTGTGGAAGATTTTATTTTATTTTGTAGTTAATTGTGCTTTATTTTCAGCTGCTGAATTTGTTTTGGTGTGATTTCGTAGAAGTTTGTTATTTATTTTCAAGTTGGTTCACTAATCTTCATTTGAGAAGGCTTTGCTATCATTTGAAGATCTATTTTTTATTCCCTGTAAAGGAAGAAGTAAGAGGAAAATTCTCATACGTATCGAAACTAATTAATAATTATTCTTTACAAGTGTTTCAATTGCTGTGCCTTTCACACGCTTCGAAAAGAAGCTCGTAAATTGTCATGGATTATAATTGTTTTCCCATGTACTACTTTATTAGTAAAACAAAATTATCTTTTTTTATTTATCATTCTTTGTGATATTGTATAATAAATTTTTCATTTTTAAATTTTATTTTAGACAATAAACTTGTGTTTTATACATTAAAACATTAAATGAAGTTGAATAAAACAAAACGTTTTGGGTATCAGGGTGCGTGTCAATCCTCATGTACATGAAAAATAAACCACATTTTGTTTTATTGAATGTTATTTAACGTTTTAATGTATGAAACAAAAGCTGGTTGTCTAAAATTTAAAATTGGAAACGTTATTATAAAAATATAAAACAAAAATATAAATTTCACGTGAAATATAAATCTATTCAATTAATTGAATTGTGATGGATATTAAAATAAATTATTAATTTCCTCTGGTTTAATAATCTGAATGAATATTTTTTAAACAGTCAAATATGTATAAAAATAAATATTTTTGTTTAAACAATTGAATCATTCTACGATTCATTCATTTGCCAACAATTTCTTATATGCAAAGATCACAGGGATGTCCCATTGTATTGCAAAATCTTAAATAGGTTATATTTGTCATGGTATGGTTCATGGTGTAGTAGTCTAGATTATTTAATCGTTGTTTGAGTTGTTTGCACTAATAGTACGTAGAATTGAGGTTTGTTGTTGTAAATCGTAGTTGGCAATGTTCATGTTGTGCTTCTATTTCCTTCGAGCAGCGGGAAACAAAGCGCAATCGGCGCAAGGCCAGGGCCGGGGGCATCGCGATAACCCGCCACTCTCCGGCCTGCGGCCCAGCGCAGCGCCCAGCGCCCAGCGCCCAGCGCCCGGCGAGGGCCAATTGCGGGCGCCGTCATTTTTTGCGCTTCTCTCAAACAAAGAGGCGCTGTCTCCATCCGCCTTCCCTTCATTAACTCTCGGGAGGAGCCGCCCGCCAAAAGCACGGCTGGCCTGCGATTTGTCGCAAGCCGCTAGGGCGAGGGGAGGGGGATAGCGAACGCGCCGGGTGCCCGGAGGCAGCGGGAGGGCCGCGGCGGGCCGCGACGGCGAGGCCGAGTCTCCACTCGGGGTACGAGCGCACGACTCGGAGAGAAGCCGGGATGACGGAGAGCACGATGACTTTCGACACAGAAGCGCAGACAGACCGGCGCAGAGGAAGGCGGGCAGAGGCGACGACGCCGTGCGAGAGGTGACGGTGGGGGGAGGGGGACCCGGCCTGTAGTGCGCGTGCCTCGGGTGCCACTGTCTGTGGTTTCCCAGGCGCGAAGCTGCCCGAGATGCCTGGCGAGTCGCTAGGGCTATAATAGAGCGGGGGGGGCGGGGCGGGGGGGGGGGGGGGCCGGGCCGGGCCGGGCCGGGCGCCATCCCGCCGACTTTCCTGAATGAGCGGCGAGCGGCCGATCGACGGGCATGCGGCGGCAACACTTGCGTGCCTCGCGAGACCGCGCTCTGCTTCGCTTCACCGCGCCCCGCTGCGCCTCGCCCCGCCAAGTTTTGTTGCCTTTATTTCTACCAACTTAATGTGCAGGCAGTCCATCCCTGAGAAATACCCGCATTTTTCAAAATTCCTGACGCACCACTGAGATATACTGATTTTCAAACTGAAATGAACACACAGTAATCAAAAATTCTCCACATTTCAAACTTCTTTAGTTATCATTGCTTCCTCTCTAAAAATCCAGTAATTTGAAGGAAAGACTAACTATTCGGAATGGAAGTCAGACACATCTCAATGAGTAAGCACGTATCTTTATTATTCATTTAAGTAAATTTTGAATGCCGATATGATGCTTTAAATTCTTACTCTGGTAGTATATTTCTTTCGTTAATAGATTTTGTATCGATTCGTTCGTTAATCGATATCCTCTTGAAATCATCTTCACAAAATTTAACATACAAATTCATTCAAAATTACAATTGTGGAGCGACAGATGGAAACGTATTCACTCCATAACAGCTTAGAGGAAGTGTTCGCTCAAAAAGTGGATCTTTGCTTCAGTTGCACCATCGCGCTTGATGACGTTTGCGAGCGACGAATAGCGCTAGTGAAGTGAATAATAACCCCCTGAACGCCTTCCACTAATGGAGTTAGTGCATTTTGATATTTGCTTCACATAAATTATTTACGTTCGTTAGACAATATAAGTTGGAGAGGGACTACAGCAGTACGTCATCTGCCCTTCGGTTTCAGTTCATCCGCTTTTCTTCCATTCCGTTGCCCATGGAATGCCTCTCGCGGGGTATCCAACGCGTTCGCCCTCTCGTGTGTTTGTCGCCCGAACAGGCCTTCCTGTGAGGCAGTTGTGGGAACGTAAAAAATGTTCGTGCGCGACGGACAGAGGTGGTAGAGAGCGGGCGCCCGCCCCCGACAGGCTAGCGATGACAGCGGGCGGCGGAGCGGCTATTTTGCGCCCGCGCCCGCGCCGCCGCCGCCCATCCTTCCTCCGCCGGACTTTGCGCCCTGCTCCGCCCCGTTGGACGGCGCGGGGCGGCGCGGCGCGCGCTGCCAACCTGTCGCGAGGAAATTTGTGAGGCGCGCGGCGCGGCCGGCGACGCGGCTGGTGCGGCTGGCGGGCGCGCGCGCTGTTGGCGGCGGGCCGCGCCGCTCGCCGAGAACAAACGGCTCTGCGCCCGAGAATCTCACGGCCGCGAGCCCCGAGCACGTGCGCCGCCGCTAGGTGGCCGCTCCCCGCAGCGCCGCCTAAAAATACGAGTGCAAGATTTTGCTGCTGCTACCCACCGAGCTGCCTGGTCCGCGCGACACAATTAGAAATCGTAGAGATCCCAATGGCACGCGCAAAACAACTTGTTGTCAATTGGTTTCGATAGAAATTGCCCGCGCGCTGTGCTGCACGGCAGGGCCGAGAATACTCCCCGATGCCCGGACGAGCTCGTGAAATTGCCCGCCGTCCTCTGCATCCCTTACGTCATGTGCAACCGATTTTCCCGCTGCGTCGAGTCGCGTTGTCACGACAAGTCTTCTGGGTGACTGTTCTGGGCGAAACGATGCGATGTGGGCTCAGGTGCTAAAGAAGGGAGAAAGTTTGTTACTACCTGTTGAAGCGCTTTCCATCCCTTCCAAATGCAAAGGAGCGGGAAGTCGAGGATTTGTCTACGTTGTAAATAAAGAGATCAAAGAATGAAAAAGTTCACACTGATGAATTAAGACAAACGGTGAAACGTCACTGATATTACAGAAATTCATAACATGCTTGAAAATGTCGGATACATATTCTATTTATCCAAATTTCTATCAGTACAGTTAATTTGTAGCCCTGAACCACTATGTATTTTATTTTCAGCTCTTTACACCCTTTAAAATGCATTTTTTTCAGTTCCGGCTGTTATTAAAATATTCTGCACATTTAAAAATTTCAATATTTTTCTTTACAAGATTGAAGACGCCCTGAGCACCGAAAATGTTCCATTGGACATAATCGAAGAGGCTAAGGATAAATACAAAGGCCTGAAACCCAAATTCGTCGAGAAATTGGAACCAAAAGAATCCCCCCTATTGAAACCCAAAAGGGTAGGCACACAACCTGTTAAGAAAGGTCAGTTTGTAGAGTGGCCGAGTCTCAAGCCAGTAGAGAAAGACGCACAGGAAGAAGAAAAGCCCCAAGTACCACAACCAGAACCCAAAATTGATCCGTTCAAGGTGAGATTGTGACCATTGAGTGTGTTTCTGCTCTCGACTTGAAGCTTCCGTCTCAACTAATTGTATCTTTCACTTCTGAACTATTTCTGTTCTCTACTCAATGGGTTACGGCATTCCTTTCACTTTCTCAAGGGGCCTAACGCTCTGCCAAACTATTTCTATCATCTCATGAATTTCGGTCTGTGAGGATCTTTGATTCTTGATGACCAACTGGCACTGTGAGTGACACTCGTCTCTCTCTCTCTTTACTGCTACTGACCTCTTCCGTCTGCGGCTTGTACACTTCCGGCTTTCTTCTAATTTTGGAAGAAATGAATAAAGTACAGCCATTTCATTCTTATTTCATGGTGTGAAATGATAAAATTTAACATTCTAAATTGTGTGACTCTTAAAATTCTTAAAGTGGCTTGAGTGGTACACGCTCAGCCAAACTCTTTGCTCTATCACTTACGAGCAATTTCTAAGCATTTCTTGATTAATTGACTTCATCTATAATTGAATTTTCTCCTGAGTGCTTTTAGTGAACTTCCTTTTTTACGCAAATGTTAGTAGTTAGAACATTAGTCTAGGTCAACTCAGACACGACTAGATGCTTTCATAGAAAGACAAGTTAAAAAACGTTAATATAATGTTACGCCATGTACGAGTACCATGAATTATGTTTTCATATTGAAGAAATACGCTTATTTGCTAGTCGTATAGTAGAAGCCTCTGCGTGAAGGCTGCAGCAAGGCCGTTTATATGACGTGTATTACACATTACATATGTAACACTCCCTTGTTCAAGTTATTCATAGTAGCTGGGTTTTAAAACGCCCCATACAAATTTCTTTCGCTGTCTCCTCGGCCATTTAATTCTTCTCGTCCTCAAAATGGAGCCAGTTGGCATCGGGTGAAAGAAGCCGTTCTCGCCGACTCCCTATTGCAGATGCCATGAGGAGGGAATTGTTTGGAAGGATACTTATAAATAATCTCGTAGATTGTCAGGCTAGCGGTGGCTAAGAGGTCCTGTGGGTGCCAGGGCGCGGCCGCCAGGATCAAAAACAAGCTCATAACGTCGGGAGACATGTCGGGAGGCGGTACGCTCCCGGAGCTCCCTTAGTTTGTGCGTCCGACTTTGCGACCCATGACTTGTGTTGCGTGGTGAACGCCCTCGCCTGAGCAATGGTAAGGCCCGGGAGGCGCGGGTGGTGGGGCGTGTGCGTCGGGGCGGGCGAGTGCGGCCGAGGGGCGAGCGCCCGCGCCCGCGTCCGCGTCCGCGCCTTGGGCCGGCGGGCGGCGGGCCGCGGCCGCCCGGCGCCGCCGCTGACCCTTGCTCCCTTGTGTGCCCAGCCCGTGGACAAGAAGGCCCTGGGCGTGAAGGTGCCCGAGATCAAGGCGCCCGACGCGCCCAAGATCGAGGTGATCCGAGAGAAGACGCGGGCGACTCGCGCAAGGGGTGCTGGCGCCGGGCCCGGCCCCGGCAGCCGGCGGGCTCCCTCTCCCGCCCGAGGCCGCCCCGCCGCCCCAGCCTCATCATCAGCGACGAGGTAGGCGCGCGCCCTGCTCGCTGCAGTAGGTGACGTCGGACCTAGAGGGTAGTGGCGCACATTAGTCCCTTAGGAAGCTTGTCTTTGGAGAAAGCGGCTGACGTTTGTGTAGGCGGTAGACTCAGCGTACGCCTTAGTGTACAAAGATAATTGCCGTGTTGCTTATATTATGATTCTTTCAGAACTAGCCTATAATAAGTTTCCTCTTTCTCCTAATGGAATCGTACGCGCTGTCACTAACCATATGGAGCAAAATCGGCGATAAACGTTTGCTAACTAAAACTAATTGTACAGAGAGATGTGTTTGCATGGTAGAATGTGTACATTGAAATAAACGTTTGTACAAGGGGTACGACGGTCGTGCGGAGCAATTTTAGCGGAATAACGAGTAGTGTCGGAGTGATTGCTAGCTCGGGAGCCAGCCCGGTCCTGGACACTCACGCCGGCCCTGGGCACGGGTGCTCCCTCGACACTTTTTTTACGCAACGAAAGAATTTATAGTGGCGGGACGCAAAGCGCGGAGACAAGAGGCGAACAGGTGCTAACGCTGCTGACAAGTTGTTTGGAACGGCTCTCGCCGTGGTAGCCTCTGCGGGGTAGCGTACTACGCACGCATCAAATTCTATTTAAGACGTCTTGACACAATCGTTGCAATAAATACGTTGGAGGCTCGGTGCACTTGCATGTGCTATTCGAGTCGATGTATTCCTGGAGGGTGTACTAGTATAGCTACACTTAGCCCAAGTTAACTTTGGCCGCTGGCGTGGGCACGCTGCACAGAAAGTGGGTTCTGGCCTTCACCTCGAAGCAATGTCAATAGTTTATCGAGCTCAGTTAAAACTACATGTCGAAGAAAGCGCAAGTACCTCGTGTACAAACGTAAAATAGTTACGATGTTGTGGATCTTCACCTCTTGAATTCATATTGGGATGTGAATCTTGAGTTTAGATCAGTTAAAATAACTCCATTATCTAATAGATAATTGAGTTATTTTAACTCATCTAAACGCAAGATCCACATCCCAATTTAAAATAATTATTGAGAGTAGAGAATTTCTTATTTTGGTGACTAACGTGCAAAAAATCTACAAACGGGTATGCAAGAGGATTCAATAACTTCAATTTTTTAATAAATGAAAAATACTATGCATGCCGCTCTACTTTCATTTACAATTAAAATGAATATGTAATAAAACATCGTACGTTTCTCCAATTTTTTATGTTTATTTCAATTTATGAAAATACAAATTTACATTTAATGGTATTGAAAGATATATAATGTATGTTGCCGGCAAAACCAGTAATGAAATAAAATTAGTATTAAATAATTAAAATTAGTTTTAGCTAAGCCCTTTCGTGAAAACTTATGTTTACAAGTCAAAAAAAGATTTGTCCAAGTTTGTTACGGAACTAGATTTGACTGACATTTGTTAAGAAGTAGTTAAAACTAGTTTTAACTTCAGTTAAAACTAGTTTTAACTGAATTGTGGCATTTAAAATACTTTTATCGAGAATTTCTATTAGCTCTTCAAAAATAAGAATAATTTTAGTGGGTTATAGAGGAGTGAACAAAGTATATACAGCTGATAATTTTGTCGAAGAAGGTATCGAAGATAATGAAGAAGGGATTCATGACAGTACCTCTGAAGATGACACAAGCCAGGAAGAAACACGAACATTTGTTCAAGGCAGCCAAGAAAATGAAAGTATTGCGACACCTTTTCTCTAGTTGAAGATGACAGTGACATTATTCAAATTGAAGGTGTTTTCAAACCGGAAGCAAATTGTCGAAATGTTAACGAAGTTTAACTGAAAAAATATACATTCACAATTTTGGAACCAAGGATGGAAAGTTGGAAAAAATATAATAAGCTCGCCATCTATATCTGTATCGATTAAGTGAGATCGTGAACCCAGTTTTATTACCAAAAACATAATTTACAAGTCGAAATTTTACGTTTATGAAAAATAAAATTGTCCAGAAAAGGTTCCAGAGAAAGACATTGCTGTCTCCTTTATAACTCTTTCTCATTAACATTGTATTTGGGAGAATTGATGGTAATGCAGAAGTCTTAAAATCTCCTCATGGCTCAATATCAAACATACTTCTGTAGAGAAACAGATTCAGGTAAAAATAATTTTAGCTCATCAATTTCGGTTAAAACTATTTTTAGCTTGATACAAAATAATGTCAGTCAGATTAAATTTTCTCTATCAGACTTGGATAATTCTAGTTCTTACGAATGATTATTAATTTTAGTGGATGGACGTGTTTAAAACTAGTTTTAACCAATGAAAATTTGGTTCGTTAAAATAAACAAATACAGTAAATCGGCAAGTCAGCTACGATCATCTGAATACGTCCATATAATTTCTGCTCCAATTTCTGAAACAAGATCAGTCTCAAAATGCGATTGAATATTTGAAAACCTATCTCTCATTAAAGTATTGACTATTCGAAATTCTAATTTACTAATTGCAATACAGTTCTGACAGCTGTCAAATCTGTTACATTAGACCCTTAGGCAGTAGAGTTCTAAAAAATAAACAAAAAAGCGAGTAATACAATGAAATCTTATCCATTTTTTTACATTGACAATATCCATTAGTTACAATACAATTATAGGTTTTACGTATACGGGTTGTGCGGATATGCTATTGCATATAAGTACACATATCAGTTTTTTAACGTTATTAAGCGGTACACTGTGTTGTTTGGTACACTGTGTCGTTATTAAACGGTACACTGTGACCACATGTCTGTTTCATAGCAGTTTTTAATATATTAGTATTTTTCAATTAAACGTTCATCTTTCCGCATTTTATTCATCTTTTCACATTTTAAAATAGCTTAAACTCATTGTCTTACGAAAACATTCAAAAATACCAAAAGCGGCAATATTTTCAAAAACTTGAATTATAAAAATTTCGCTCTTGACTTCCCACGAAAGAAAGAACATTTGTTGGTCTTCCGGAATAAACTTTGATTCAAAAGTTGAAATAAAACGTAAAGAAAAACACATTAATTATCTGACCACAAAAGGAACCAGTCACACGTGGGGATAACATAGACACAAAAATCGTGTTTATCGATGTTTTTCATGTTAGGTGACTCCTTTGTGGCATTTGAACGGTTGTAACTCGCATTTTAAGAAATTCTCTAGTCTTCTTTTTCAACTTTCTAAACAGTTTAACAATATGTAGATAAGTTCCGCATGGAAAATTCAGCATTGGGAGTGAGTTATGAATGATTCTTGAAATGTATCTTTGTAATCAAAGAGCTAAAAATATCACAAGGTTATGGAGAAACCTTGCGATTTTAAAAGGGAGATTTGGCCAACGTCATTTCTTGACCATTGTGACTAGATATGCGTTCAGACCTAAATTATACACATTGTATCAATTATATCAATGTATTTTTATCATCGTCACCAGAATCAAAATTTTCTTCTAAATACTTCTTCATATGTCACACGGTTTTGACTGTATTTGACGTTAAGTAAATAAAGTCACATGATGGCCAAACCAATGTCGTATGTGCTTATGATAAACACTGTGCATGTTTCAATGTTTTCTTAACCCTGGAAGAATCCAATATAGCAAGCGAGATGGAGGAGCACCGTCTCCTCAGCAGAGCAGCAACAGCTCGCCCCGTGCACCGCGCTCCGGACCCCGCCCCCGCCCCGCCCCCGCCCCGCCCCCGCCCCCGCCCCGCCCCGCCCCGCCCCGCCCCTGCCCCGCCAATTCCCTGCCCCCCCCCTGCCTCCGTCCGTCCCTGCTCTCGACTACCATGCCTTACCTTGAATGTGAATGGGTGTTTGCGTGCAAAACAGTGTCCAGGCGAGCAGAGCCACAACGACGCCCTTCTGTCTGTTTTCATCTTTTGTATATACCTCTGTTTCTCTTTCTCGTGTTTCTTCGCCTGTGTGTCATTCGTTGATGTTTTCATTTCATGCATTTTGATGTCAAATGATTAATGCCTCGACTTAATTTCAGAGATGAGACTCTTTGTAAAAAGTGTGCACTAATGAATATAAATTGATACTGCTTTGTTTTATAGCGACATCCAGCTCTACCAGATGCACGATCTCTTTTCTTTGTGTATAAAGCAACCGAGTGAAAGGATTCTATGTTTGATTGGATTTTAATGATGTACTTTATTCATCTATTGCTTTAATCTATTATGTTGCTCCACATGATGCAATACATTCCTAACACAGTGTTTTATGGAAACCAGTCAAAAGTGAGGTGTACAGGGTTATAATTTGGGAACTCTTCACCTTGGTCAATATACAGTACTTGACACTGCTCGTGTCGAAATATATAACCACAAGCCAGTGCCTTCGGCACTTAAAGCTTAAATGCTTCACTGTTTGGGGCCTCTTGCCCTTTTTTATGGAAGTAGAAATATCAATTGAATGAGAGTAAGAGGTGAGGTAGATTCCATTCGGGTCAAATCGCCACAGGTTTTGAGCTTTCTGTTGAAATATCGTATCCTACATACTATTACAGCTCGAAAATGGCTAAACATGTTGACGTTAAAACCGTCTTCTTTCTGAATGCTTAAAGAAATGAGTGTGCTTCTGCGCCAATTCGGGATCACTCTTCATGTTAAAACATGTGGCATCTCGTGCCTTCTTCTAAATGTAATATAACTTCATTTTTCTAATTTTCTATAAACAACTTATCTAAAAGTTACGTTTGGAATAGCCGAAGCCCGTCTACTCACAAATAAGATGCTTATGAAAAGGTTCACAGTAGGCAGTAATAAAATATCAACAGACAATTCCCCGAACAATTCAATCATCCTTCGATCGTGAAATAACTTGAACAAGAAAGTGTCCAAATTATTTCTCGATACAGAGGAAATAACTGATTAATTGTGAATTTATTGTACGCTTTATGCTACATTTTTAAATTATTTAATGAGCATGATATTTACTCTATAATTATAGTTTTGCCTACGGCAACTCTTGATTTCATCATACAATACTCATCTGTATTCTTGACTCAGTCCTTTTCTGTACATATCAAGTCTCATCGTTTCTTAATTAATAGAATAGAATTTTCTTACATGTTTGTTTTATGTTTCTAGTTATAGCTTCTGGCTTCTTCATTGTGCACTAATAAAAGCTTTATCGTTAAGAAAATGTGCGCTGAGTCGGTAACTCCTGGATCGTGAAGAGAGTGAATATTAGCTAGACTGAAACAATACAGTGGGTGCGTATGGCCGCATCGATTGCTAGCCATTGACCTACAAATGTGGGGTTGATTCGAATTTACACAGCCTCATTGGGACCAATGTTATACTAGCAGTAAGATTCACTACGAAATAATTACAATGAATGAGTTGTAAGGTCTAGTTTGAACATCAGCTATATTAAACATACATTATTAGAGTTATCTGTTTCACTACTCTTTAAAAAAAGGCCTACTAGTCATTTGATCGCCTAAATACGTGGCATAATTCAAAGTAGGGGAAAAGAATTCCTTACGCTAAAGTAATATTGAAAATACTGTCAATTGTTTAATGATGCATTTTCATTTTTCATTATTTCCATTTTACTTATAGGAGAATAGAAAGTTGCGTCCCGGCGAAGTTCCAGACGACCGCAAGGTGAGCCAGCCATTCCCTGCTTCGTGTAATGCAGCTGCTCTACGTCATGGTTTTGTTTCGTCCTTATGCCATTCAAGTATTGTCTCAGCTTTCAGTTGCTTTGCCTCATAATGTATTTATTTTATGCACAACATATTCTGTCTTTTAAGTTGCTCTGAGTGTGAGAGCCCGCGAACGAGTGTGAAGAATGAAAGATTAATAAGTGTGAATGTGAGCGTGTGGAGCATAGGAAAAGGCGTGAAAGAGAAAAAAAATGAATGAGAAATAAATAGATAAGCCAAATCGTAGACGGAATGAGTGAAAGAGGCGAAAATATTTTAGATAATGGGACGAATGAAAAATTGAGGGGAAAATAAGATAACAGGGCAACAGTGTTTGAGTGATTTGAGAGTAAAAGTATTCGTGTTAATGGGAAGTAAAGTAGGGATAGTAGAATAGTTGTTGAACGACAGAGAAACTGAGTGGGAAAGACGAATGAAAGAGAGCGAGGGTCATTGTATCTGGATGAAAGTGCTTAGTATTACGTTAATACTTCATTCCGTACATTTTTTACATTATTCATTTTATTAATTATATTTTCTTCAAGGGTAATTTTTATTTGCAATTTATTTATTGCATTTGCTTTCAAATTTTCATTTACTTCTACAGGCAATTTGAATACGTTCGTCATTGTTTTGTTCTGTTACAAATGATATCGTATTGTGGTGTATCGTATTGTTCTGTATCCCTGTTTAATTTCCTGTCCTCTAGAATCCAAGTTCACTCTGACATCCGCACCATCTTTCTCTGTTATTTCATTTATTTGGTTTCAAACAAATTATTTTTCTACAGGTTGGAAAATTGCGGCCTGGTGAGGTATTAGACCCTAAGGTGAGATTTGTGTTGTGGTAGCACAAAGCTGACCTTGTTTCGTTGGCGTTGCTTCCAAATATGATTCCTCACAACTCTAGCATTTGAATGCTAGAGCAATTTCTCCCCATGATGTTCGCGTGTTTTGGAACCATTTTTATGTTGATTGGTTTAACCATTTATGTGAAGCTTTAAAGTGGACCATACACGTTCGGTTTTACCACACATTTTACCTGCGCAAATATGACCGCAACCGTACAAATTGATTGTATGATGAAATAATTTTCTGATCGAATAATCAGTGGTGGCTAGAAAATCTTGGAGAATCTTATCAAGAACGTAATATAGGAAATATTTTCGTCTGCATTTCGCGCATTACATCATCATTCGAATTTATTTTCATTCAGTTTCAGAGTTATTAATTTCTCATGTGAATGAGTAATCGTAATACCTTTCTCAAGATCTGCGTTTTCAAATATGGATTTTTTTTTTGTTTTTTTGTTTTTTTTTTTTGTTTTTTGGTTGTTGCTTTTTGTTCGGTAGAAAAAAATTATTACACGGATCTCAAAAGTAGTGTAAGAGAATCAGTGTAATAAGGAAGTCCTTATGACTTAAGATTCGCCATTAATAAATAATAATAATAATAATAACAACAACAATAACAACAATAAATCAATGCAAAGCCCGTATAAAAGTGTACTTATGAAAACCATTTTCGTAAAAATATGTAATTTTCAAACCTACTACATTAATGACGGCCCTAAGCCACACAAATGTAGTATATGAGAAAATGAGAAAAGTAAAAGTTTATTCTATGGAAAAGGTAAGTATGTTTAGCCTAAAGAATTTATTGCACACCTGTTAAATAATAGATTTATATCGGTTACTGATCGAAGACGCACGGTTGTTTGACGATTTGTCTGTGACTGTTGCCACTGTGAGAAACCACTGTGAGAAATGTTGAACGTGAGTATTAGCTTGTTCACTGAAATTATGAAATAGAACTTGTGACAAAAAGAGTAAGCCATGAAAATTTATTACATTATTCAACATTTAAAAAAATATTTAGTAGATATTCAATTTTCATCCGAACAATGGAGACCAAATAAAATAATAATTGTGAATTATAAAATGTTTAAAATATTTTAAATTGCGATTACAAGTACATCGAAACGGAACAAAAGGGTCACCCTCTCTAACCTGATATTATCGTCACAATCTTGCGCAGGTAAAATGTGCACTTTGCGGAGTACTCAAAAGAACGTAGGCAAAACTGGTTGTGTATGGTTCGTTTAATATAAGCGCACGGAACCGGCTTTCGGCGTGCAAAACCGCTTGCTTCGAGAGCTACTTAGCCCGTGTGCTGTGAAACGTGCAGAAGAACACTGGACTACAAAATTAAAGTGTTTTGTATCCATGTACCGTTTGTACATGTGCACTTCAGCACATGCAATCTCATCGTCAACGTGCGTGCGCACCTACATACAAACTAACTACTTGTACATATGTACATTTCTCTGAGCCTGTATATAAGCAAGATGTATAAATGCAGACTGTTGGGCCATTCTTGTTCTGTCGATGTCCAAATAAGATAATCGTGACACAAGATAGGTACATACTTAATACTTTGGTTAACTCGTAAAGGAAAAGCCTCTGCGCGCAAAATCTATTGGTAATTATCGTTGCTGTTACTTTATAATCATTATTTCTAAAAGACTAGGCAAATTAGTACACAGAATAGCATTTAAATAAATAATTTTATGTTTTTTACTACTCTAATTTCTCTTACGAAATAACAAGGTTGAATGACATTAATAATACACGATTGCTTTATAGAAATTTATACATAAATTAGAAAACAATAGTATAAAAATAACTTTAAAAATGTGTTTCTAATAAAAGTCTCGAAATTTGAAAACAAAATATTTTGTAACTGAATTACTAAAGTGACTTGAACTTATGCTTTTGCAAATCGCACTAGGAATGTTGAAATAAGGAAAATATTGGTAAATACAGAAAGGAATTTACAAACAATGAATGTTCAGCAAGGGTTCTCTGATTAGTGTTAATGACTATCATCCCTTATCGTGCGTCACGTAAAAGAATCGATTCACTTCTGCGAGAACATGGAGAACGATTACGCGATACTGCGGCCCCAACCAAGGTGTGTGTGTGTGTTTACAATAAACTGAAACATTTTAACGTAAAAAAATTGTCTTTTCATAAAAAAAAACGAATAACTTTCGTGACGATTCTCGGCATCCTATTTATGTTTCTCACAAACAATAACTTCAATGAATTATTTTACAAATTTGTTCGTTTTTTTTTTTTTCAATTCTGAACCATTGTGAACCAGAAACCGTGGTGTACCTACAGTCCGAACTCCGTAGAACACGACAGTAATCTGCGGCTTTCTCAGCCACCTTACTCTTTGGATCAATGAATACTCTTGAGTGGGGATATAAGGAACCTTAAGTAATCTACAAGATAAATTGAGACAAAGATCCTACTTCAGTGCTTTGCGTTTGGGTCGCACTATCAAGGCCAAATACAGCGCGTCGAGAAAACAAAAATTATTGGGTGTCCAAAAACTTTTGACCAGCAATGTGTGTATATCCACTTTTGGCGTATCTCTCACAATGATAAACTTGTCATTTACATGTTTTGCCAGAACGTGTTGGACCAATCTAGGTTCATAATATCTACACAACACTAAGAATGTCCATACTTTTGTACAAAACCTAAGCCTAAATATTATGTATAGAGGCGGATTTTAATGAAATGTCATCTTTTTTCTTTTCACTTTAGAACAATGTCGTTTAGTATAGAAATTCATTTTATGATATGACAAAAAGAAATTACTCATTTTTATAGGTCATTATTTTACATTTTTTGTCAATTTCGAAAAATAAGTAATTTGTTACCTTTTCCCGTCGTTTTTAATGCATTTTTTGCTGATTTCATTGATTGTAATATAATTTTTATTGATATTTCCTTCAAATAATATTTACGAGATGCAAGAAATGTTCTTCGCGAAATTACTCGGTAACCTATTCGATTTGTTCGTTCAGAAATTGTTTTGACAACCGGTGTATGTCATTCTTGTGACGTATAATTAGCGCCATTGCCAGTTCGGCCGGTTTCGGGATAACTAAAGGCAGATTTCCTGGTAAAGAACAGATGCAAACCAAAAGTTTGCAAGCTGAGTTCACTCGAACGAATGAAAAAAGACTCGATTACATCAGTAATGTATCCAACAGCTTGAGTTGTTCATCCGAACTGTTTCTTGATAAGAATTTTCACGTCTTTTTCTTTGGTTTCAGGGCATTTTTAAAGCATTTTATTGATCATTTTTAGCGATGTTTTAGGTAATTAAAATCCGCTCTCTAATTATGTATCTCATCAAATCAACTTCACTTCTGGCTCCAGAGTTATCAAATCATATTTGTTACTAGTGTTGCATCATATGGTCCCAAGTTTTCCAACGCGGCAAGCAAAAAAGCATGCTTAAATTTTGTTGATGGATAGCGCGAAAAACGCGTAAGAGAATGATGGCCTCGTGATCGTTAAAAACCCTGATTTTTCGAAAATTGCAAAAGTTCAAAATATTTTCGAAGTCTTCCTACAACTAAAATATTAAAGATAGAGATTTTTCCCTTAATGAAATATGTTCCTTAAATATAGATTTTGAAATAAGGTCATGTACAATTTTTCGAAAATTAGAATACTTTTCGCGTAATTTTGCATGAAAATAGGGACAAGAAAGTTCGTGCTGTTTTACCTCCACTAGTTTCGCGCATTACATAATGTAGCGAGAGACTTTACGGTTTCTAAAAATGTAAGAAAGAACGTGATGTAGCATCACTAGTTTAAAATATGAGAAAAAGTTTAATATTCTTGTTATTATATGTACGTATTTCGCGTTTTGGGGTCGGTAGTCCGACTTCGTCTGACAGCTACCGGTATCCCCCATGCCTGGACTTAGCTAAATTCCGATGCTTGGGGTGAACATGACGTATTCTCTTCACCGTAACTAGCAAGTTCCGACTACTTGAGCTTTTCTTCGTCACACAGATACACAAACTGGGACGATTTTAAAGGAAAGCTACAACTATTTTTGACTCGACAGGGTGAACCCGGGAACCCGCCATCCTAAAGGCATATATTTATGTCATTAATAATCTTAGTTCTACCATTTTCGTAAATCTCAGGCCTAAATCTCTTAAGCACGGCACAAGAGACTCTTACATCGTGGTAGTAGATTATTAGATGCCACTTCGTATTGTCGTTCATATTTTCGCAGTCGCGAGTGGATTCCTTCACTTGAAGCGCGATGAGGGATGTGCCAATATTTTCTTAGAAAAAAAATCGTTCCTCTTGTTTATTGTAGCCTAAATTATATTTGATACAATATCATGATATATATATATATATATATATATATATATATATATATATATATATATATATATATATATATATATATTAATATGGAAATGTAAGAAGTCACTGAGAAAAAAGCTTACAAAGCTATTTGTGTTATGCAGCTGCTTCTTGGTGTCAGTTCAAGATGCCTTTTATTTTGAGTAAATAACAATAACTGAAGGATGTTCAAGGTTATTCAAGTTCAAGGTTCAAGATCCTTGTTATTCTCAATTCCACTGTCAGAATAGAAAAGCAGTACCTAGTGTATTTCAAGCAGAAAATAAAAAAATTGTTAGAGATTAAAAAAAAGTAAGGATCACTTACATTTAAGTTAATTATGCGCCTCCAGCAAAAATGCAACCCCATTTCATTCACCTGAGTATTTACTTGCTCCTCATCTGCAAAATGCAAATAAACCTAGAAACATGGATTTATACAGAACCAATGCCTGGCTGTTAAACTATTAGGTACATTATTTATTTCATTTATATTATTTAGTTTCATTTTAATTAATTATTTCTTTCCTACTAGCATGTCTTCAGTTCTCTAAATACTGACAGGTCAACAATCCAGATAACATAAACTGTGGACAGAACCCTTGTCCACATATTTTTAATTTGTGTTCTTTTTATTTCATCATTTTGTTTATTGGCTGAAAAAAATCTTTAAAATACAGTATCATTAGATAAGCATTTTGCATTGCATTTAATGATATTGCATTTTGAAGCATCTTTTCTGCCTTTATTATTCTTGTTTCATTTATTTCTTTTATTTTTGTTCAAGTTATTCTTTCATTTAAATTGCTTTTTATTTTCTTTTTGTGCAACATAACAGAGGAAAGGGTCTCGTCCTGGTCAGCTGGAGGCGCCGGAGAAGCAGGTTAGATTTGTCGTTGAGTTCCAGGGGCTTGGTGGGCCCAATTAATTCTGCTTCTCTCTGTTGCCACTTACTCTGTGCCACTCTTCCTATTGTTATGCATTTCAGTTTTATATATTGTATTCTTGTGTTATTTATCGTGGTATATGTTCTAAGTTTTTTTCCCTTTGATTTTTGTATGTAATTTGTATGATTACATACTGATTTTTGTATATATTGTATTTTTTTTTTTATTAATTTCATTTATTTTATTTTGAATGTCATTTATATAATAATTGGGTAGTGATCATTTAAATCAATTGATTTAAATGTATTGGATGATTTAAATCAAAACATAACAAGATATAAAAGTTTACAATATCTTTGATTAACTTGTTCATTGAATGGCATTTCAGTTACACTGTGTAATATTTTAACTACAGAGTGTCAACCCAAGAACTGTGAGAAAATATTTTATCTACGTGAGAAAAATAAGCCTCACTTGCCCCTTTGTCATTTGTGAGATAATAGCTACATCTCATAAAGTATCTGTTTATTGTATCATATAATAAATAACTATTGAACATTTATTTTCAATAATTATTATCTGCTGACAAATTTTTAAAAACTAGTACTATAGGTTTTTATTTGGTGAATTAAAAAAAAATGACATCCAAAATAAGTTCATTCATAAAAAATAATTTTTAAATAAAAGTCAATTTTTTTATTTAAAAAATGATGAGATTTGCTTCTAAAAAACTGTGATTTTTTCCACCTTATTAAATAATTTATAAATGCTTCTTGAAAATTAAGAATATATAGTTATTTTTTCTTCTCACTTCAGTTACTTGATAAACAAAAATTAAACTTTAATTGCTGAGAAGAATTAAAATGAAATTATTTTAAATATTCCCACTATACATTCATGACCCTTAATTTTTAACCTGCAAAATGAAATTAGTATGATATTTTTTCCAATTTATCACTTTTTTTTGGAAAAAAGAGTTATGCTAATTATTATTTCAAAATTCAGCTATTCAGTATTTAAAAATATATAACATTCTCATGAGTGCCACCGATCTCTTTTCCTTTCAATGTCGGAATTTTCATCGAAAGAACCTTTTGCAACGTGTCTAAAAATTATAAAGTTAATCAGATTTGTAACCATTATAAATTTACTATCTTTTTCTTTATTTCCATATTTTCTGCTTAATTGCTTTTGTTTCTTAGCTAAAACCCTGCATGATTCCCTCCCCAACTGTGGCAACATGAGGGTTAGCCTGTTGCGAATAAGTTATTAGTATGATCCTTATAAAGTTCTTGTTTAGTTTTAGCATTGCGTGCTTGTGTTATAATGTGGAAGATACTCTTCTTCACATACATCAAATCACACAGGAATACAACTTACAATTAACAACATGAAACAACATCATGTAGGAAACAAGAAATAAAATACAGAATATTGTGAATTGAAACAGCTTTCATTTTGTGTTCCACATCTTCATTGTTTCCTGTAAATATAATGTTCACAGAAACATCTCTGTTGCATGGATTGTGTATGTAAATACTTTTCTTGTGTGAGTAAAATTCAGAGGCTACAATGAATAGATTTCGGATGATAAACATTGTGGGTGCATTTAAGGTTTTTTCTCTGAGCAGCGAATATTCTTTCTGTTGACAACCACAATGACTGCTTTTCAGATATTATCTCTTCTGGCGTGTCTGCATGACTACATACTATTGCAGGGATTGTTGCGGGGCTGGCAGCCCTGTGGCTCCACTGTATCACCCTGCCTCTCGTGCATTCCTGGCCCCTCAGTTTGTGACAATTGCTTACAAGTTCTCATTTACATTAATTTGATTGTGGGTTTGCTGATCTTTTCCATCCTGTTTATTTCTTCTTTCAGTTTCATTATTATTATAATAATTATTATTATTATTATTTTATTGATTTGTTTTTTTTTTTTGTTCTTTCTTTTTATTTCATTCTTTATTTTTCTTAATGTCAATCTTTATGTTATTTTAAATTATCTTTATGTTATTTTTTTGCATTTAAGTGTGTTTTATTTTCAAATGATACATATAACTAATTACCCAGATCCTCCTCTGTTTTCAGATTTTCTGTGTTCCCTGTGTTACGATTTTGGTGTTGTTTGTTAAATGTTTTATGTATGTGTACTCTATGTTTTGTGTAACGTAATTACCAATTGCAATGTACAAATGGACAACTGTCCTTGAACATGTAAATTCATTTAAATACTTTTGGACTTTCAATGGTAGGTATACTTTTGAAAATTATATTAAACTATTAAAGTTTCTAGTAATGTCAATCATTAATAGACAATTTCCTGTGAAATATAGTTAAATGTCAGACTCAGAGAATATATTATACTAATATATTCTTGTACTCTTAGCGTCGACGTCCCAGTGCAGATATGCGACGACCCAGCGTGCAGGAATTGGGCGAGATGATCAACAAACCTTCAACTCCTTTACAACCAAAAGGAGATGGTGGCCCACCATCTATCGTTGATGTCTCTGAAAACTATTCAGCTGTTGAAGGTACTTTTAACTTACATTTTTTTTCAATGTTTTAAATTTATTACTCTTTGTCTTTTTTTTTTCTTTCTTACCTGCTACATATGTACTTACTAGTAAAGAGAAAGTAATATAATGCTGCAGCAGAAAGTGGCAACTTTTTGTCAGAAAAACTGGTATTGTGGGGCTTGTTATCAAAAAAGCAGATAAATAAGTCTTCTTATAATGGCGCTACAATGTGGGGTGGGTCTTGGCCTGTTTAACAATCTTCTGCCACTCCTTCCAGTCTGGAACCATCTTTTTCCAATTCTTAATCTTCATTCTATGTAGGTCTTCTACAATGTCATCTTTCCATTTTATTTTTGGCCTGCCATTACTCCTCATAGCTATCCGTTTCCACTCTGTTATTTTCTTAGTGATTCTATCTGGGTCCATCCTCTCTAAATGTTCAATCCGTGCTGTTCTTCTAGACTTTATTTCTCTTAATATATATTTTCTTTGATCAATACTCCCAATTCATCATTTCTTTTCAATCTCCAGATATTGTCACCAAGTCTCGTAGGGCCATAGATTTTCCTCAAGATGTTTCTTTCATATATACTTAATTTTTGTAGATTCAGTACCCATTTTGTAGTTTCAGTACCCATGTTTCGCATCTATAAATCATTATTGGTTTTATAATGGTATTGTATAGTTTCAATTTTGAATTTTGTGATTGGAATTTACTGTCAAAGAGAGTTTTATATGCATAAAATGCCTTATTTCCTGCCACAATCCATTCTTTTATTTCTTCCTCTATTGCACTGTTAGTGTTGACTATTGTGGCGAGGTATTTAAATGGAGGCAAATTTTCAATTTTCATGTCATCCAGGATAACTTTTCATTTCTCAAACTTTTTTCGGAAGCATTTCATATACTTTGTTTTAGAGGCATCTATAATTAAATCTGCTTTCTCAGAATCAGCCTTCAGCTGATGGAATGTTATGACCAACACTTGCATTGATCGTGTTAAAATTAATATATCATTAGCATACGCACAAATCTGCTTCATTCTATTAGAGATATTACCACGAACATCTTGTTTCTTCAGTATTCTATCTATTATGATGCTAAAAAGGAGCACTGAGAGGGGGGTCTCCTTGTCATACATCTGAACTTATTCCAAAATTTTGTGAGTAGTTGTTCTTTATGGATACTTTGGCCTTGGTGTTATTTAATGTTAATTTAACTAGTCTGATAATTTTGGTTGGTACTACTAGTGCAGTAAGGCTATTATATATTGCAGGTCTCTTAACTCTCTCAAAAGTCAATAAACATATTATGTAAATCAACATTATACTTGTAACACTTTTCATAGATCCGTTTCACTGTTTGAATATTGTCTATTGTTGAGCGACTGGGGCAAAAGCTTGCTTGAAAATCCCTCAGTTTGGGTTCTATTACTTCTCTTAACCTGTTATATGTCAGAGAAGAAAGTATTTTATGTTATATTCAGAAGAGTAATACTTCTATAATTATCACATCTTTTTGGGTCCCCTTTTTTGGAAATTGGACATATACAAGTAATTGCTTCTAACCAGTCCTCAGGTATTTGTTCATCTATTCATAGTTTTTATTCAGATTATGGATTTGCTCTATTAAAATGTTCCCTCCAGCTTTTAGCAGTTTTGCTGTGATATTATCTGAACCTAGAGTTTTATTTCTTTTCATTTTCCTTATTACTTCAGTTACTTCTCTAAGTGTGGAAGTAGGTAGGTCTATATCTCCTTTTCCTTGGTTTTCCTTTATTAAGGTTGGGTTTATCTTTTCTTTTATTTTACAAGATTTCCTCGTAGATCTCTTCAGCCTCCAATGTGCCTTGATGATTTGACAGTGTAGTTCTTTATCTCTTTATAAAATTTCCTAGATTCATTCTTTTTCCTTGCTTTTTCTATTTCTCGAACCACAATCTTCTCTTATTTCGGCAGTTTCCGATGTTCTTTCTTCTTGATGTTATAATGGTCCATAGCTGCTCTGGTTCTTATATTTAGAGTTTTTTGTCTCACTTTATTCTTATCGTGAGCTGATTTTATACATTCTTCACCCCATCATTTGTTTCTACTTCCTCCTTTCTCTCTTCCCAAGGCCTCATTGGCAGCTTCTACTATGCTAGTTTTCATATTTTCCCATTCTCTTTCTATGTTCTCTTCTCTAGATTTCTCTTCTAGTTTCTGATTTAATACGTTCTGATAGTCTTTGATATTTCTTGGGTGCTGTAAGTTCTGTTTATTCCATCTGCATACATTAGATTTAGGAAATGTTTATTTCACTAGTTTCTGTTTCACAATCGTTTTAAGAAGGAAGTGATCTGTGTCACAATTTGGTCCTCTCATTGAGTGTACATCTTGCATCAGTCTCGAACATCTCCAATTGATCTCATGACCAGCACAAGATCAATTTGGTTAATTGTAGCTCAGTCAGGGGATATCCAAGTAACTTTATGTATTGATTTATGTTGGAATTGTGTACTTGCCACAATTAGATTATTAGTTATTGCAAAATTGGTCAAATAATCACCATTATTATTAGTGTTTTGATGTATGGTGGATTTTCCTACTACTTCCTTATATCTTTCCTCAAGCCCTAGTTCGCATTTAAATCTCCAAGGTCAACATAATGTCATGTTTTGGAGTTCTATCATTCTTATCTTGCAACTCTTCATAGAATATTTCTTTGACTTCTTCTTCCTTGTCTTCCATGGGAACACAAACATTTATAAGACTCAAGTTATAAAATTTCCCTTTAATTCGCAGTTTACATAGATTTTCATAGTAAAGTAAACCTAGTATTGATTTCTCAATTTCTTTCATTACCATAAATCCAATTCCTCTTTGGCCAGTCCTTTCACTATTGCAGATATAGTAAATAGAACATTTCCCTTTCTTTATTTTCCCCGATCCTTGCCATCTCATTTCTTGTAATGCTTAACTCCTATCTTCGTTCGCATTATCAGTTCTGCTATCTCCTGCATTCTTCATGGCTGCAGCATTGTGGTGGCATTCCATGATCCAATGTTCAACAATTCTTTCATCCTTTTAACATGCCTTTTTCATCTTATACTGGAGCCAGCTTCTATCCTTTGAGCTTTACGAGTGGTTAAGGTTTGCCAGAAATTGGGTGCTGGCCTAGATCAAACTTCTGTCACCTTCGAGGACCTATTTTTTCTGTCAGGGTTGTCTCCCTTAGGAGGACTGGCTATGCCTACAGAGCCTCTCCTGCCTCTTGGTTTTCTGTTGCAGTTTTCCTACCCCTAACCCCATTTAGGTGCCGGCAACTCACCTTCCCCCTTCTCTCTTTTGCTACTTGTGGACACTCACTCCAGCAAGCATTGCCCCAGGGTCAACATGAGGAGGAGAAACAGGACTTGTTGACCATACCCTGTTCTTACTTGCTCTTCTCCTAGCTCTTCTGTCAGGATACCCTATTGGAGGGGGGCATTTCATGGTATTTAATGGTGTGAGCCTATGGGCATTGACCCACCCCACCAGGGCCCTGGTCAACCTTTGGCCCCAGATAAATAGTAAATTATTTTCTCTAAAACATTGAGAAAGAACTCATGTGTTGTAGGTCTTAATATTGGTTTACGGTATCAAAATGTCGGTTTATGGTAAAACATCTGTCTGTCCATCTGTGGTCAACACTAGCACCTAAATCTCTCAGATGAATTTCTCCAAAATTAATATTCCCCAATCGATCTGCCTGTACTTCCCCTGCGAATTTGAAATGCATATTTTGATTTTGGGGCTACTTTATATGAAGCCTTAACAACATTTTTTCAAGTTTTTGTAAATAGTAGCACGCATTTTTAGGATAATTATTTTTCTTGGATAAAGTAAAGGGTATTTTAAGAAATGGTACAAGTCTCATTTTCATTGAACTCTGAATTTTCAAAACTTGCAAAAGTTCAAAAAAAATTGTTGACATTTTCCTACAACCATAATATTGAAGAAAGATTTTTCTTAATGAAATCTGTTTTACAAAGATAGATTTTTAAATAATATCATGTATAATTTTTTGAGAATTCGAGAAGTTACAAATGATGTGAGAAATTATGTGAAAGTAAGTGTCTGGGACCACTGATTTTCTCTCTTTTTTTAGTGTTTTCAAAAAGCAATTTATATAAATTAATTCTCCTGTACTTTCATTAATGACTCTTTTTAACAAATAGTGTAATGAATAAATGAGCTTTTTTAACTGACATTACCTTGAACTGAAGAATCAGTGAATTTCTTTTATGAATAGACTGTTGGTTTTCGACAGTGTACCTGGTATATTAATATTTTTGCATTATAACAAATTGTATTCCACACCTAAGTGTTATTTTATTTACAATTCACATTTAAATGTAATGTAATTAAATTTCTATTTTCTTTTTCTAATCTGACAAAAAGCTCTTTTCAAATAAGAAGTAAATGTCTTGTTATAAAAATAATTGTTGGAAAATTAAACTTTTAAAATTAGTGTATAATATGATTTTCTTTAAAAGTTAGAGTATTTCACTATGATATTCTACATTACAGATTCAACTGGCTATATAACTGTCAGTGTTGAGGGCAATCCTGCTCCCTCATTTAAATTTTATAAGGTAAGTTGTTTTGAAAGAGTAAGGTATTAAATTTCCTTTTTATTACTGTCAGAATGTTTAAATTACTTGTAACATACTCTGATGTATGGAAAGCCATTTTCAGTGGAAATCTTATTGTTTAGGGCATGACAGAACTTCTTCAAATGGAAGGAGGTAGATTTAAATTTGTTACTGATGGAGAAACGAACTCCATAACTCTTTGCATAAGAAAGGTAAAGCCCAATGATGAAGGAAAATATAAAATTGTGGTTAGCAACATTCATGGTGAAGACTCTGCTGAGATGCAACTTTTTGTATCAGGTAAGATAAAGTTTTGAAGCTTTTGAATGTTATTGTAGTTACAGTGTGGATATTATTTTCAAACATTTTTTAATCGTCTTGATTTCTTCTATTAAACATGTCAGCATATGGGAACACTCTTTATTAGTATTCTGAGATAGAGAGGGATGGACTTTGGAGGGTATAGTCAGTCCAATGTATGTTTGGTTTACTTTACACAGAATAAATATCACTGCATTTTCTTTAACATATGGGAATAGATCTATTGTAAAATGAAATTTATATTGGTCTATCGTTGCAGAATGATACATGCTTAAAACTCTCAAATTGGATTACCAGTATGTTCTGAAAGTTAAGACTTGTCACTACAGGCAATATTTTCTATTACTAACCTTTTTTTTCAAACATCCTAAATAGTAGTGTTCTGGCATTACAGAGAAAAATTAAAATGGCATTATTTTGATTGAACTCTCTGCTATTGCATGTTATATACATTTAGTATATAATTCCTCCTCTAGTTGCATAGAGTGACAAATTTAAATATATAATTCCTTTAAATAATTGTATCCAAGAAAAAGACTACAAAAGCATATTGGCTTGTAAGAATTCTGTACTATAAAGCTATGAAAATCTGATAACTAGTAACAAAATCAAACACTAGTGTGTTATTAAATGAATATGTTGAAATTAAATTTATTTCTGTTACTCTTATAAAATGTGGAAACCAAAAATGCCTCCAAGAATATGAGTAAGATTATTCCTTACTCTTTTAAATTCTGAAAATATGAAATTAACCTTTTTTAGTTCATGATTTTTGTTACCTTTCTTGTTCATAATATGGGTCTGAATTTATTTTCTGAGATGATATATTACACTTTCCTTACTTAACTTGACTGACAATTCTTGAGAATAAATTTTACATAGTTTTATAAGTTTAATTGCATTAAATTCAGTTTTGTAACTTTTCAGTGAATGTGATTTTGGAAAATTTTTAAATTTTTTTTAAAAAACTGTAATTTACAGATTAATATTAAGGAGTATGATTCCCTGTGAGATGCTGTTCCTGATGTCATATATCATGCATAAAAACACTATCCAACTCTATTAAATACGGCCTACCTTACTTGTTCTGAACTTCAATTAAATATTATTATTCTCTCTTCATTAAGTAGAGTAATTATTACTCTCTTCATTATGTAGAGTAATTAAAATTTTACAATCGAGTTGTATTTACATTTAATTTCAAATATTTGTTCTCCATAAGATGCTAGTGGTATGGATTTCCGAGCTATGTTGAAAAAACGGAAATATGCAAAGTGGGATAAAGACAAGGAAGATCCTGATTGGGGAGACCTAAAAGAAACAGAAAAGCAAGTTCCCCAGCTGAAGAAAGTGGAGAGGGTAAGTATTAAAAAATTGAGTTTTTTTTCTTTTTTCTTGAAATATAAACATTCATTTCATATTAGTTTCTAATTTTAATTACTGTTCACAATGTATGTAATTAGTACTATATAAGTATTTAATTACATTACTGATTTTTAATTGCAATTTTATTCTTGAAAATTTCAGTTAATAAATGTTTAAAAATAAAATGTAGGTAGCTTAATAAAATTTTTCACTTGTGATCCTATTTTGAATAAAGATCTGTAAATAATGTTTTACTCAACTATACTTTTGTCTTTAGTTGTTTATATTTTTCTGAGTTAAATTTCAATATAAATTTTTTTTTTGTGTCTTTATAATGTATTTGAATTTTCAGGGTTTTCATGTTTTCTTGTTGTATGGCCCAGTGTATTTGTAATGCACTTGCTAAAGTGTACTTGACTGCTTTTCTTTGGATTGTAGGTAAAAGTGTCTATGCTGTCTTGTTTTCCTCACTTCAAACTAAACTGATTACTTGGGACCACTTTATTTCATTTCTTTTCTAGCTTTTTTGTAGTATATGTGTTAATATATGTTCTAGTTCGACTGTACTCCTTAGTTGTACATAGCCAGGCAATGTTAAGTATGTTTCAAGTCATATATTCATCTATATAACCTTGCCTAGGGTTTCAACTTATTCATAATCAATTAAATAAATAAATAAATAACGTAATTGTTAACCACGGATAAAAAAAAAATATTTTGTACCACCTGCCAGAATAATTTGATTAGGAAACTGAACTTATTTACATCCTTGTGCATGGTTTTTTACAAGTGGTTCATTGCAGACAGAGAAAGGTTCAGAACAACCAAGTGAAAACATAGAGAAAGACACAGGGTTTTATGAAGACGAACACAGGAACATTGTTATCATGGTGGAAGGCCAGGAAGTGCTTCGTATTCCTGCTTCTAAGAAAGGCGAATCAAATTGGAGTTGGTTAAAGGTAGCCAGATAATCCCTAACCTTTTCATTGAAGAAAACCTTCTCCAGTATACACAAAACATTGTTTCAGTTCTAAAAACATTTCTTCTGCAATAGAATTCATAAGGATGAGTCTCCATAGTGACCTGTCCCAAATTCCAAAGCTGCTAAGTAAAAGTAAGAAGAATACGTATGTAATTGTTCCTTTACCCCTTTTTTCTTCCATCCCAGAAGCTGGTCACACCACTAACATCAAAGTTGTAGAGCACATTTAATACACTGTATTCCATTGTTAGTGCTATGAAGTTTGTATGTTTTAATTTTTTTCCACAATTGAAAACTTTATCCCATTCTTAGCCTCATATATGATAAGATTCCAAGGCTACTATTTTTGAAGTCTTATTTTCTGTACAAAAGTCTCTATTTGCTAGTTTTAACGTGCCCAATTTTCTACCAGTGTTATCAAGCAAGCCAGAAAGTAGGTAAAATCTAGCAAATATTCAAAAATTTGTTTTAAAAACTTTTTTCTTGTAAACTCTCATTGTTATCATAACATTATGATTCAATTATGCTTGTTGAATTTCACAAAAGAACCAACATAGACTTGATTCACTATCTTTAAAAATTGTCTTTTTGTCTCAACCATTATTTTGTGAATTTATGGGCACACTTGGCAATTACGATCATTAAAAATAATGACCACATTTTTAATTTAATGGGAATGTGATCAAATAGTATAAAAAAAACAATAAATAATGGTAAAGTAAAAAATAATCATCCTTGTTTAAAAGATCTTTGTATAATATTTACTTCTTAATATGTCATTTATAATTATATATAATATTTAAATAAATGAAGATTTAATGACAACCTAGGCAAGGTTTTAGCATTTGCTTTATATATATTTATGTATTTGTACCCATGTACAATTTTTGTTTTCATTTGAGAATTGTGTTTTGTGAAGCAAATATTTTATATTAACTCATTTTTGAAAAAGCATGAAATACACTTTAAAATAAGATTCTTATATATACTTTCTTTAATTTGTGAGTTATACAAGCCTGCTGTTTAGAACATTGTTTTTCTTTTTTTGCTCTTGTACCTTGCTTCTTATGTACAAAGTGAAACTAACATATATTTTAACCTATTTCAAATTCCAAGGAAATGACCCCAAACGTCAATTCGACATTGGATTGACAAGAAAATACAATTATTAGAGATGATGCAATACAGGCAATTTTAAGGGCTGTTGATTTGTGTGGACATTAAATTTTTTGTAATTATGTGCGTATGTGCAATGTGTTCCACCACTTTGTGTTTTCACAAATAGTCACATTTCGGTATTAATGAAGGAATAGTGAAGGTTATATGAAATGTCTGATGGGTCATTTTTTCTATATACTACACATTTGCGATTATATAACACTATCTTAAGGAAAACAATACAAAGGAAAAGAGAATAAATGTATCTTGTGACTGCAAATGCTTGAAACATAATGCATTGTGAACAAATCACATAAGAAAAATTAAATTTAAAAATAACGTTCTCTATTGTTTTTGTCATAATATGCAATAGGATTGAAAGCAAAAATAAATTTCCTTCTTTTTAAAAACAGTGTTTTTCATAAATCAATTTAATTTTTGTAGGTTTTTTCTTTTCTTTTCTGTTTCTTAATGTAAGGATAATATTGTCTTCTAAATTTATGAGTTCCACTATTGTTATAACCCACAGTGTTATTAATGATTTCTACATATTTCCTTGTGATCATTATTCAAGCATTTTGTAACAGATAAAGAACCAGAAACCTGAAAGTATCAATTTTGACATGTATCCGGTGCTGTTACTATTTATTTGAGAAGTTTTTTTAAAGGAATAGTTCAGTATTCTAGTTAGTCTGAGTGTAATGTGAAGTTCAGAATCTTTATAAACAATGTCATATCTTTCCTAGGAGCAAAATACAACAAACCCTTTACAGAAGCATATTAGCTCTATGATATCAAGATATCCTGTTTGTGTGAATATTATATAATAGATAATACACAATATCAGATATGTAAATGACAACATAAAAATCTTTTAAGTGCTCCTTTAGAATCAAGTAAGTTACAGTCAAATTAGTTTACTTCAACTTTTTATTGCAGTAAAGTAAATTTTTTACTTTGTAAGAGCACTTGGATTCTACGAATGTTCATTACAAATATTTTATGTTTACTTTGCACTTATAAAAGCTGTCAGTACTGCCAGATGAAAAAGTTTGGGGCACTCTTTTAAACGAACCTAAATAGATAACATGCAAAGCTTCGACTCTGGAAAGCATAGAACTAGGAGCATGTTATAGTTTGAAGTAGCCTAGTTGACTTTTCTTTTGCCACTTGATGTCCTCAAGAGCGTAATGCTTGTATAGTTTACTAAATCAAGTAAACACATTAGCTTTATACAAACTACAAAGCACACAGTAATCTCATCTCCAAATAATCATTCTTCTGTGTTTCAATTTAGCCATTTTAGCTTTCAATAAAATATGTGTTATTTGTAAAATTATATTAAAATTCAGACATTTTACTTTAACCTATTGTAAGTAGAGTCTTGGAAATGCAAAACTTCTGTATCCTAAATCATACTCATCTATTAATATTTATTTTGAATTTCAAATTTTATTTATTAATGCAACAAAATTATTTAATTTACTAGTATAAGAGAACGTAATTAGAGGAGTTTATAGTCACCATAAATATGGAGAAATGGAGGATAATGGATCAATATAAGAAAAGATTTGTTTACTACTTTGTTACGAGCATCATTATGGTGACCGATTTTATAAAAAATATAATTTTCAACACTGTCAAAAACATCTTTCTAAGCTTTTGATTTTTAATTGATTGATTTATTTTCAGTATACTTCTAGGTAAACTGCTAATATTCCCTTGTAAAAATTAACACAGAAGAAATTAATTTGGTGATGGAATTAATAAGTATTTGCAGAGAAGTAGGCTATAATTAGACTTTTAATAACATGAACGAATTCATTTAGTTCTACTACTATCTACTCTTCGTGTCATTATTCTCATGAATGTATGCTTGTAGGGGCACAGGGTTTTGGAATTGACCTGTGTCAGCGTTACAGTCTCCATGGTTGTCCACGTCTGCATTGCAGTGTCGGAGCTTCGCCTGTTACAGCCAGTAAATGGTCCATGGTACACGGTAACCAAGTGCGACATGTTGTAGCATACTTAGTATTCCTTAGTGAGTAAGTGAAATGTTCGCTAGGAATTTTGATTTAATGGCAAATGACAGTAGGCCTACGACTGAATAATAATACAAATTGTGCTTCGAGTTGCCAATGTAATAATTGCATAATAATGAGATTATTCATTGCAAGAAATTTTTCACATAAAAACAGCCTTCACTCCATTAAAATCTTGATAATCCTGATAATGTGGCCCAAATAAGTAGGTATGTGGGTATTTAGAGGTAGATAATGCAATTCATTACTTTATTTTAAAGTTACTAACAATGTTTCTAAACTTAATGAAATAACTCTAGATGGAACAAGGGTAATGATGCAGAAGAAAGAAGAAAATATAATTACACATATGCACATAGGTACCTATTTAATGTTCATATGCAAAGAAAATGAACTTATCTAAAGGTTTAAAAGAATTACAGGATAAAATGTAATTGCAATGTTGTTACACTTAACTTATATCTCTATAAAAGTATTGTAAGGTTTTCGAAGGAAAAAAAGTTAAAGACCATTGATTATGAAGTCACTCTGATATAACCACATTACTTTCAAAATTAAGTGGAACTATACATATCAACAAATGTGTCACAATATTCACAATGAAATTCTTTGGTTTTTGTAAAATTAAAATTTTTCCAAAACCTTTATTTTTTCTAACATTGTAAAATTATATAATTGTGTTGCACCATTTCCAACAGAGATATGTATGATGTCTATAAAAATCAACTCGCAAGTAATTTTGCAGTTGGAGGTGAAGAGTTCAAAACACTGAAATTTTAAAAAAAAAATCACAATAAAAAAAATCTCTTTAGTTTGTTATCTGGGTATCCTCATAAGAATTTTTTTCCATTCCTAATGTCTCACAATGGCCTAAGGCCCATTCAGCAAGCATTTAAATACGCACAATGAACTTTGTGGATATTAAAAATGGTTGATAACATCCCCCTCTCCTTCTGAGGTCAAGAACTCTTGAAATTCTACTTTCATGAGCATTTTCTGAGCTGAGCCTGGCATGCTAACTTTTTTATTGTCAGTAGTAATGAGATGGATGTCTTTCATTTATGCATTCATACATAATACAGACATACATATTAATGTATATATAAGATGTAGAACACACACAATGCAAACACACACCTATCTCATTTTGAGCTTAAAAAATGAAAGTTATATTTTCAAATAATAGGAAATATTGAATTATTTTTTAATATTGTGAATCAGTTATTTTATTTCATACTGACTAATTATGAGATGAAAAGTATATTAAGTTATAAAAAGCATGTATTTATCCCACAGAAAATGAAGATTTATGTGCATGCTATGTTGTTTGGATATGTTGCATTTTGAATAATATGCAAATGAGTCTATACTTTCAGCTTCCTGACACTTTTATCACCTGAAAGTACCATTGCCTAAGAGAGCTTTATTGAATTCCGTCATATTCGTTGCTTTCCTAGTTTTTCAGCTTTCTTTAACAAAACACCATGCTTAACTGCAAATGGTAGAGGGAAAATCAATCTAAAAAGTGTATAAAAGGTAATAGCACGGAGTTATCATCCAAAAATTTAAGTTTCTTGTTCCATTTTTATTAGAAGCATCAATTTGGAATGTGTCAATCAAAACATGGAACAGTTATGTTGCCCCTGTTCCTTTTTGAGCTAATTTGATCAATGGACAACTGCAAACACTGGTCAGTGTTGTGTTGAGCAACCCAAGCCTTCTGTTCCTTGCTTTGTAGCTTTTATCACTTGGATTACAATTAATATCTGGAGGCTCATCTTTATGTCATTTTACAAATTTTAGTTTTGTTAAATGTCTACAACCTACCATTCCTGTAAAATATTTTTCGTTCCTAATTATACCTATACATTTCCATCTTTCTCTTTAAATATTGATTATTATACATATTTTATAAAAGAAACATTAAAGAAATATTATAAGTGGATTCATTAAACAGAAATTTACTGAAAATTTAAATTATAAATTTAAATATAAAAATAGATTGTGCCTTTGCATAATCTCAAAATGAGAATGCTTTTGAATCTCATTAAGAAAATTTCTTTATAATTTTCTTACACACCATTGAAAATATGAAAAGTGAAATTGTTTTTTGAAGTGCTATAAACACATTAACATGTTCGTTGTCCCTAGCATAAGTGATTGTGTCTTTTTTTTATTATATGTACAATCATCACATGTGATTTCTGCATGCCAAAACAGCTTAAATACTTTTTAGAAATTTTGCCTATGAGACACACAAATTTTTGTAGATTTGTTAAGAAGATATTGTTCAACTATGTTTAAAATTGAATACTGAAGCATAGTAAGCAGTTAGTGTTTTTTAATAATAAAAATTAAAAATTGTACAATGAAATTGAATTTGTGCTATGCCACAAATATTTCTTCCACAGGGACAGTGGATATGTTCAAATAAATCCTTTGATCTAATGAAAACAGATCAACATAAAAATTCTAGAGTACCTTTTGCTTCAACAGTTGGCCATGCTATCATGAAGATAAGGAATAGTGATTAGTGAAGGAGTGAAAAGCATTCTCAGTTAAAATAATATACTAAATAAAATGAACAGGTTTTGAATTGTTTTTATTGATACTACTAATGTTTAATATTAACAAGTTCAGAACTTCAAAATTGTGTAATAATTTCTAATTTGTGAATCTGTTTCACAATTTATGACATTTTACTTAAAAACTCAAAAACCACAGAAACAGAAAACTATATTCTCTATTATTGACATAAATATGTAAAGAAACTTTTTCATGCATCACTTTAAATTTATGTAGTCTTGATGAAGAAGAAAGGGTGTTTAGGATACATGTGTGTTTCTTAATCAAAATTTGACATTTAATAGTTTTACATTTCACAACCTGTCATAAACTGGAACATAATAAAACAACAATAATAATAATAATAATAACAATAATAATAATAAATTTAATAATTTGAGTAGATTATCTTTTTTCACCTGATTCCCTCAGGACATTTATGGCAAACGAAGACCTTCTACTCTTCGGGATGTTATTCCAGATTTACCTAAACTGGTAGTGGTGGACAGAGAACTGCTAAAGGTTCGCATACAGTTTTATCCTATGTCTGCTCTTTAAAACAACTGATAAAAACATGCAGTTAAACCACTCTTTTACCTTCTGACATTTAATCATTTTCAGTCTTTATTATAACTTTTGGTATCTATTCCTCTTGCTCTGGTATTCCTGGTATTCCAATTGATTATCTGACCTAGAGGCTTCGGAAAATGTGCAACAGCTTGTAATCATTCTTGAGAGTTATGCCATAGTTTCACAATATGTTAACCTTGTTTGTTAAGTTTGTTTATTTTCATTTTTAATTGACTCACAAAAAATGTTAATCAGTGTTAAAGACACATTTCAATTACCAAAATAAATGGGAGGCTTCACAAATGTAATAATATATAGTAAATTGTAAATACTTTTGAACTCAATATTTGTTTCACTACTGAAGCTTAAGGGTTCACTACAGATAGTGAGTTTTGTAGTTTATATTCTATTGTTATAAATGATTTGTATTATATCGATAATCATTTAGTCCATTTTGAGGATTAGTTTCTGTTTTGTTACTTATTCATCTGCTATATTAATTGTGTCGAATATTCATATGTATGCTAATTATTGAGAGATTTTGTCGTTAAAATGAATTGCACAATAGTTGAAGAGTACTCCCCCCTCCCAACTTTTTTTTCCTTCTTTCTTTCTTTCTTTCTTTCTTTCTTTCTTTCTTCCTTTCTTTCTTTCTTTCTTTCTTTCTTTCTTTCTTTCTTGTTTTTGATAGACAATTGGTTTCTAGAATCAGAACATTGTCAATTCCCAGAAAAATTTCCCTTGAATTCATTCAGTCTCTTTAAAATAATTCTTTATAAATTTTCTGCTTGTCCCTATGATGTGCTTTAATTCATTAATTAAAACTAAGAATCATCAAAGAATGTCTACGCACATAGTGAATAAATTGTTAAATGTCTTATTTTATAGTTTCCAGATAGTTTAAAAGAAAACTGCAAAAAATTAAGAATAAGAAATTTTAATAACATAATTTTTTAATGCAAATATTTTAAATATAGATAGATAGAAGTCTTAGGTAATAAATTGACTTTGGTAGTTGAATGGATATTGAGGTTTATTTCAAGAAATTATTATTTGCTTTCAAATTTTTCTTTACTTTTTAGAAATATGTTGCAGAATTTCTGATGCCACTTCCCTGAGAAGAGTATCAATAACACACTCATCTACAAGATTACATAATGAATTCTGTCAGGATAACTAGATTAAATTTGCTAACTCAGCTCCATTGCATGTTCCTGGTACAACTGAATTATCTTTGTGTTGCTCATCTACAACCAACCAGTCATCAACTGGTTCACAGTAGCTGTTGTATAAAATGTTCATAACTTTATTCAGTGTGACAGATATATAATATGTAGACTTATTACACATAAGTATTGCTTGTATCAATATTTTGAATATACCACTACTTCCTGAAATGACATATATAATTTCTAAATACTATGCTTCACATTCAGCCATCTTTCATAACCAGTGTTTTGATTTCATTGAATATTTTTGTATTGTTAATATTTATAGTTCTATTCTACATGCATGTTGTGCTATAACCATTAAATCATTCCGGTTTCAATAGAGCCACAGGTATCCATGTTTGGCTCATGCAACATGGTGTTTTAAGTGGTTTCGCCTCTGTGTTTTAGTGTAGTGTTCGGACTGACAAACTCCCACCGCGCCTATCCCTTGCTGAGTTGATTCCAGACTGGCCAGTGCTCCACCACTTTCAGAAGATGGAGGTTGGACTGTCTTACCCTAGATTTATGTTTACATTTTCTCTTTCTGACAACTGGGACCTTCCTCTTATTCTTCAAGAAGTCTGGAATCTAAAACTTACATATACATGTTTTATCTTCTGTTTCTTTATCTTTCTAGTTCATCTTATGTACTTCTGAGTGGCCTTTTGTTCTTGTCATTATCTTGTAATTGTATCTTTTCCTCCTTTACATGTTATATACTTTTATTGTTGTTATTAACTGAATGTAGTTTAAGCAAACTTGGACTCAGTTTATTTTTCTTCTTGTATCTGTTGACTTATCTTTTTTCATGGCTTTCTGCTGTAATCACTTTGAAAACCAGATGAACTAAATTAAAGTCAATGAACAAAATAAAAATAAAAAAAAAATTATTTCTAAAAATCTATAATTACGAAACTTAGGTCTAGTTATCATATATTGATTTCAGAAAGTATTGAATGTAAAACAATAATTCTCTAATCACCTAAGGCCTGCCTCAGTAGCAGGAATTGAGGCTATCTTAAAGTACATGGAACCAAAGGTTGTGGGTTCAAGGAGACTCGCAAAAGGCGTAGGTGTTTTAACCAAATGATTGTGGTGTGGTTGGCTTTCCATCCCACCATGTATCACATCTGAACCATTATCTCATTCATAATCATTCACTTCTCATGATCCCCTACTATTGTTGCAGTGGAAGGCAAACCATTACTGCGATCATCTGCCAAGGAAATGGGAGGGCTTTAAAGCATAAGCCCTCTCTTGTGTACACTAGGCAGTTGGGTATTGTACAAATAAAAGAGTAACATTTGAGAATATTGAAAAAATTATGGTCTTTAAACTTTTACCCTGTGCTCTCTCTGGATTTTATTTAAAAGGAATACCTTTTCATTTTGAAAATTTGAATTCCAAATAAATAAGTCATTTCATTTGTAATATCTTCATTTAAAAAACTGTTCATCGGGATGTTTTAAAATTTCTTTGTAATTATTGTGGGCTTAAGAAACACATCTGGTACAAAGTTCACCTTTTGATATCTTTGATGTTCACTGTAGTGTACTGCAATTCTTTCAAATAGATTTTACCCCACACAAAACGAATTTACAATTGAATACTTTGATAAATATAATAACATCTTTAAGTTATTTCCCATAGTACATATAAAAATGAATGCAAACACAATTTTAAACCCAATATGAACCATTTTTTAAAATGATTCTTTAATAACCCTTTAATGCAAAAAAATTGTTTTATGTTTTCATTACTACAACAACAAATTGGTCAAGTCAATTTCTTTGTAATATTTACTGAAGCTATGATGCATAATTCTTAAACCTAAAAACTTTTACTTATTTCTTTAAAATTAAAATAATTTGACAAAGAAACTTTGCAAACATTAGAGAAGATTCATACAGACATTTTATTAAACAAATATTTTAAACATAAAACTGTAAAAAAGGAATAATGTATTAAAATTAAAATTGAGGTTTAAAATTTACAAATTAAAAATTTAAAAAAAAAAAAATTTAAATTTTTTTTTCTCTATCATTTTTCTCTTTTTCTCTTTCCAGTATCAATGTTTAGTTGTAGAGGAATTCAGTAATATTATTTGATTTATTTTGTTACTGTTAACATGTATCAATTAAATCATAAAACTCTTCATTGAGCATTTAGAATTCACTATACTATGTAGATTATATATTGGAAAGAATGTTCAATGAGGAGTTATATGAAGATGATGTTTGAAAAATGTGTCTTCCAAAAGTTTTGTAGCTAGTTGAAGTATCAAATTACGAAATTCTTTAAAAGTTAATCAAAATAACATTAAATGCAATAAATTCATTATTTACATTTAATTTTTTGTGCTAACTTGATGAATCAAAAAATTGTGAAGTTCCAAATATTGTACGAATTGTATTTTCCTTTATTAATTAATGAAGACACTATTATTCTTGAGAGGAAATGGAAAATATATCAAAACATATTATCATGCTTTATTTTGATTTGAACACAGGATTTGAAGCAGAGTACTTACTGGTTTAAATAAGGTTTATTAATAGTTATTCATTTTTCTTTAAATTATGACATCTTCTTTATTAAAAAACAATTTTACCTTGTCTTTCTGTCAAGACTCTCTTCTTCCCTTTGCCATGATCAATCCATTTGCAGGAGTTCACAGCAGAACACTTGATTTTCACTCTTTTCTTCACTGTCTATCCATATTTCTAAAATTCCATACATTTATCTGTATATTTCAGAACTAAATTACTACAATGAACATTCTTCTTGCTCTTTTGTCTATTTCTTTCTTTTCAGGACAAGTGTCAGACTACAGAATCCAGACGGTCCAGAGAGGCTGTGCATCAAATATGCATCTATCAACTTAGTTTTATTTTGTACTTTCCATAATTACTGTCTTATTATTGTTTAGAAACAAGAATCATTCTTGAAACCTTTAGTGGACCAAATAGCCAAAGAAGGCAAAGACAAAAAGGTGGTGTTTGAAGCAGTATTTTCCAAACCAAATGCAAAGCCTAAATGGCTCTTTAAAAAAGACGTAAGTGAACCCATGCAATATTTAGTTTCTCCAAAATATTTACTGTGAGCTTTTAGTCAAATTGGTAGATATTGTAGAAACAATAGTTAAGACCTTGAGAAATTCACCTTTAGTTACTGTGTTGTTTCATTTGTGTAGTTGGTTTTGTTCATTTGGGATGTGGTCTTTTTCATTTTATTGTTCATAAAGTCAAACAAATTAATTTATTACATTGTAAAATTATTTAGAATAATTAAATGTTTATTTTTATGCTTATTGAATAATATATGTGATGTAAACTATTTTAATTCAATTTTATTCTTTCTAGGAATTATTTCCTGGTGCTAAGTACAAGTTTAAAAATGAAAATGATGTTTATCAACTCATCATCAGTAATCCTAAAGTAGAAGATACAGGCAAATACACCATTGAAATTGGTGGTGTTTCTTCAACAGCTTTTCTAAATGTGGATGGTATGCATACTTTTTTTATTAAAGAGAGCATTGAGATAGATTTTCTGGAATTTAAGAAGTGTTCATGTTACTACTTGCGATGTGCATTTTACAGAAGCAGATCCAACTTATACATTCCTTAAACCATTGAGCAAGAAGATAGAGGGCTTTACTAAACATGAAGTACAAATGGAGTGTACTGTTAGCAACAGCATGGCTGTTGTTCATTGGTACCGAGGTGATAAGAAGATTGAAGTAAGTGGCCAATTACATAATCATTGTTATGTGCATTTTTATATTTTCTCTTAATTAGAGAAAGTTATTTTTTAAATTAAGTACTTAAAGTCTGCAAATTCTTGAGAAATTAAAAAATTCATCATAAAATAGAAGAAGAAAGATCTTTCCTTTTTTCTGTATTGTTTTTCATTTAATAATTATTACATAAATACTTAATCGATAAAAACATTTGTATTCATACCGTGTTTGTTGATTGCAAAATTATAAATGATTCGCTCATGGCACATAGCGAAGTCACTAGCCTTTCACCGCTGAGATCCAAGTTCGATTCCCGTCGAATCTCATGTGAAATTTGTTCCAACAAAACGAGTTTGGCTGCTTCACAAGGGCTAGTCCAACCCCTGTGAAGTGTCCTAAACACTACCCCTATCCTTATTTCTTCCCAATTCTGGCCGCTGGGTAGTGACTCAGGAGCGCGTAGCAGGAGGCGCGTACGCAGAGATGCTACCTGGCCGTCTTTCTTGACAAGTGACTGCGACCTGATGTAAAACGACTTAAAAATGTACTGGAGGACTACTCCTGCGCAAAATAATGGAGGATTATTCCCCAGCGCAAAGCGCTCAAGGGGCTTTGAGATGCATTGCATCAATATGTAGAC
Organism: Teleogryllus oceanicus; assembly: GCA_964035755.1. NCBI lineage: Eukaryota > Metazoa > Arthropoda > Insecta > Orthoptera > Gryllidae > Teleogryllus > Teleogryllus oceanicus. The sequence goes on from CAXIVR010000001.1 coordinate 156,986,677, forward strand.
GCAGCAAATTAAAAAGAAATTTAGCCGGCGGCACTAGCCAAATTCGTTTACTATGCTCCGTGAAGTCACGAAGGTTAAGCGAATTCGAGACTCGCGGGTTCCTGGTTGGGTGACCGGCCAGGAACCCCGGGATCTAACGGCATCGAGCCCCTGGCCGAAGGGATAAAAGCCACTGACTGACTGCGACATGAAGAGACTTGACATAGTAATTATTCAGTATGGTATGCTCAGTAATGGAGGATTACTCCAGAAGAAAGCACTCAACGCCCAACAAGGGTTAAGAGACGCGTTGCATCAACGACACAACGATTTAAAAAAAAGAAAATATTATTAAATTTGTTGCCTGCCCATGTTTATTGGTTTCATGTATACTTTACATCCAATTTTCTTGAATAGCTACTTATTACTATGATTCTAGGAAGGAGATAAATATGAAACATCAAAAGATCTTGCAGGAGTTTGTAGGTTGACAATAAAATATTGTGAAATTGAAGATGGTGGAGAATATTCTGCAAGAATTTTTAAACAAGAGGATAAAACTACTACAAAAGTGGTAATAGTTGGTAAGTCACTATGTTTCCACACAACAGAAAAGCATAAATAATATTGCCAAAAACAGTCAGTTTTGGAAAATGGTTTAACAGTGTGACATCATAAATTGTTAGAATCTTTCGGTCATAGTTTAAAATAATTTTTTATTCAGATTTACAGTAGTTTATAGACAAATACCTAATTTCAAATAATCATTAAGTTTTAATTAATTCTAGGAAAAATAGTATTGTTGAACCAAGTCATCATTTTACATTTCAAAAACCTTATTTATCTGTATTTCCTTTTTTTTTTTAAAAAAAAAATTGTATTAGTTATTAAAATAATATTTTTTTATTCTTTTTAGAATATCCTTACAAATTTGTGAAAGTATTGAAGAGTCAACAAATAACAGAAAAAGACACAATCACACTTCTTTGTGAATTAGATGATGCAGGAGGTGAAGTTACTTGGTTGAAAAATGGTGAAGAAATTAAGCCTGATAAGAGGTAATGTGCTAAAGAAATTTTCTAGTTACTTGTGTTTATGCAAAAACAATTCAGAAGGAACTTGTTACAGTTTCAAGTTATATATTACTACTCAAAGAGAAATAATCATAAAACATCCTTCTTTTGTTCTTTCTCTTGCTTAGAGGATCTTTTCCCCTTTTGTGTTATTTCTTTTCTTTCCTTTTTCCTTTCCTATCCTTTCCTTTCCTTTCCTTTCCTTTCCTTTCCTTTCCTTTCCTTTCCTTTCCTTTCCTTTCCTTTCCTTTCCTTTCCTATTCCTTTCCTTTCCATCTATGCTGTCTTTAAATCATGGAGATGATTTTTCAAGTCATCATGAGAATTATTTATAAAGAGAGATGGTTTTGCCAAATTCAAACTATGGTTGTTGGTCCTAGAAACATATACCAACATGCACAATAATTCATTCTCAAATCGATATTTGGACCCACAACCATTGAAGTCTGGGTAGTTATGATGCTCCCACCTACATTGACTAACGTAAAAAACCAGGTGTTTTTGTTTGTTTGTTAGTTTTTTCTTTCTTTTATTCCTTTCTTTTATCTATTCTTAATTATTTTTATATTATTAAGAATCTAATCATAAAAATTATTTTGTTTTATAATAATTAATGGGAGAGTAGTGGGAAGCATTATACACAAATTTGCTACATGTAAACATATGTTAATCTTAACATAATCTTAACATTAATCTTTACTTAAGGGAAGGGCTTATAAAACATTTGAAATTGTGATAAATAAAATATTAATTTAATGAATTAATATGAATGGTATAATTTTAAATGTAATTGAATTATTTTACTTTTCATGTGATGAATAATTTTCCTTGTGGATTCTTAAAATGTTCTCTAGTTCAGTCAGAAGTGCATTTCAGATAAACATATATTTAATTCCCCCAAAGGACATGCTTTTTGTAGGTATGTGTTTTCTGACCTACTTTTCTAATATTCCTCTTGTTACTTCTTAGGGTCCAAGTTATAAAAGAAGGTAGAAAGAGAAAACTTATTATCAAAGATTCAAAAGTCACTGACGGTGGCATGTTTTCATGCGTCAGCAATGCTGACAAGACTGAAGCGGAAATTATAGTACAATGTGAGTAATTGAGTTTTGTTATGTACATTTTTATTTAGAAGGGAACAGCAATGTTTTGTTGAAGTTAATTTATTAATATTTGATGTTCATCAAACAATCTCACCTTAATATTTAGTCAAATATGTTAAATTCCTTTTTGTAATGTAACAATTTATTTAATACTTTGAATGATTATTAATACTATATTAATTAAATACTTACTATTTTAACTAATATTTCAGACCAAAATCGTTTCAACAAGAAGTTGAAAGATACTACAGTTATTGAACGAGAGAAGCTGGTCTTGGATATTGAATTGCAAGATCAAACGGCTCCAGCTGAATGGTTTTTTAATGGGGAGCCAATTCAGGAGTCTGAGAGGTAAAACGCATATTTCTGTAGTTCCTTTCCAGATGCAAGGTTATTAGCATATATTATGTATCCATATATTGCTTTAAATTGCATTGCTTCTACCTCATCAGTGAACATATTATTCTGTTATAGAATTCAGATAAAGAACCTTGGCGGTGGCAAACACCAACTTATTTTTAACAAAGCTGAAGTTTCTGATGAAGGTGAAATTCGATGTGATTCTGGTAAACTCACCTCTTCATGTAAAGTCTCTGTTAAGAAAGGTGAAGAGAGGCCAGTCATTGATTTTGGGGATACAGTGGAAGGTCCATGCAGTAAGCCAATTATATTTGAAGTTCCATTTAAAGGTAAGGATGATAATGTAAGAAATTATTACGCAATACGGAATAGCAATATGCTGTCTGTAATCTATATATTTATGTTAGAAACTTCTGTTAATATTCTTTAGTTATCCTTTATTTCATGCAAAACAACAACATGAAATGAATTACATATTAACAGACTTCAAATTTTTAGCTTTAAAATCATAGATTTTAGGCACCAAATAAGCTCTTAAAGTCATAATTTTCAAGCTCCGTTTTGATGAATTATTTTGGGAGTTTTAGTGAACATGTGCTGGCACATAATAGCATCTAGGGAGACAACATCACTGTGCCCTTACACGCATTTGTGAAAACCCTTGAAATTGTTCATTAAAAGAAAGTGTGTGATTCAGGTTAAAGGGTGAAAATAGATTATAATTTCTGAAATATGCAGTATAAAGTGCCATGAAATAACTTTTTCTCATAAAATTTATTTTACTGTCACTTATTTATTAAGCACATGAGCATAAACTATTAAAGGCACAACAGAAATGTAAATTCGAGAACATCTGTTCCCTTTTTTTTCTCATAATTCTTTCATAGGCAAAGAATGATTTTTGTACCCTTGTACTTCGCACATATTTGAATGTTGGAAAAAGAAACAGTTCATTACTTGTATTCTGATGCAAAGTGTGGCCAGAGTTTCCAAGAATTTTCATTGAAATACAAATTTCAGCTTCAGTTCTATGTTTCTGATAAGAAATGCTTTGAATTTTATTTCCCACAACTTCAATTATATCAAACTGGCAGCCATTTTTGGGCTATTACAAAACAAGTAGGCATTTTTAAGCTCTAATGCTTAAGTAGGCATTTATGGGTATATATACTCTAAATGTTATTCCTTGATATTATCAAGTCATGAAATGTGTTCATAATTAAGAATCTATGTCAAAAGAGTAAAATTGCTGTTTGGCTGAAAATCTGTAGTCTACGTATGGAAGACAAAATAAGTTAGATTTCGATTTTTCTATTAAACAAATGAATGTTCTTTGCTAAAATTTTTTCATTTGTTTTATTTACTCTTTTTGCAAACATTTATATGAATTTCATGTTTTAAAATTTTCATCAATTAATCTTTTTAGTGGAAGGAAATAAACAGTCCCAGATTGAAGCTAAACTGATAAAGGATGGAAAAGCCTTGCCGTTGAAAGAAGTTGAAATTGTTGTTCAAGAAGACAAAGCTGTTTATAAATTTAAGAAACCAGCCCGTAATTTGTCAGGATCATATCAAATTAAAATTTCAAATTCTCAAGGAGAAGATGTTAAAAATATTCAAATTAATATGCAAGGTAGGTATTATTAAATTTCTTCAGGAAGTTTCCATTATTTTTCTAGAATATTTTGCTAATTTGATATATGTATAATTTCAATATCATTATTATCACAATACAAAATGAAAATCATTTGTAACTTGAAATATGTCCTTTTTTTGGTACATTTAGTTATTTCTTATATTTCCTCAACAAGGTGTTGATTTAAAGGGTGTGTGCAGTGATTGTCTTGTATTCCCCCATAAAACCATTTTACTGAAAGAAATCTCCATTTAACTGGATACTAAAGAAACTATTTCATTTTAAATAACAGTTACTGGCCAATAAAGAATCAACATTTTTCTATTGATACGTTTTATGTGATGTTACAAATATATTCCAAATTCCAGAAATATTGTTTTCTGAACTAATTTTTTAACTGAGAGGAGTCTACTGTTCTATGGAAATGTGTTCATCTGCTTCTGCTCTTAGGATAATATTTCCTCTACTTGCATATGCTTTTAGGAATGAAACATTTCGGAATAAATAAAAAATATTGATTAATGTGGAACCTTTATCTTTCCAGATGTACCATCACCTCCATTGGATATTAATGTGACTGATATATTTCAAAACTCCTGTGTGGTGCACTGGAAACCATCTAAGGATGATGGTGGTACTCCAATTGCTCACTATGTAGTGGAACGTTTAGATCTCAGTGTTAAGGGCAAGTATTATCTTTTAACATCTTTAATGAAGTGAATATTCATATCCTTTGTTGCAAATATTAAGATACGCAGTAGTTAAAATGGTTTGTGCACCTAGTTGAAAGCTCACTAGTTGAAAAATAAAATTGAGATAACAGAAAATAAAATATTCAGGAAAATTGAAGTAGTAAACAAATTCAACAAAATTAGAGATACAAATTTTAGCAAGTAGCTTCAAGTTCAGGGTATACAAATGCTAACCATCTTGGAATCTTGATAGCTTAGTCACATTGTCAGATTGTCAGAAGTCAGATTGGAAAGTTTTATGGAAAACAAAACTCAACAAAAAGTGAACTGGAGGTCAACGACATAAGACCTAGAAAAAAACAAATGCAAACATTTTAAAGAGGAAGGATACAGAGTGGATGTGAGTAAAGAACACAAAATAAGGAATGAAAGTGATTCATAAATTTTTTTCGACAACTTATTTTATATTTTACTTAAACTTTTTTTGGCAAAATAATGGGTGCAGTATTGTTGATTATTGAACCTCCTCTCTAAACAAAAATTCATATGTATTCATGTGCATATTAATTTGCAGGAGGATGGGATAGTGTAGCTGAAGTTCCTGCAGACAAACCAACTATTTTCAAGTGTGAAGATCTCGTTCACAAGAAAGAGTACAAATTTCGAATTCGAGCAGTTAACAAGCTTGGTTCTTCTGAACCAGTACTCTTCAATAAGCCAGTATTAGCAAAGGATCCATGGGGTATGTATGAATGCAGCTCTAGAGTTTTATCAAAGGAAGTCTTATAAAAATATAGTACAATTTTTAGTATACTTTACATTTTTTTATTATATGTTTTATTGCTAACTTCATCAGTATTTTTTGAGAAGAACTTTATAAACCAAACTACATTAATATTTTCATAAGTAGGAAATTATAAATAAGTTACTTTTGTTATTGTTCTAAAATCAGTTATGTGCTCTCAGATTTGCTCATATCATTTAAGAAGCAATAAGAAAAGTATTTGTTTTGTAGATGAGCCAAGTAAACCCAATAATGTTGAAGTTACTGATTGGGATAAGGACCATGCTGATCTGAAATGGACCAAACCTGATAGTGATGGTGGAGCACCAATCACTGGTTATGTTATTGAATTCAAGGTGTGTTTCAAAGTTTAAAAGTATATGTAAAAAGTTGACTATAATATTATCTTGTGTGCTTTGAAAAATCATGTTATTCTGATTAATAGGAGAAGTTTGGAAAGGATTGGCAAACTGGTAAAGTTTTAGAAGGTGATATAACTGCAGCAACAATAGAAGGACTGAAAGAGGGAACACAGTATGAATTCCGCATTCGAGCTGTCAATAAAGCAGGTCCTGGTGAACCAAGTGATGCTACCAAACCAATCATTGCAAAGGCAAGATTTGGTAAGTGGGAAACAGGATTTTTATACTATTATATTGATAGTAGTATTACTACTATTACACTACCATTAATACTATAGTTAGGTGGCCTTCACCTTTCTTTTATTACTTAACCTCAATAAATCATTTACAGCTTCATTTTCATTCCTGGGTTTTCCACCTGTTGTATTCTTTTGCAGCACCTACTGTAAGGCTTGCTTTGGTATTTTGCTGTTAGACATATAATATGTCCTACTCATTGCAATCTCCTCAAATTATTTTGCATGATAATATCCAGATCAGGACATTTGGACTCCCTATTAAAACTGTGGAAAAAACTCTATGGGCACTAATGTCACCCAGTATGTTTTTGCCTAATGTTTACTAAAATGGCGCAATAAAAATTTGACACAGTTATGAGAAATATGAAATACGTGGGAATTGAGCATTTACATTGATGATTTTACATTGATTTGTTGGAAAAACCTGAGGCTTTGTGCACCACGAGCATCAGCACTGTCTTTTCCAGTAAGCATGAACTGCCAACTCACATCTAGCCCATGAGTAATTTCAATAACAATGACAGCAGTCTGTCTTTTAATTACTGCATGAACGTGCTAGGGTAGAGCACACCATTATAAGTGTTATTATTTTCCTCTCAAATACATTAAGTAAGTTTTGGTACTGGCTGTCATGACTCACATGTTTATCCTATGACCTTCTGCAGGAAATAAATTGCCTTATTAGCATTTGATATTCTGGCTTTTATATCATTCCCCTCATTGATATCCAGGTTATAATTGACCTCAAATAAGAGAAGTATTTCACAATCTGCAAATAATATTTTTGCAATCTGCACTTTCCCACAAAATGTGCTTTTAATCTCCATAATTGTCATATATCCTTTGTTATTATCAGACTCACTTTTTTAAAGTTTTTTGTAAGCTCAGTGAGTCTCCATTTCTATTGATTTTTATATTTTTTTTGATAACATTCTACTTTACTAATATAAAAAGAGTAGATGCATATCCAACTCCTTGCCTCAGGCCATTGTTGATGTTAAATGGACCTGTGAATTTATTCTGTATCTTCACAACTTTCACAGTGTTGTTCATAGTACTTACCTTCAAGCACCTTTACCGATTTTCTTGGCATTCCAAACTTTGAGAGAATTTTTAATATCTCCCATTGTATACCAATGTAAGTTTCTTTGAAATTATGAATAGATGATGTAACTCAATGTTTTATTCCCATATTAACAGTTGTTTAATGGTAATTAATTGATTAGTTGTTAATATTAAATGAAAAAAAAAAAAGATTTGTAGCAAAATAAATTTTAATTGAGTAAAAAGAATTATTGACTCATTGTCCCACTACATTATTGTTCACAGTTAAGCCATTTATTATTGGTGATGATTTGAAAAATATTGTGGTCAAGAAAGGACAAGTTATCAAATTTGATATTAAATATGGTGGTGAGCCAGAACCAGAAGTACGTTGGGAACTGGAAGGCAAAGAACTTAAGGAAGACAAAGAAGAGAGGTATTCTAGATCATGTTTAAAAATTTTAGTGCCTGAACAATTTTGTACTATTTTCCAAATTTTTAGTCGTATTTGAAATTAATATTTCTTCATTTAATTTTATCACTTGTTTTTTAAAGTTCAAATTTTCATGGTCTATAAAATTAGCACTTCCATTCAATATCAGAGATACCATCTAATAGAATCTATGTAGCTATTTTGTTTTTTGCAGTTTATCAACTCAATGACATATTTTATTGGCACATAATAAATATAATACCTTTTTTTTTAAATTGTGAATTTGCATTTATTTGTACTTGTGTTACGTATTCTCAGGACCACAATTGACAAATATGAAAAGAATACTGTTCTGACAGTTCGAAGAGTGACTCGTGCAGATTCTGGCAAACATAAATTGATATTGACAAATAGTTCAGGTGTTTGTGAGGGTGTTGCAGATGTTGTTGTGTTAGGTAAGTTACACTTTGTTAATTCACTTTTAATGTAAATTAAATATCTTAATTTATCTCGCATACATTCCTTATGTTGCTTTTGGGAATTTTTTCTATTACAGACAAACCAACAAGGCCAAATTCACTCAAAGTAGATGAAGTGAGAGCCAATCATGTGAAGGTTAAATGGCAAAGGCCTGAAGACAATGGAGGTAGTGATATTACTGGATATGTTCTGGAAAAGATGGATCTTGATACTGGACGTTGGATTCCAGCTGGAGAGGTAACTAAAATTCCATTAAATTGTGTCAATGCTGAAACAAAGATATTTATTGGTTAACATGTTCCAAGTAAATGAAATGCAAAAAGCCTTGTCAGTGACACACCAGTGTGGGTGCTGAAATCATGAATCTTAATCATTTTTCATTTCTTTTAAGCACGAGTAATAAATATTTTTTTCTGATTTATTCTCATCCAACTTAATTTTCAACTAGGTGGGACCAGATAAAGACTCCTTCACATTTGATGGATTGACTCCCAAGAAAAAGTACAAATTCCGAGTAAAAGCTGTTAATAAAGAAGGGGAATCAGAACCTTTGGAAACAGATGAAGCTATCCTTGCAAGAAATCCTTATGGTAATATTAATTCTAAGTGACAGAGAATATTATATAGTTTACATTCATAACATTTTTTATACACTAGCAAATAAAACATAAATGGTATACTAAAAATGTTTGTGATTTTGTAGATGAACCTGGCCGTCCTGGTAAACCAGAAATCTTTGATTATGACAATAAGAGTGTTAGCCTTAGATGGGCCAAACCAGAAACAGATGGTGGACGTCCAATTACTCATTACACAATTGAAATGAAAGATAAATTTTCCGTGGAATGGGTTGAAGTATATAAAACACCCGATAATAATCCAGAAGGAAAAGTAGAAGACTTAAAAGAAAAAATGGTTTATCAATTTAGAGTGCGTGCTCATAACAAAGCAGGTTTTGGTGAAGCAAGTGAACCGACAGATAATCATATCTGCAAACACAAACACAGTAAGAAAATAATTTTTGAAAATGTGATATAATTAATTTTGAAATTGAATATTAACTTTTTACGTACTTACCCCTTATTTTTACACAGTGAAACCCAGAATTGATCGTGCTACATTTAAGGGTGTGACAATCAAAGCTGGGCGTACTCATAAGTGGTCAGTAGATATCAGTGGAGAACCACCTCCAGCAATTTCATGGGTATGGCGAGACAACATTGCTCTTGTAACTACAGAGAGAATAAAGATCGACAATATAGATTACCATACAGACTTCCAAATCATCAATGCCACAAGAAGAGATACTGGCAAATACACTCTGATTGCAGAAAATGCATCAGGAAAAGATACAGAAACAGTTGAATTAACAGTATTAGGTAAATGCTTTTATCTACTATATTTTTTCAGGAAATAATATATTTTATTGAATTATATAATAGTTTAATAAACATATTTTTTCTAACAGGAAAACCAAGTATGCCAAAGGGTCCTTTGCAAGTGACTGATGTCACAAAAACAAGTGCCAAGGTTAAATGGGAAAAACCAGAAGATGATGGCGGTACTCCAATTCGTGAATATGAAGTAGAGAAAATGGATTTAGCCACAGGAAAATGGGTGCGTGTTGGACGTGTTCCTGGAGACCGAGCAAATCCTGAAATGGAAATTACTGGTCTTGAACCTGGAGCAGAATACAAATTCCGAGTAACTGCTGTTAATGATGAAGGTGATTCAGAACCACTGGTGGCTGAAAAATCAATTGTTGCCAAGAATCCTTTTGGTAAGTAAAATATTTTGTTAAAGAAAATATTTCTAGACAAAAAAATTTACTGCACATTAGAGTAAATGACACGAGTTTTTCCAACTTATTGTATTTTTTCTCAGAATAAAGGCTACTTTATTGGAAATAGATGTAAATAAAACATCTGCAAAGTAATATTCTTAGACAGGTGAATGAGGTAATTTTAACATTTGTTGGTGTGCTGAAACAAAAAATTGCAACCACTTTCTTCTAACACATACAATTTTTTGCCATCACAGAGTTGTCAAAATTTGGAGACATTTATTGTGATGTCATCAAGAAAGACATTTTTATCGATTCCTTCAACTGGGATAGAATATTTTGAGCAATATTATACATTTAATTGTTGCCTTTGAAACCTTTTTTCTTTTCCTTCATGTTTCTTATTATCTGTTACTCTGTATGTGCCACATTTATGCTAAAACATTCACCAGTAGTCCCTACAGTAAACACATTCTATTTTCCTTGATAACATCTCTCAATGTCATTCACATCTCAGACTCAGAGGAATCTTTTTTGTGCTTCTTACTGAAGGCTCCAAAGACTTGTTGGAAATAGCATGAGAATCCTTGTTTTACAACATTGAGTTTAAGGTGCTGTGAGCATGTTTCACATTTCTTCAGTCTGGACCTTTCTGTTATCTAAGAATCTGTTTGTCACCTTCATGAAAGATTTCCAAACTTTATTTTTCAGTTTGATGAATGAAAATCAATGAAATCAACGAAAATCAAATGATTGAAAAATAGCTATTAGGTGATATAAATCTGACCACTCTCAACTTGCCCTGTGAATTCGAAATGACTCCTTTAGTTTTTGGAACTTCTTTATATGACACTTCTGGGACATTTTCAAAATTTTCCCAAAAATTGCTTCGAACTTTTTCTTTAATTTTTTTGCTTAAATGGAGTAAAGTACAATTATAAATATGTTGCCTTTTGAACATACAATTACCACAAACATGACAAAAATTAATTTAGTATCAAACTCATAGCATAATTGTTGATAGTCTTGGCTACTGGTGAACCATAATCCACTGAATTGCCAAAAAACTGTACTTGATGGAGAAAAAATGAAATCAAGTTTTTGCTATTCAGTACATCAAAAGACATTAATGACCATCTTCAGGGCAGTTTGTTTGTGTCCCATATTTTGGTTGCAGTCTCATGTAGACAATTAACATAAAAACTAATGTAATATAACAAGTCAACAGTCAAAAGAAAGAAAAATTTGAGAAATACAAATCATGGACCTTTTTTGTGTTGCTAATTACTTCCCCATGATTGCTTGTTTGTAACAGTTTTTTGAAACTCATCATCCCAAAATTATTTTGTAAAGATTTTCAATTTTATAAATATTTATTAAGCTGAAAAAGTCTGGAAAGTCCATCTGTTACAAGAAACATCTATTCTGATTCTTCAGGACTGAAAGAGCACCCACTACAAAACAACAATATAGATGATGATTGGGCTCACTTCAAAAATATAATTGAAAAGACTGCATACGAATGTTTAAGAACAAGAGCTAAAATAAGAAATAAAGAGATATCTCTATATGGAATTATGATTTAGAAGAAGCTATTTGAAAGAAAAATGTCATATCTCAAATGGCTACAAACAAAAAAATTAAGGTCTAGAAAAATATAAAACTCTGGAAGCAGAAGCAAAAAATTTAGTGCAACATGCTCTGAGGGAAAGGTGGGACAGGTACATTGAAATATAGAAGATGATGTACATGGAAGGCAAACAATGGCATATAAAATTCTGATTCATCAAAATTGTTCCCAAAAAGATGACGCAGTTATAAAAGTAATTTCTGGAGAAGAATGGAACTATTATTTTAAATATCAATGGAGAGACAGAACAATAGATGTATGTGATGCAGAGAAAGTTGATATGTCCCTAGCTGATGTAGATAAAATAGATATGTTAGAACTTGAAGAAACCTTGCACTGCTGCAAAAGTAGAAAGTGCTCTGGAAGTGATGGAGTGAATATAGAGTTGATCAAAGTCTGAAGGGAAAAAATGTCTCTTAGAGCTACTGAACCAATGTTATTTTTTTTGGTTGTGTGTGTGTGTGTGTGTGTGTGTGTGTGGGGGTATTTAAGGGCGCATCAACATCTAGGTCATTAGGGACCACTATTGGAGTTAATGGTATGGTAACTATGAAGATGAAACGATATGATGATGATAAGGGGTGAAAGGATGAACACAAATACAATCATTCCTGAGGCGGGACTTGAACCCGCGACCCTTTGGTTTGAGATTGCTACAACACTACTGCCTTAACGATCTCGGCCACTGGATCAGCAAGAAATGCTCCAAGTACAGAGAAATAGTTTACAAAATAAAGCATATAAAATATTTTCCAAAATCATAGCTCAATGACTTCAGAAAAAAGGGGACAAAATTCTCCCTGAAGAGCAATCAAACTTTGGGAAAGACAGATTGGAGCAATCAGACAACGTATTCACGATGAAACAAATTGTAGCAAAGTTTAGAGAATACAACTAGCATCTCCTATTTGTGGATTACGTCAAAACTTTTGACAATATTTATAGAATTAAACCTTGGAATATCATGGAAACTAGAGGTATCTCTCTGCATTTAGTAAGAGTTATAAGAAATATGTACAAAGATTCTAAAAATCTTACAAAACAAAGAAAGGCCAAACCTTTACAGCAACAGTAAATTTAGGCTTTGAACAAGGGTGCAGCATATCACTTGATTTAATTTATATCTTGACGAAATTGTCTGACTGTGGAAACAACCAATAAACAATTTTAATATGTTTGAAGACTTGGGTGAATATAAATTCTTGAAGCACCTAATGTATGCAGATGACCAGGTGATCCTTGCAAATTATGAAAATGTGATGCAAAAAGGACTATTTCAACTGAAAAATTACAAAACAAGGTATTGTCTTTGGTGGGAAAGTAACCTGTAAGATGCAAGATTGTAATACGTAAAAAAATTGTAGAGCAAGTTTCTTCATTTAACTTTCTGGGCTGCCAAATATCATATCACAGAGAATTCAATAGAAAGATTCAACTTAGTGTGTGGAAATATAAAAAGAACTTTCAAGAATAAAACCAGAAAAGGCACACAGATCAAATGTTATAAAACCATGGCAATACCAACAGGGTTAAATGGGTGTAAAACATGGACTCTGACTGCAAAAGACAGAGGTAGAATACTAGCTTCCAAAATGCATTTTCTCAGAGGAATTGCCAGAGTTTCCAAATTAGATCACACAACGCATGAAGTGATCAGAGATAGTCTGCAGGTTTGCATCATTCTTGAAAATATAGATGAATATACAAATAAATGGCTAAGCCACAGACAGAATGGATGATGGTAGAATGTGAAAAATATATATGACTTCAGACCTCAAGGGAGAACAAGTATGGGGCGTCCTGTCAAAAGATAGTCAGCAATAGGAGCTGCAACAGGCCTCTGGGCCTAAAGCGTGAGGAAAAAGAAATATTTATTCATTTGCCTTTATAATTTTTTCTAGTGTACTGTTTACCTTTCCACATGCAGCAAAGGAATAATTATGAAATAAAGTCATGTTAATTTAAATACAATAAATTCACTCTCGCAAGCATATGAAGCTTTGTGTTATAAAAAGTTGTTTTATAAAAAGGTGATTTGCCTTCCTGGTTATAATTTTTACCTTTTAACAAAAACTATACAAAGGATTAAACAGTGACCATGAGAACAGACAAAACATTGGAATCAAATTTGTTATAACTTTCTTAATTCATTGTTGCTACATACAATCACATAAAGTAAATCAAATTGAAAATGATTTAAAAATAATGTGAAAGAAATAATTACCTCAGGTATTCTCATTATTCATTCAAAGAAGATGAAATATATGTGTAGTGAGGGTATTCTGATATTTTATATTATATTTTCATTTTTCTTGTCTCACCAATGAACTGGAGAATTAATTTAATGTTAGATTTATTTGTTTTGTTAATTTCCTGAAACTCTGTTTACTGAATATAATGAATAATTACTACTTTGTTGCTTTTAGATGAACCCACTAAGCCAGGAACTCCTGAAATAACTGATTATGACAATGAAAGTGTTGACTTGAAGTGGACCAAACCAGAAAGTGATGGAGGTGCTCCTATTGAGAAATATATTATTGAAAAGAAAGATAGGCAAGTATTTTCTAAGATATTTCTCTATTCAGAAGGATCAGATTTATGTATTGTGCAAAAATTCTGAATTAATACTCTTTTCTGTTAATTAATTGTAGGATGTTCAGAGTGTACAGAATGTTGCAGAAGCTTGAGAATTAGTTTATGACATTTTCTAAGGAGTTGAATTATTATTTTCAAACTTCAATACAATTGATATTTATGCAGTAGATTTTTGATGTTATTTTGGTTGAATAATGAGATATTTGTTATCCTTTAAATCAACTGAGAAATCAAATACATTATGGTGTAATATACAAATATTTCATATAGATAATACTTACAAAGATAAGATTTGTCTTGAATGTTCTATAAAGGTTTAAGCCTGATTGGGAAAGAGCAATTGAAGTTCCTGGAAATGTTCTTGAAGCTAAAGTACCTGAATTGAAAGAGAGAGCAGAATATCAGTTCCGTGTGATTGCTGTAAACAAAGCTGGACCATCACCTGCATCTGATCCCACTAAATCACATCTTGTTAAACACAAAGCATGTATGTACATGATTTATTACACTTGTTTTGAATTAACTGCTTTCTTCATTCTTTGAGAATGTAAAAGGTACATCTACAAATGATTATAATTATTTGAAATGTTCAAAATGACATAATTAATTTTCTTTCACTACTGTGGCTATATGTGTGAGTATAACTAATTACACAACTTAAAGGTATCTTTTTTAAAAAAAAATTAAAAATTCCTTGGTTTTTATTTTAATTCATTTTTTACAGTGAAACCACGAATTGATCGTACGAATCTTAAACCTATTGTCATTCGTGCTGGAAAGAGTGTCAAATATGATGTGAATGTCCGAGGAGAGCCTCCTCCAGAGATTACTTGGCAATTACAAGATAAGGAGGTATAGTACTAATTTAATGATAAAATTATAGAGATCCCTTCTATTCACATTGTTTTCTAGCATGTCATTTCTCAATGATGTGATGTGTATTTTGGATATCTTGCTATAAAAATATTCATGTAAAGATGAGATATTTATCATGTGGAATGAGAATTAGATTTACTTGATAATTAATGAAACAGAGTTGAGATTCTACATTTCCTTAGGCTTTTACATTTTTGACGTACATTTAAAAGGAATTTATAAATGGATAACGTCATATCACCACTGTTTCAATGAAATTTCAAGTTTAAAAAATAATTTGGCATTACAGTTTGTAGAATTGGCAATTTTTTATATTTGTTTCCTGTTTAAAAAGAATTATTAGTTCCTTTTGACTCACAGTATATTGTTAATTTACAAGTTTAATAATGACTGTATTATTGTTGTTATTGTTGTATTATTGTGATTATTGTTGTCAGTTATAACCACTTTCATTATCATAATGAACATTGTATTTCATGCTTTAATCATGTTTTTCTGTTACACATAAGTGTGCTCTTGTGTAGGGGTGGATTAATGCATAAACTAAGAATGTGTTTAGGGTGATCCCCACTATATATACATGCCCCCAATAACTTTAAACAAATTTTATATTAATTTATAAATATATCAATATATTTTAATGTTAATATTTTAAATTGCTAAGGTTAGAGTTTATTTTCATATGCATTTTTATAATATATGTACACTATTTTTGGGGAACCTATTGTTTGGTCTTATTTTAAGCCCCATATGTTCTTATCCCGGCTCTAAACTTGTGGGATATCTTCTTTCATTCACTGACTTGAATCATGAGTATTACAAGAATAGCATTATTTTATCATTTTATGAGATACAATATAATTTATTTCTATAGTGCTCTCATTCATAGTAATGCATCACCTGGAGGCAATCTACATTTTTGAACTGTAAGGTTATGTTTTTACAATACATTAAAAACAATGCTTCCAAAATCGTAATATATTGTCTCTGTAGTTGAAACTAATTTACAGAATGAATACTTGTTGTCTATTAAAGCCATACCCCCAACAAAAGTTTAAAAAAAAATCAATATCAATTAATTAAATACTTGAATCAAAACTGTCCAATTGACTGCATGAGTGATTTTAATATTTTCATCTTTAATTTTTTGAAAGTTAACTAATAGGCATTTAATTGACTACAAATACAGTTAAAAAATGTATACAATTTACACAATAACATAATTGTGATGTCGTTGATTCAACTAATCTTCTCTTTTTCATAACAACAACAACAACAACAACAACAACAAAATAATAATAATAATAATAATAATAATAATAATAATAATAATAATAATAATTTATTGTCATTTTTTAAAATTTATATAAAAAGTTATAATCATATCATGAAAATTCAAAATTTACAAATTTGGAAAATTATTTTGGTTAATAGAATTACATAACTTTTGCAAGATTTGCATTGTGTGTCAACATACATTATCACATCATTTTTTATTTGAAGGGTATAGAGAAAGAACAATCAGGGTCCACAATATCAAATTTTCTAGAAGAGAAGCAAGTTTGAAATGTTAAGAGTTCCCAAACTATTTGCAGATATTTCAAGTACATTTAACTTGGATCTTCTTAATTGTGTATTGAGGAAATTGCACATGGTCTTAGCTTTCCCCCTGAATTATCAGATGGTACCACTAACTCAATTGTGAATTTTAATATCATTATAATTCCTTCTCTGAATCCTTCATTTACTTTCAGTACATAATATTCCCTAGCATTTTCATTAAATGTGACAAAAGAGAAAGAATGGTCCAAAGATAGGATAGCTCTGGGGTTAGCACATTTGTAGGGACAATAGTATTAGTTGCTGTAGTTACTCACCTCTTACAGTAAATGTTGCTCACTAAAATCTCAATGTTATTTCATAAAAATAATCTTCTAGGAAAATGTTGTTTCAGTTCATTTGTTTATTTGGTCTTCATGTTGATTAGGTCAAATCGGAAGGAAATTATGAGATTATCAATGTTGACTACAACACAAAATTCTCACTCAACGATGCTATTAGGAAGAATTCAGGTCTTTATAAAATTATTGCTGTTAATCAGCATGGAAGAGATGAAGCAGAAGTTGAAATCACTGTTTTATGTGAGTATGAATATAAAGTTTGTGTACAAATGTGTCTAATGTACTTATGTTTCAGAAAATGTTAAAAAGTAAATAGTATTTTTCCTTTGCAGCATTTCTTTGAAATTAAAGTTTCTTTTGTTAATTCTCATGTAAAATGAGACATTTACTTTATTTCAGCTGCTCCTTCAAAGCCAAAGGGTCCTTTGAAGGTCTCAGATGTCACAAAGAATGGATGCAAGCTAAAATGGGATAAACCTGAAGATGATGGTGGAAAGCCTATAACTGGCTATGTTGTAGAGAAACTTGATAAGGAAACCGGCAGATGGGTTCCTGTTGGACGTACAAATGAGCCAGAAATGGATGTGAAAGGATTGCAGGAAGGTCATGAATATCAATTCAGAGTTAAAGCTGTGAATGAAGAAGGCGAGAGTGAGCCTCTCGAAACTGACCGTGCAACACTTGCAAAAGATCCATTCAGTACGTGTACATTTTATACATTATTCTTGTAGAGTGAAAGTTATTTTACAGAAAAAATATATATGAATATTAACAGCCACAGGATATAATTGTTTTGAAACTGCAAAGATTATTCACAATATAAATTACTTTTCTTAAATATTAAAATTAAATTTTGTTTACTTAGTCATACTGTACAAACCTTATTTCCCTCTTTTCAAAAGTAAGTTTTTTGAAAGAAATTAAGTTTTATGTAGTATATAACACAATTTTTCTAATAGATTTTTAAGGTGATTGGTTATTTTGTGAATCAGTTGCTATAATTGTATTTCTTTGACACTGTCATCACCATCGTCATTATCATGATACTGTTATCTGAATGTACTACTAATGCTGAAGTACCTTTGTCAAGGAGCATTTTAAATTTTTAGTGATGACTATGATATTTATTGACAGCTGTTCCTGGCAAACCTGGAACTCCAAATATTGATGATTGGGATGTTGACCGAGTTGATCTCAAATGGGAACCTCCCAAATCCACAGGAGGAGCTCCAATCACTGGCTATATAATAGAGAAGAAAGAGAAATTTAGCAGCTCTTGGGATGAAGTACTGACCACAAATGTATGTTTTTATGTCTAATTTAATGTTTCCTCAGAATTCTTTTATTCGTGATGTTGTTGTTGGTATTCCAAATAAAAAAATTAGAGATGTTGACCAACATTAATAATTGACGTAAGAGCAGCTTTTGATGCCATAGTCAGTTATCTGATGTTCAGAAGCCAGAATTCTGGTGACGATGATGACTAAGCCGTGGAAAGTTGCATTAAATAATAAAATTGGCCAAGATGCCTCTGATTCCTTTATTTCTCCTGTGTATATTGTGTAGCCTTTTTTCTAGACATATGACATTATCTTGAAAACTTATCCTTTTCCATTTTAATTAGCCACTTATTTGAACAGAGTTTAAAATTAAAAAAATTTTTAAAAAAATTTAAATGTGGATCCCTAATTGTGATAAATAATTATTTGTATTAAAAATGATGAATACACTCATATTTTCAGTCAAATACTCCTGAAGCTCGAGTTACAGGATTGAAAGAAGGAAATCAGTATCAGTTCCGAGTGAGAGCTGTAAATAAGGCAGGACCATCAGAACCTAGTGAACCAACCAAACCACATATTGCCAAAGCACGATTCTGTAGGTATCTTTTGATTTTAATATTTAATTTGTTTTAGTGAATGATATTGATATGAAAATTGACATTTCTCTTTTCTGTTTTTAATATAGTGCGACCTATTATCAATCGTGAGAAACTGCAGAAGGTAACTGTTCGAGCTGGACAGTTCGTCAAATTTGATGTTGATGTCAAGGGTGAACCTCCTCCAACAATCACATGGAGCTTTGCAAACAAAGTTCTAGAAAACTCCCCAACAACAAAAATTGAAAATGAAGATTACAACACTAAACTCACTCTCTCTGATACTACAAGAAAAAATTCTGGCATATACACTATCAAAGCTGAAAATGATTCAGGAAAAGATGAAGCTACAGTAGAAGTTGTAATTTTGGGTAAGTGTATGGCTCACTAGTCTTCTAGTATTTAGGCAAATGTCTATTTATCTCTTCTTGACATAGACACTGAAAATTAATTATGAATAGTTTATGACATAACTATATAAAGGAACTAGATTTATCTAAATTTAAAGGTTTTTTAAAACCAAAAATGCATGTTTGATGCTTTTAAACCAACTAAAGCATTACTTGACAAAATAACTAATTGAAGTTGAAATTAATGAAATTAAATAAAATTCTCAGATTATTCTGGCTGTGCTTCGCATCAAAAGAGGAGACAATTTAGTATTCCAATATTCCAACATTAAAATATGCACCAAAAAAATATGTATTGAAGTAGATCATTATATATGCATACATATACATTATAGATCATATGCTTATAAAGTGATTCTCAGAGAAAAAGTCATAGTTGTTTTGGCATTAACATTTCTACCTGTGTTCCTTTATTTCTGTTTCTGCCTTTTAAGAGCCTATTTTAGGTACCTAAAATAAAAGAGTTAAGAGCCTAAATATCTGAAATCTTCATGTAATACATACACTAAGTAACACGTAAAATAAAGTACCGCATAAAATAAAGTCAAGATGTGTTATTATATCTGACAGAAATCAATTTCTATTTTTTTTAGACAAGCCAGGCAAACCTGAAGGTCCACTAGATGTAACTGATGTACACAAAGAAGGTTGTAAAGTCAAATGGAATAAACCTAAAGATGATGGAGGCTTACCTCTCACGGGATATGTAGTTGAAAAAATGGAAGCTGGAACCGGTCGCTGGGTGCCAGCTGGTTTTGTTGATCCTGACAAAACAGAACAAGAAATAACTGGCTTAGAGCCAAATAAGAAATACCACTTCCGTGTTAAAGCTGTTAATGAGGAAGGAGAGTCAGAACCTCTCGAAACTGATAATGCCATTTTGGCCAAGAATCCATATGGTAAGTTTAACAGAGTGCTGCAAATAATATGAAATAATTTAAATATGAAATCAAAAATCAAAACCAAACTGTTATTCTTTTAACAGATCCTCCATCGGCCCCTGGATTACCAGAAATTATTGATTGGAGTGAAAATATGGTTAAACTCAAATGGGAACCACCTATCAGGGATGGTGGAGCTCCAATTACTGGTTCGTAGCAATACTGGAATTATTCTTTCTTCTATTTTCTCAAATGCTTCATCATGTTTTCCTGCATTTTTAAACTATTTTTATTTTGCTTCATCCCCATTATCTTCAGTTTTTAATCAACTCTTGCATTGTTGTGTATAGCTTCTCAGGGAATGAATTTTATTTTAATACTATATTAAGGCATACTGGACAATGTTTGTTTCATTTGTGATACGGCTTAGAGCACCTCAGTCTGCATTCATTTTAATTTATTTAATTGGCATCTCAGAAACACCTATTAAAACTACAAGTTATAATTTGCAAAGTACACTTTTCTATTAAATCACACTTTTCTACCTATGTTAATTTTCATGGATGAAATAAGAGTAATACTAAAGGATAAATTCATGTTGTTCAGGCTTTATAGTAGAAATGATGGATAAATATGGAGGTACATTTGTGAAGGCTGTAGAAGTTGGTCCAACATGTCAGGCAACAGTGCCTAAATTGGAAGAAGGTAATCAATATCAATTCCGAGTTCGTGCAGTTAATAAGGCTGGACCTGGAGAACCTAGTGAAGCCACAAATCCACATACTGCTAAGGCTCGCTTCCGTAAGTATTGGCAAAGAATAAGAAATTAGACTTAAGAAAATCTAAGGACTAAATAAGAAAATCTAGGACAAAAAATGGGTCTTGAGACCTACTGTTCCCTCTTTTCTCTAATTACATTTGAAATTGAGATTCAATGCTGATCTGACCCTATAAAGTAAGATTTTCTTAGCAAGATATATTTATGTTTTATTAATCCTGTCTTTAAATTTTGTTTTCCTTTAGTGTAGCTGTTTGAGTGAAGTGTGTTGAGTACTTTGGAATATTATGAAACTGTTGATTATGAAACTGATAAACTCAATTTTTTGCAGTTAAGCCTCAAATTGATCGTACAAACTTGCAGAATATCACTGTCAAAGTTGGTCTTACTGTTACTCTTGATGTAAACATTATTGGAGAACCTCCTCCGGCTGTCACCTGGTTTTTCCAAGATAAGGTAAACTATTTACTTGTTAAAATTATTATTTTAGTAGAAAATAGAATATCGTGAAATGTTCAGGCAACTAAAAAAAAAGAACTGAAGATGTAGAAAAAGATTGTTACGGTTATACTGTAAACATATGAAATAGAAGAATTTTCAATATAGCTTTCATACTTTTATTAAGATATATGCATGTATTGGCAGTTCTCATGATATCAGTGTTTTTTGAATGAAATTTCATGAGTTTATTTTGTTATACTTTCTATTTTCTTTTGTAAAATAATATTACTATGCATATAACTTCATGGAAATGTGAGATAATTTGTTAATTGAAAATTATGTACAATTTTAGGAACTAAAAACTGAAGACCAAATTAGAATAGATAACATTGACTATAACACAAAATTCTTTATAATGAAGGCCAAAAGAGCACATAGTGGAAAGTACAAAATTGTGGCCAAGAATTCAGTTGGTGAAGATACAGCTGAAATTGACATTACAGTTCTTGGTAAGCCAGGCAAACCTAAAGGACCTTTAGATGTTTCTGATGTAACAAAGAATGGATGCAAACTTAAATGGAAGAAGCCAGAAGATGATGGCGGATCTCCTGTAGAATATTATGAGATTGAAAAACTTGATCCTCTCACTGGACAATGGATACCTTGTGGTAAATCCACAGAACCTGAAGCAAATGTAACTGGACTTCAAGAGGGAAAGCCATATAAATTCCGTGTAAAGGCTGTCAATAAAGAGGGAGAATCAGAAGAATTAGAGACTGAAAAACCCATCATTGCCAAGAATCCATTTGGTAATGTTTAAATTTGTAGTATTTTATATTTTTGATTTTATTTTTAATTCAGAATTAACTTGAGTGATCACTTTCAGATGAACCAAGCAAACCAGGCCGTCCTGAACCTACTAACTGGGACAAAGACTTTGTGGACTTACAGTGGTCTAAACCTAAAAGTGATGGAGGAGCCCCTATTGAAAAATACATTGTTCAGAAGAGAGACAAGGAAGGTCGGGCATGGGTGGATGCTCTTACTGTACCAGGAGACAGGTGAACAGACTTTTTGTTATTACTGTATCATTGTCACTATTATTATTATTATTTGAATTACTTTGTATTATGGAGGAGTATGAAATATTGTTTTACCATACTTGGTATTCACTGCCTGGATGCTGGTACAAAAATTTTGAAACCTGAACCGAATAAAATCAGAAATCATTTACCATCTTTCTGTATCATAACATAATTTATAAAGTACAATATCACAAAGCAATCAAAGTAAAATGTTATAAAATTTATATGTTAATATTTTAGGACATCTGGGAAAGTAACAAATGTTGAAGAAGGCCATGAATATGAATTCAGAGTTATTGCAGTTAACAAGGCAGGACCAAGTGAACCAAGTGATCCATCAAAATCAGTCATTGCTAAACCAAGATTCTGTAAGTATTATGTGAAAAATATGTTTCTGATATATTCTTTCAAACCTTTTTCTATGATTGTGCAAAGATAAATAATTCTACCTACTGCTAAGCACATGTGAAATGAGTCTTACAACATGTGAAAAACATGATGTCAGAGTGAAAATAATGGCTTCCTCACTACCCATCTTCACCACCTGCCTTCACTGCACATCTTCACTGCCCATCGTCATTGCCCTTTCAACATTACCCATCCATGGCCTCCTGTTATGAAGTCATTCAAGAAGTTGGTGTTTTTATTTGAAGAAACAATAAAAGCTAGCAACAAAACAAAGATTCATCATTAAAAAATTTTTATATAAATATGAAAACATGCTTCTTCCTCGATATTGATGTTTTTTTCCTCTCAACTTATTGGTCTCTATCAAAAAAACCTGAATCTTAATTGTACAAAACACAATCATTTCATGTAAATACTTAATATTAAAATAATTATTACTTTTAATTCCAGTGGCTCCTCGTATTGATCGGAAAAATCTCCAGAAGAAAATTATCCACAGTGGACAGATGTTGCGTATTGAAGCTGATGTGCAAGGAGAACCTGCTCCTAAGATAACATGGACATTAAAAGACCAAGTTCTGAAATCCCATGAGAGGTAAAGAAAAAAATTTCAGTTTTCCTCTCATATACCACTGTAAATTTTCTTCTATATAAATTCTCAATATTTATGGCTACATAAATATGAAGGTTGCTGTTGTTCCTCAGTTCAAATAAAAAGTACACTTTTCTAATTAATAATGTCTTTTATTTTATGCATGTATAATTTCAAATAAACATTTTTTATTATTTTTTTTCATTTTCCTTTTATTTTTCCCTTTTTTTTAACGCCATTTAATATAATTTTTGTGTGAAATATTTGTTTTTTGTGAAAATTTGAGTGTGTATCTTAATTGTAAAGAAAACTTTAGGAATAATTCATTTCTTTCTAGTGAAACCAGGAAAAATGAAAAACATCAGTTCACTTGGTACTGGTTGTTTATTCAGTGTTTTATTCTGGTGTGTGCACTATCTGATCAGAAAATACTGTATTGTTAAGAAAATCACAAGTATCCGCACTAAAATTGCTTACTATTGTCATCAATATTGTAGTTCCTGATGAAGCTGTGCTCTTTGAAACATTGAATAAAAACCGATGCTATGTGAACTGATGTTTTTCATACTTCCTGGTTTCACTGTAAATGAAGAAATGAAAGACCAAACCTAACCTAACCCCTAAAGAGCACTTTACAATTAAGATATATTAATTATTATAATAATGTATATTTGTTTTGACTTTCTTTATTTAAAAAATAAATTATTCCTTGGGTCAAAACATGAAACAAATCAAACAAGACAAGTCAAACGAGACAAAGTTTAAAGTTAAATGGATTTCTTTGCTTATCAGGAAAAATATGTTTATCTGAAGATCCATATCTTATAATTTGTTTTTTGTTACTTTCTTACCTAGTTCTCTGAAAAATTATTCCCTCATAAACATACCATTAGTCTAGTCAAATTTACTCTGATCCTTTGAAATATTTAGAGAGAACAGGAGTATTCACAAAGGTCTTGGGCAAGGTAGTGAAGAGAGGAACTCAGGAACAGAACTCTCAGAAACGACATACATTTTAAGTTAACGAACAAAACAGAACCCCCTTGCATTCCAGTTTTAGAAAAATATTGAAATCTCAAGAAAACATTGTTTTTTCATCATCAATATTTGAGGGAATATTTGTGTGTGAATTTTTTTCACAAGAAGCATGAAAAATATAGTAAAAATGTCAATAATAATACAGGCTTTATTTGTTGCTTGGCATAATATAATGAAAAAGTTTACTTATTTCAAAAAAATTATTTCATTTTTGTTGAGGTATCAGTTTAGTCAGTATTATAATTGTAAACATTGCGTTATCATTTACAATATATTGTTGGAAATAAGTGAAGCAGATAATAATGTTGTCAATAACAACGAAGAAAAAATTTCACTTTTACAAGCGTTTTCAACATTAAGGATCAAATTATTATTCTGAACATTAAATTAATACTGCTTTAAAATATTTATTAATTAGCCAATGGGGAACACTAGCCAATGGGGCTGAAGAGTCAGAATAGATACATACATTAAACTATGGATTTATGAGCTTCAATTCAATGTGTTTTGTCTTCTGTTAGATTCAATATTCATTTTTGTTGCTCCTATTTAGATTGAAGATTGAAAATGAGGATTATAAAACCACCTTTATTCTGCAAAAAGCAAAGAGAGCTGATACAGGAATTTATATTGTAACTGCAAAGAATGACTCTGGCACCGATCAAGTGGAAGTGGATATAACTGTTCTCAGTATGTATTTACAGCTCATAACATTTTCAATAATTGTATTTTATCTTAAGTTTATAGTCATAACTGAAATTACTATAGCTGGTTTTTGAAATATTAAATGGTTATTAGTCAACTGTTGAAGAAAGTTGTGAATCTCATTTTCTTGACTGTAGAGCGATGGGTAGTAATGCTAATATTTTGGTCATCTTTCTGTGATATTCAAGATGTCAGTGCTAAAGAGGATCACAAAATGATATCACAACAGTCAAAGAAACCAATTTCAGTTATTGATGTACTGTATATTTTGATATGTGTGATTTAGGTAAACCAAGCAAACCCAAGGGACCTTTGAAGGTATCCGATGTGACTGCTGAAGGTTGCAAGCTTAAGTGGGATAAACCTGAAGATGATGGTGGAGAACCTGTGGATCACTATGTTATTGAACGTATGGATACTGAAACTGGACGATGGGTACCTGTAGGAACCAGCAAAACTCCAGAAACAGAGGTGTGAATTTAAAAATATAGGTACAAATTTCTTCCATGAAGGAAGTTTATTCCTGACATCCAAAGCAGAAAAAATCAAGTACCTAAATGGAAAAGAAACAAATACCTATTCATTGTTCATGTCAAATATTAGTTGCCCTTGTCTGAAGATGTGCACGTTGAAATCTTTACAAAATCTCATCCTGGGTCAGACAGAGTTAATATGATATAGCAAATAATTGGGGCTAATGTGATACACTTTAAGAATTGTTACCTACTGAGATCCAAAATCAACAAAAAATAGCAAATAATAGGAAATATATTCTATTATTAATAAGCGTATAGCAGAACTCAAAATGTTACAGACTTTGGGCAAAAAAATCAAAACCAAAATGACACATTTTTGTCAAAAACTTTTCCGCCAAGATAAGAAACTTTTGATGGCACTCTGTGATTTTTGACAGCAAGATATTTTTAAAAATAAACACAATAATACTTTTCTATGGGACAAAAACATCTTGAAGTAATATTTAATTATTTAAATTCATCTCGTAATTCAGAAAATAATATAAAAAACAGTATGCTAAAAGAAAGGTCCATGGACTTTCTTGTTACACTTTGATGAATGAACAAAATTTTCTTGATAATTTACCAAATGATTTAAAACCAAATGAAACAATTATTTTTAAAATTTTATTTTAGAGCCTCCTTTTTGAAGTTTCAGAAACAATGTCCTGTAATTTAGACAGCAAAAGATAAAAAAATGAAAAAAATACTGTTGGGACATTAGATGCTAAGGTGCTCACTATTACCTACTCATCTCCCAATGAAAATTCATAGAGATATCAAGCTGTGTATCTTTTACCCTATCAATGTATTATATTAGCCCCATCAGATGGGGCTCATTTAATACACACTTTTAATTTTTTTAAGAGTTGTGGTAGGTCTTACATTATTTTTTACTTTGTACATGTCTTCAGCACCAAAAGGCATGTATTCAGTAATTGTTCATATCTTTGCTACAAAGGGTATTGAAGGTAAGGTGGAAAGTTTGATTTCTGTATCATAATAGCCCCAACTGACACTACATAATTTTTATTAATAACATTAAAAGGAAATATCGACATAATAACATACTGCATTTTATTTCTAATTACTTTCATTCATGTATATTTAGTCATTCTTATGCATTCGATTATATATTCCTGAAATTATGAATCTTTTTTGTGGTCATAATATGGCAGGTATTATTTTATATTCTTGGAGAATTGAATTCTTTATCACAGCAAATGGTATGATATTAAACACACTATTATCATGATTAATGTTTGTCTCTTTGTTGGTGTCAGATGTACATCATTCATCCCACAGAGTTGTGACATAAGAGGCAAAAATTATTTATTTTCAAATGCAGAATGCCATTTTAAGACAACATATTGCTTTCATCCTTATCCGCAGTATCCATATCTAAGCATTAAGGAATTTTCCTCTACAGTGGGATGTTGTATGAAGACAGGGTTGACATAGTGATGTAATAAGCTTAGGAGGGAGGATGTAATAAGCTTAGAAGGAGGGATCTTAGCTAGGAGCTTAGATGGGCTGCTTGCTACTGCAGTAATGCACACAAACTTATTTTCTTTCACCAGTGTTGCCATATTACCATATCCAAACGAGGCTCCGTGTTGAAGGGTTAAGATTATTTTGAAAATATCCAGCCTATCTGGATAATTATAAAAACTAAGAAATGGGAGATATACCAGTTTACAAATAGAGTGTTCTTGAAAAACAATTATCAAGTGAAGATGGATATTGCATCCACGTTTGATGTTTTTTATTAACCTGTAATCACCACTCTGTGAAGATATTAGATGTAAAATTTATAAATATTTTACACTTTTACACATTTACAAAAAATGAATTGTGCTTCTCATGAAATGTACTGACCTGGTTTCCTTTTAAAATTATCTATTTAGTATTAAACTGTATTTTGTTTCTACTTTTAGGTCACTGGTCTTAACGAAGGGAAGGAATATCAGTTCAGAGTTAAAGCTGTCAATTCAGAAGGAGAATCTGAACCCTTAGAAACTGACGTTCCCACATTGGCAAAGAATCCATACAGTATGTTTTGTTTTTTTAAAGCATTTTTTAAAATGTTGCAACGACTTGTATTTTCATTGTTGTTACTTTTATTATTTTTGAACTTGCTTAACCCTTTCACAAGCATACTCATTATTGTTACATCAACAGATAAACATTTTACTTTTAACAACATATGCAAAATTGAAAAACTTCTTGAATGAACCGTTTAACAATAATACTGATTTCTATTTGTTTTTGAAGATATATAATAAGAATTTTTACTTCTTATCTTGTCTTCAGAAACAAAAATTAGAAGAAATATGAATAAAATTATCATCCCTGTCAGAACTTTATTATTCTGTGCCACTGTTGTAATTTCTTCTTATATTAGTTTTTTCCCCTTCATCATCATCACTTGCTAAATCACTATGCTGAAATTCTTCTAATAATTCATAATTCTCACATAATTTTAAATTAAAACTTATTTATGTAGTTGCCTGTGAGGTTCCATTAAGCACTTTGTTAATTCCCAGTAAATATTAAAATTCAATTGTTTTATGAATGCTGTAATAATTAAATTAATTCTACAGGCTTATATTTTATTTTCATTTAACAAAAATAAAATAAATAGTGCATAGCTAAACTGATTTCTTGCCCACAAACTATGTAGTCTTATATAAGTAACAGAAAATAAATGCCTTCCTGCAAAGATAAATAAATTTCTTTTGAAATGTAGTTTTATCAATGTGACGACTTGAGGGATAGTTATGATTTCTTCACCTAAAATAAATGTCTGTCACTATTTAATAAATTCAATGATGGGTAATTTTTGTGTGTTATTACTTCTTCCCTTAGGTGAACCAGATAGGCCTGGAAAGCCTGAAGTCAAGGACTGGAACAGACATCAAGCAGATCTTAGATGGGCTCCACCAAAAAGTGATGGTGGTGCTCCAATTACTTCATACATTATTGAGAAAAAGGATCAGTATAGGTAAGTTTTAAATAACAATATTATATTAAAAAATTTCTTTAAACATCTTTTGAATAATGATGAACATCCTTGTTGATCTATTGTTGATCTTGTTTTACAATTTTTTTTGTCCTTTTTCATTCATGTTTTAAGCCTGTCAGCCTATTCTGAATAGAACATTTTATTATATACGGTAGAACTTTCATTATAGAGTAAAGACTGTAACTTCCAGAGTAACAGGGAAGGAAATCCAAGGAAAATTGAAAATACTGAATAATCAAAATAATTTTGTTAATGGTTCAAATGTGTTAATTAAAATGGTAAATTAACAATTATTTTAACAAATTAATGAAGTATATATTTATTTACTTACATTTACAATGTTGCAATAGAGGTATTAAGTAACTTGGATCAATTTAGTTCAAGATACAATTTTATTTGAAGAAATAATTGCTTTTTAAGTATTTCTTTCCTACTTTCTGCCTTCATTTCCTGTGATCAATTCAAAATGTATTTCCATATCAGTTGATTAAACTAAGTAACTCATCCTGAGGTTGGAAGTTAAAGATGTCACTGTCACTTTTTACAATTCATTCATTTAATCATTTTCATTATGAATAATTGAAGAACTGAACTGTGGACAACCCTCGTTAGCTTGAACCCACTTGCATGACAGGGTTCCTTCTTCCTAGATGTCTGTAGTTTAAAATTAATTTTGGAATGCTGCGATCCTCCATTCTGACAAGATGTTCCAACCAATTTACTCAGTATCGTTTGATTTTTTTCAAGAAGTAGTAAATTTTAGTGATATTTAGTTCCTGAGGTATAGTGTCATCAATCTTGGAGGGTGTATCTTGCCACATGTGTAAGAAATTTCATTTCAGTGACAGTAATTCATTGGGCTTGATTTTTTGTTAGAGTCCAGTTCTCAGATCCATAAAGAAATGTGGAGATAGTCTTTACTTTTTTGAATTTTAAGCATGCTTCTTTGCTTGTTGCTTTGAGATTTTATTTGATGGTCCCACACATTTTATTGTGTTTATTTAATTTATTAATTGCATCTTTATTATTCCTCTATAAATATTGTAACTTAGGTATTTAAAATTGCTGACTTATTCTAAGATATCATTGTCAAGTTCTACTTTCATTCTTAAAGGGTTTATTCCTTTGAATGAAATTATCTTATTTATAGCAATTGATATTTGTAAATTATACTCTCTACAAATATGGTTCAATGAGAGGCAGCAAACTGAAGCTTATCTTCAAAATTAGATATAAATATCTGGTCATCAGCAAAGAGCAGTATCTATTATGAAGTATTGATAACAGTAAAATGATCCTTGAGATTTTTTTTCCATTTTTCTATGGCATCGTCAACATATATGTTAAAAGTTGTTGGTCAACCTTGTCTTTCTCCACAATTTATTTCTTCTGAATCAAGATACTTTTAATTATTTTCCATTTCAATAATGCTTTTGTTTTCGACATACAGGTTCTGAATAGCTCTGATTAAATGTTATGAAACATATCTTTCTCTTTCATAATTTTCCTTATTAAGTTTCTGCTAACTTTATCAAAAGCCTTCAGAAAATGTATGAAACCTATATATATGGGGGAAGTTGATATTCTCTTCTCTTTTTGATGAATTAAGTTAATGAAAATATACAGTCAGTACAGGATCTCTTCTACAACCATGTTGAGTTTCAAAGAGCAATGTTTCAGACATAACTTTTAATCTGTTAGATGGATATTGTTTGTAGCAGGTGTTGACATGACTATTTCCCCTGTGGTTGCCACTGTCATTCCAGTCTCCTTTTTCAAAAATTGGATTTATCTTTCTAATCCTCCATTCTTCTGGGATATTACCATTTGTCCAGCATACATCAATGAGATGCAGAAGGCTATTATACAGTATATCTGAAGCATGTTTATTAAGCTCTAAATTTTGCCATCACTTCATGTTTTTTTTTTTTATTTTCGGAATGTTGTGTGGCTATCCCCAGTTCTTCTTTAGTTATGGGGTCTACGTTTATTAATGTCTGCTAATAATATTTCTTTAGGATTGTCTTTTGTCCATAAGTTTTTGTTAATCATTGTATGTATTGTATTGTAATCATTGTATGTTAATCATTCTTGTTCTGTGTTATTATTGAGTTTGAGGCTATTTTTCTGTTTTGTTTAAATGCTTGAATATTTTATATGTTCTGACATGACTGCCATGCACATAATGTTCTATGTGATCTATGTATTTTCTCCAATTATTGTATTAAATTGTCTTTACTTCTCTTGTTGCTATGGCATAGAAATGCTTGTATTTCAATTTTGTTTGGTCAGTATATAAATTTAGATGTGTTAAAAATGCCTACTCTTTGCCATTATTTTAGCAATGTCATCACTCCATATCCATTGGAAACATTTATTATACTTTATTCAAGTTCCCCAAGCTTCAGTTGCTGCTTGGGTTACTATATACTTGATGTTTTCCCATCTTTGATTTATATTGTTACTTATTGGTTTCATTTGTGCACTTTGGTTCAGCTGATAATGGTAGAGGTGCCTTGTGCCCTCATCTTAGAGTAAACGGACATGAAAAGTTTCTTTTGGGGCAATGATTTGTTCTTTGGTGTTCTGTTTTTCCATTTGGTTGTAATGTTCACCTTTCATACTATCAAGAAGTGATCAGATCCAATGTCAGAGCTTCTGAATACTTGTGTTTCCTTTAATTTTTTTTTTAAATATAAAATAACGTTCTAATTAATGTGCTTAACTATTTATTTTTTAAAATACAATATTAATTTACAATAATTAATTTCATAACAAAAAGTACTTATACTCTAGGTTGAGGATGAGCATGCTGTTCACTTGTTCTGCAGTTTGTCACATTCGACGCTTATCTCACACTGAGTGTTTGCATCAGACAAGTAATTGAGTTCCCTTAATTATTTACGTATTTCAAATAACACATAGAAGCAACCACTGACTGCAAGAACACTTGTACACTGTCTAATGGCTAGCAAAATTTGAAAGTAAGCGCTATGCTCACCTATCAACCTACAGAAAAATGATAGAGATTGAATAATTATTGTGTTCTTAACATTTTGATAATTGTTAATATTACATTGATTAAACATTATATCAGTAATGTGGTTGATCTGGCCCAAATAACATTTGGAATTTTTATGTTTATTTAGTTCCAAATGGCAGAAGGCAGTAGAAATCATTGGAAACAAATGCGAAGCCAAAGTGCCTGATCTTGTAGAAGGAATGAAATATCAATTCAGAGTACGCGCAGTAAATAAGGGTGGTGCAAGCAAACCAAGTGAACCAAGTGACACCATAACTGCCAAGGATAGATTTGGTAAGTGTGTTTAATTTAGATTACAATTAATTTCAACTAATGTAACTAAACATTTGAGAAGCAAAATGGAATTTTTCACAGTTGTATCAAAAAGCATATTATTTGATTGGAAAATAAATATGTTTTCCATATTGTAGTTTTGTTATATTCCATTTTATTGTTCCATGATGTAGTTAGTTTATCATCAATAAAGTGTATTTACATTGATTACTATTTCAGCTGCTCCTCGTATTGATCGAAGTACTCTGAAAGACATTACTATCAAAGCTGGTCAAAACATACGCTTTAATGCAAAAATCAGCGGTGAACCCCCACCATCAAAATCATGGTTTTTGAACAAAGCTCGTTTGGACTCTAAAGATGATATAGTGATTGAAAATGAAGACTATCGACAACTTATTATATCTAGTGCCACTAGAAAACACAGTGGAGCTTTTGTCATCAAAGCTGAAAATAGTTCTGGAAAGGATGAAGTAACTATTCAAGTCACTGTCTTGGGTGAGTATTCCTTGGAGTTAAAGTTCAAACAAACACATATGTAATGATGTGTGTAAAATATCATTCACCCCAACTTGTCTCCTGAAAATACTCGACAACCTTACCTCATTTCATGTGCAATTAAAATCTGACTTAGCCACAAGATAAATAACAGTAATACATGATATTTAAGGAATGTTTTATTCACTTACGGATTGTATATATGTTTTTGTTAAGGAATGTGTATCTTACAATATACTTACAGACAAACCAGGAAAGCCAGAAGGACCATTAAAAATATCAGACATCCACAAAGAAGGATGTAATCTAAAATGGAACCCTCCTGCTGATGATGGAGGATCTCCAATTGAACATTATGTGGTTGAGAAAATGGATACTGAAACAGGTAAGAATTAGAAATATACCATCCATTTGTGAACACTGCTAGTGCTGAAACCATGCATACAATTTTCTCCCAAATGGATATTCCCTGATCAATCTGGTCAAACTTGAGGCTCTCTGAATTTGAAAAGGATCTTTTAATTTTTAGGGATACTTTATGTTAAGCCCCTTGGACATTATCAAAATTTACTCAATAATGCAACCAAATATTTTCTTTAAATTTTTGGTTTGATTAGAGGAAGTGCACTTATATATGCAGTATAAGTGTACTTTTCATTAAAACCTCTTACATATCCCTTGACAAATGTTTTCCTTTGCCTTTTAATTTCTTTGTCTCCTCCAATTGTTGTAGGTAATGCAATATTTCTTCTTTTGGACTCATCTTTTTTCTTCCCTTCTGAGGTACTTACACTTCTCTTCAGCATCTCTGAACTTTTTCTTTACGGCCTGTTGATATCCCTTGTTTTTTTTGCATCTGTTTTATCTTTACATTCCTCATCATATCAATCTCCTCTCTTCATGGCTGACTTCTTCCCTAACACTTCTTCTACTACACTTCTTTATACTAGTCCTTACCAATCCCCAATAGTTCTCTCTAGTTAATCAGTAAGTTCATGTGATATCAGTTGCTCTGCTACCTTTCCTTCAAATTTCTGTTTTACATCTTTTTCTTTTAATCTTTCCATATTATATTTTGTTATATTTTCTTCTTTGTTTTTCCTCCATATTTTGGCCCAAAATTTTGCTGATAATAAAAAATGAGTTGAATCCATATTTGGTGTCCAGAATATCCTTACATATTTCAAAGTAGTTTTATGGCTTACCTCTATTACAATATGATCTATCTGAATAAATACTTTTCCATTTGGTGTTCTCCTAGTCCCTTTGTGGATATCCTTATGTGAAAATTTTGTGCCTCTAATCAACATATTCCTTGATATGGCAAACATCGACAGATATGAACCATTGTTGAAACTCTTCTCATGCATACTTTTGCTTCCAATATTTGGCTCATCCATTTGGGTCTCTCCCCATTTGGGCCCCAACGGGTCTCTCCCCATTCAAGTCTCCTACCATTATTTTGATATAATGCTTAGGCATTGATCGTATACCCTTCCCTATTTATAATAAAAGTCTTCCTTTTCTTCTAGAGCTTTTTCTTCAGCTGGTGCAAGTACATTAATTATGGTTATCTTGAAGAAAACCCTTTTTATTCTTATTTTACACATTCTTTCGGATATTGTTTGAAAACATATAATGGCATTTTTCACTTCCTGTGCAAGTACAAAGCCAACTCCTAAACTATGTTCTAACTCACTACTGTAAAAAACTGATGTTCATTTTTCTATTATCCCTTCCCATTTCCATTTCCATCTCATTTCTAGTGTAGCCCAGATATCTATAGATATCATCAATTATGGTCATCAATTTGTTGTAGTAGTTTCCTTAATGCACCAGGTTCATATAATGTTTTCACATTCCAAGATCACAGTTTAAGTTTCATATCCTTTTTCCATTACTGGGTAGTCCCCAAAAGGACAAATGATGAAGGCTTTTCCTCGGTTTTGCAACTAGAATTTTTTCTGGAAAGGGGCTGTTGCCCCTTATGCCCAACTCCCAACATGGAGGACCATGAGTTTTGATTTTGAACTACTCTTCTAGGCTGCCTACCATTACGCTTATGAAGCCCAGTCTGCCCCATTTTTGAGGTCAGTTCTTCCGCCCTCAGGATCATTAACATTCCTCTTCTGGAGTACTTTTTCATCTGATCCCTACCCTTTGACCTGTCCAGCAAGGGCAGCCATACCAATAGCTACACTATTGCCGGCATAGCTCTTTGAGTCACTGGGATACTCAAGCTCCACCACCAACAACAAGGTCCTGTACTCCCTACGTGGGATAGAAAAGCCAGAAAAAAATAAATAAAGAGAGTTTCATCTAACGACAGTAGAGGATTTTCACTGTGTTTGTGATTCATTATTATTATTCATTGTTTATTTTGACTTTGAAGTCATATCAAGCAAATTTTTCTTTTGTGTGGAATTATGTGAAGTAGGAATTCACAGAGCTATATTACTCATTCGTGATGTAATTAGCAAAGAACAATGTTGAAATGTTCCCAAACCAGTTGAATGTGAGAAAATGTGTGATATAAGACAATAGGGTATAATGGTGAAATAAAATTGACATATCAGATACATCTGTAAACTCAAATGTGGTAATAAGGCTTTAAATTATTTTCTTTTTTTTCATTTTTCATAATCAATGGGCTTATTAGCCCAAATTCAATTTAAGTTCTACTGAGTTTGATGGTCCTTTGAAGATTTATAGAAGATTTATAATAGCATATATTCTGAAATAGTTTGATAATTTTTTTACATAGTTCAGAAAATTATTATTGCATTATTTGCACAAAATTTCCCTAATCTACCACCATATATAATAGTGAATATTTTCATAAGAAATAAATTAACTTTTTGCTTTCAGTTATTATTTGTCATTGGAATTTCCAGGTCGCTGGGTTCCAGTTGGTCGTTCCAAAGAGCCCAAAATGGAAGTCACAAACCTACAACCAGGACAGGAGTATAAATTCCGTGTGATGGCAGTTAATGCTGAAGGAGAATCAGAACCTCTTGATGCTGAAAAACCAATTATTGCTAAAAATCCATTTGGTAAGTATTGTTAGTTATATTAATATGTCATTTGTTCATCATTGCAATAGAATGCTACAAACAAGAACAGACATATTTTCTTCCTAGATTATTTACCAATTATCAAAAAGATTTGAATTCTGAATAGAAGGATATTTATGAAATGAAATTTCTTATACTTGATCCAAATTTTTTTTGTATTAGCTACTTAAAAATCATTTAATATTGATGGTGTTAAGGTTTATTATTCTTTCTAACTTCTATCTATCGGTTGCCGTTAATTTTTATGGGGTGTTCCTGTTCCCCACCTTTCATATCAACATTTGCTACATTCCTTCAAGTACTCTTTCACCATGTATTCTCCAACATTCACATCATTTTCCTCTTTTAGTGTATATCAGCTAATGTAATTGATGTTAAAAATTGTTAAAGTATGGGTCTTGTTCTGCTTCTCATTTCATCCAGAATTTAAGATATGAATTGTTGTCATTGTAACTGTCTTTTTATTTTTGTTTTTTATTTTAATTATGTTTTGTTTTTTATTGTTATTGTTATTGTTATTATTATCATTATCATTATTATTATTAATAATAATAATATTAATATTATTATAATGATGTTTGCGATCATTAGATGTTTAAAATGTTTTGTTGATTTTGTTGTTGTTGTTTTTTTTTGATTATTGAAGCATTGTGACAATAAAATTCAATTGTGAAAAAATTTATGAAATTATTAATGCACATTTTAATGAAAAATTGTCTTTTGAATCTACTTTAACAGTTCCAAAATTAGTAAAATTTCCTTCTTTATCGACAACACATTTTCCAGCAATTACTATATGAAAGATATAAGAATTAAAAAAGAAAATATTTGAAGGTTTAAGTACTATCTTCATATAATTTAATGTTTTCTCTACATTCTGCTTCAGATGAGCCTGATGCTCCGGGCACTCCAGAACCAACTGACTGGGATAAAGATCATGTAGACCTAAGATGGACTCCACCCGCCAAGGATGGTGGATCTCCAATCACTGGTTATATTATTGAGAAGAAGGAGAAAGGTTCTCCTCGTTGGACAAAGGCTGGTGAAGTTAAAGGAAATGAGTGTAAAGGTACAGCAGAGAATCTTGAAGAAGGTGTTCAGTACGAGTTCCGAGTTCGTGCTGTTAATGCTGCTGGTCCAGGTGCTCCAAGTCAGGCCAGCAAACCAGTCACTGCCAAGCCCAGAAAATGTAAGCATATACATTTTCACAAATATTTCATTTGATTTTACAACTGAATTATTTTTATAAAATTGTTTTTGTGAACTAAACAAAAAAATAGTTTTAGCAAAAACATTTCATTTTTGTGTACTAGGAGTGATAAGAAAGACGAAAAATAATGTAATTACACATTTACCTCTCTTTTCTCTTTCAGTGGCACCGAAAATTGACAGGAAAAATCTTCGCAATCTTACTGTGCGTGAAGGAGAGCCAATTCTCTTTGATGTCAAGATAATTGGTGAACCACCTCCAGATGTTACATGGACCATGAATAACAAATCAATTCAAGAAACAAGTCATCGCAGAATTGAAAATGTACCTTACAATTCAAAATTTTTCAATGATGAACCTGTACGTAAAGACAGTGGTACTTACAAAATTACTGCTGTCAACAAATATGGTTCTGACTCTGCTGAAGTGGAAATAATTGTTGTTTGTAAGTGGAAATAGTGTTTTATCACTGGGCCTATACATATCACTTTTCTTTTTGAATTTTGTTCTAATTGTATTTGACCCGGTATGTTCATAGACACATTTTCAGTACCTTACAATCATCATCATCATGAACAGCAGGATAGTAGGTCTGGTGCCTGCTCCTGTGATCTGGTGATTATTCCTCCAGATGTTCCTGAGCCATCCATCTTTTGTTAGGTCTTGCTATTTCTTCACCCTATGCGTTTACACATTAAAACTACTTAAGGAAATCTTTCCGCTTACATTCATTGCAGATGTGAAAGCCATCTCCTCTTGTTCTCTTTAATGTCATCCACTATATTTTTTGTTTTGAGTTTATCTGATTTCAGTGTTTCTTTGTTGATCTAAACGTGTAATTCCTACCAGGTGCCTGAAAAATCTCATTTGCATGGCTTCTAATCTCCGACAGTCTCTTTGTTTTAGGGTCCATATTTCTGATCCATAACATTAACATTGTTATGTATTCTTAGTTTCGTCTCTGCCATCATATCTCTTCCAAATTTTTACTTGATTATTCCATTTACCCTATTATATTTTTGAATTTTTCTTTCTTGATCTTCTGATTTATGTCCAATGATGTTTCCTAGATAAATAAATCTTGCTATTTGTTCTATTATTTTTCCATCTATAACAATTTTAACCCTTCTCATTTCTTTGCCTTGGAATGCCATAGCTTCAGTCTTATTTGTTGAGATTTTCATGTCGTATGTTAGGGCTCTTTTATGAAGTTTATTTGCTGCCATCTGAAAGTCATATTCTTCTTCCATTGTTAGGATCATGTCATCTGCATAGAGAATTGTTTGGACCATTTGTCTTTTGTTTAAATTTTTACTGGTTTTCACTTTTTGTTTCCACTTTTTGATCATATGGTTGGCATATATGTTAGTCATGGTGATAGCCCACACCCATCTCACTTGTCTGGTTTTCCTAAAAGTCTCTCTATTGCTTTCTCATTCATTCTTACTTTAATCTGAGAGTCTGTATATAGACTCTAGATTCCTTGTATTAGGTCTGTAGGTATCTCTTCATTTTCCAGTATTTCCCACATTTTGTTTCTGTTCATCCTGTCATAGGCTTTCTCAAAATCTACAAAGAGGAGGAAAGTTGGTAGGTTCACTTCATTTCATTTGTCCAGGATTGTCTGTACTGTGAAAATAGCATCTTTTGTACTTCTGCCCTTTCTAAATTCATTTTGTTATTCTCCTAGGAATTTTTCGCTATATTCATTTACTCTATTTCTGAAGATATTAGCAAAAAGTTTTGATACTGTAGACAGGAGAGTAATCCCTCTATAGTTGTTGCAATCTGTTTTTGATCCTTTGGTGTGTAAATTTATCACTTTACCTATCTTCTATTCTTTTCAAAGTGACTACTCTGCCCAATCGTAAATTAATTATTTAAAAATTTGAGTGGCAATAAAAAGAAAATATTTTACATGATGTTGCCTATTTTAAAATATTTTTGTTTTGAATAGCTAAACCTGGAAAGCCAGAAGGTCCTTTGGATGTTTCTGATATACACAAGGATGGTTGCACTCTGAAATGGAACAAACCAAAAGATGATGGAGGTGAACCAATTGAAACATATCTTGTTGAAAAGTTTGATCCTGACACTGGGATCTGGCTACCAGTTGGTCGCTCTAAGGAGCCTCAGATGGAAGTAACTGGCCTAATTCCTGGCCATGAGTATCAGTTCCGAGTGAAGGCTGTCAATAAGGAAGGAGAATCAGAGCCTCTTGAGACTTTGTCATCTATCATTGCCAAGGATCCATTTAGTAAGTGTGTGTTTTTAAACTTTCAATTTTTTGTAATAATGTGTGTTTTAAAATCTTCATATTTTAGCCTTATTTTTTAAACATTGAACAAATCTATGGTCAACAATGTACATATTTTGTAAGTTATTTTAAAATTGCACTCATATCTTCCATATGATTAAATTCATGGTTCATTTCAATTAAATAAAAAAAAAAAAATTTATTTCTTTTTAAAAAAAATATGTAGGTTTATATGGTGTTTGTATCTGAAGTTTCCGTTATTAAAAAAAAGATGCAAGTAAAATTAATCTTGTGTTGTGTAATGTGGGCACCTTTTAATTTATTTTTTCGTGTAATTTTTATCTTTAGCTGTGCCAGCTGCACCAGGAGCTCCTGAACCTGTGGACTGGAGCCAGAATCATGTTGATCTGATTTGGAAAGAACCTGTCAGTGATGGTGGTTCTCCAATTACTGGTTATATAATTGAAAAGAAGGACAAGTACAGGTACTGTTTTTAAATTAATGATTTTTCCAAATTTCATTAACATAACATAATATTTATATTAATATGATTTGATATTAAAGAACTTAATAGCTTCCTATTACATAGTTTTGAAGCATCATCATAAACATATAAACATTCAAAATCATTCTTATTCATAATCTTACATACCAATATCTGATGTCTCATAGCATAAACTCAAATATTTTACCACACATATAGATACCCACATTTCTTAAAATTACATACTCTCTCTCTATATATATATAGAGAGAGAGTTAATTATATATATATATATATATATATATATATATATATATATATATATATATATATATATATAATTCTTAATTTAAGCCAAGTTAACTTATTTCACTTAAATTATAAGGGCTTATATCTATAGGTAATTTTGGAGTCATATTCGGAAACTATTCTCTCCAGAAAATAGGAATTTTGGCGAACAAATTATTTTCCAATGTTCAGTTAATAGTAGACAAATTTAAGTATAAAGGAGATACTAAGAATACCAAGAGGAAATGTGATAAAAGGAAGCTGAATGAAAGAGAAGAGCATTTAATTGTGAGACAAATTGCGAAAAAAACAACCTTTGAGCATACTACATCTACAATCTGTAGTTGAAAACATGATTGGAAAAACTGTAAGTGCCTCTATTAGTCAAAGAGTGTTGTACAGACACAGATATCGCAGAAGTGTTTCCTGAGGGGGGCTGTGTGTTTTAGTATGAAGAACAGGGCAGATAGATTTAATTTCCCTAAGCACATGAACATAAGTTGAGTTCTGAGAAAATGTCAACTGTTCAAATAAATGAGTCTAAGAAGTACATTTTTGGTTCAGATGGCACCCACAGACTGTAGAGACAAACAACAACCAACAATGAAGTGGCAAACACACTTCTCATAGGGCAGCAAGGAGGTGGGTCTATCATAATTTTGGGGTGTATGCCATCTAAAGGAATCAGAAATATTAATTTCATTGAAGGCTTTATGGACAAGCTTATATTGTCCATAGTGACACGAGAAGAAATTTGAAGGTAAGGGCTTTAAAATTGGATATGGCATTTCATTCGTTCTGACGTGAAAATGATAGCAAGCATACTGCAGGAATTATTTAAGAGGGGTGACTGTGGAATGGCCTGAAAC
This sequence comes from Teleogryllus oceanicus, assembly GCA_964035755.1. Taxonomy (NCBI): domain Eukaryota; kingdom Metazoa; phylum Arthropoda; class Insecta; order Orthoptera; family Gryllidae; genus Teleogryllus; species Teleogryllus oceanicus. The sequence continues at coordinate 157,027,463 of CAXIVR010000001.1, forward strand.
AACTAAAAATGACAGCACAGTCTCTGGATTTAAACCCAGTTGAACATCTCTGGGTAATTTTGAAAAAGAAAATCTGTAAAGAGAATGTATTTTGCAAAGAGCAGAGCTGAAAATGTCAATAGTAAAAGAATTAATTAAAGTCACATTCAAACATGCAATTTCTTCATTAGATACACACAATAGAGATACTTTTCTGTTATTACATCAAGAGGATACCCAACAAAGAAACTTCCTTTTTGTTAAATATTCCCTGGTAATTATTCAAGTGTATAAACAGAAATGTTATTCTTTTTTCTCTCTTTTTTATTGCAATATTTTGTATTTTGTTTCATTAAGTTAATGCAACACTGATTTTTATGTTTTGTTCCTATCAAGACAGACATCTGATAGAAAAAAAAGATTTTCAAAAAGTCCAACTGACGTTTTATTTTATTGTGTCTACACCACACTGGTACAAATAAAAATGGTACATACTGTACATGTTGCACTCCATATTTCTATACCATATTGAATTTGTGGGTGTACAATTCCATAGTATGTAGCTTAGATATTTGAATATTGATACATTGCATCTGTAATATTTTCATTTAATGATGATAGATTCTTAGTGTCCCTAATTAATGTTATGTCATCTGCTTTTGAAATTAGTTTATTATGTGATGGGGGAATGTCATGTCATTTACATATAATAGAAATAACAATGGTCTCAATAAAATTCCCTGTAGAACTCTTGATGTAATTACTGCAGATTTAGATTTAATTTAATCACTACTAATGGTCACAAAAGAAATGAATACCTTTCTTGCAATCATATCTCCATCATAAGATATTTCTTCAAAAGCTTCTAAGATTATGAAATCATATACTACTTTGGAAACTTGTTAAGGATTTGTTTTCTATTAAAATTCAAGGAACAACAGTTTTGCAAGCAGTTTATATTGTAATGTTGTGTGAGCCAGGTGCAATTGATTGCATAATGAGATGAGTTCATTATTGAAAATATGAATTTTTTGACATTAATTACAACTTCATATAATGGAATTTTTTTTTATCATTATGAAGTTGAAGAGTTTTAATTTGAGGTTTATCTGTACTATCAAATACCAACAAATGTTAACATGATTCCAGCATGATGTGGGAGAAAGCCTTGGAAACTGAAACATCTACTCCTCAGGCTGTGCTGCATGGACTAATTGAAGGCAATGAATACCAGTTTCGTGTCATTGCTGTCAACAAAGCTGGTCAAAGTGAACCTAGTGATGCCAGCAAGAATTTCATTGCCAAACCAAGATTTTGTAAGTTATTTATTCCCAAAATTATTTTTAAAATTATCTTCTTGTGTCCTATTGTATTAAGATTCTTTTTTCCTGAGTATTATTTCTGCAAAGTGCAGGAACACTTAATATTATTCTAGGGCATTACAAAAGTGCCCTATTCCAAAAATTGTATATTGCTCGTAGTTCTTCTACATCTAATTTCAAATTTTGTTGTTATTATTTATTTTTATCTCATTCGTATCTTCATAATGAACTTATAGTGCATGTTTCTTACGTTTACAGTGGCACCTAGAATCGATCGACGCAATTTGCGGGATGTTACATTGTCTGTTGGTTCAACGCTTAAGTTTGACGTTAATATCACTGGTGAACCTCCACCATCTGTTGAATGGCGTTTCGGTAGCATTCCACTCCGGTATGTAGTGCTTTTTGCAAATAGAGACCTTTCATATGATTTGTAAGATACATAAATAATTTCTGTGATTTTTATAAATTATCAGATCTTCAAAGAGCATACAAGTGGATAATGTAGATTACAACAGTAAATTAGTCATAAGACCAGTGCAGCGTGGTGATTCTGGAGAATATGTCATTACTGCTTCAAATTCTTCTGGTAAGGATTCTGTGACAGTCACTGTGACTGTTACTGACAAGCCAACACCTCCTGAAGGACCATTACAGGTATGCTTTTGGATTTTATCGGTTACTTTTAGAATTTAAGTAGACTACTTCAAAAAATTCCAAATTAATGATTTAATTAATTATTATCTTACTGTTTTGATAATAATTCTAAATATTTTTATTTCAATAATTTTCTCCAACACTGCTTTTCAAAGGCATCTATTTTCCTTTTATCCATAATTCTTAAGATCCAAGTCTCAGAGTCATATATTGCAATAAGAAATATCATTTGTATTTACTTAATTTTGGTGTTAATTGATAACACAAAGTCTTTGGTGAATTTCTTACTCTTTCTCACAGCTGCCTTTCCCAAACTGATTCTTCTTTTTATTTCTTTTTTTTTTTAATTCTGATATAAAATACTTTGTTGTTTTTATTTCTTTTGAAAGAGTACTAGTAGAAAATTTCATTTTTTACTTTCTTCTCTTATTTTTTACTGTTTCTACTTAATGATAAAACACATCTATTTGAATTTTGAGTTTGAGATGTGACTCAATTCAAATGTTAATTTTTTTATTGCCTATCTGTCTTCACACAATTTCTCTCAACAATTTTATTTCTACTCTAAAAGTTTCTTTTTTATTTTCTTTTTTATATTCTTTTAGTTTTATTTAATTTTTTTTGTTTTTTAGATATCTGATATTCATAAGGAAGGTTGCAAACTGAAGTGGAAGAGACCAAAAGATGATGGTGGCACTCCTATTGAATACTATCAGGTTGAGAAACAAGATCCAGAAACTGGGCTTTGGGTACCATGTGGACGCTCAACTGAACCAGGTAAAAAGATGAAATATTTGCATTTATCTGATGATTTTTTCCCCTCAGCATTGTAGTTGCCATACATTTTTGTATAAATTGAAAAAGAATCTCCTGCATAGAAAGATACTAATAAATATTTTCTTTTCTAAATGAATATGAGAATAATCTATCTGTTGGTGAAATGCAGGGCCAGTATAAAATTCTGTGAGGCTCGTGGCACTAAAACATGAGGCCTCCATGATTATATATTTATCAAAATTGAGATATAAAGTGAAAGACAGAATGAAAGTGAGACAAAGAAAAAACAAGGCAAATAGGCATGTTTTCCTATGCAAGTAAAATTCTGAATTAGGGAGGGAAATATTACAAACCTTTTTGCAAAAACTAGTAATTATAATTTGCAATAAAAATTAATATTTGAACAATGTTTTTATATGGGTTAGTTTTTAAAACAATGACTTACATATAGCAAGCAGTAATATATAATCTGTAGATAACCTAACAGGAAGCATATATCTGAAGTTATTTGTTTTGGATAAATCATTTGGATTGTCAGTTGAAGAAACTAAATTTAAAGTGTATAAATTACCTTTTTTATTTCGAAAATTTTTTTGTGAACTAGCATAACATTTACAAAAAGTAACAAAAGCATGAGGTCTTGAAAACCACAAGCACATGCTACATGTGCCTCTATGTTAAACTGGCCCTGGTGAAATGTATAAAGACAAAATTTTAGCTTTATTCTACCCTCATTTCTCCAGCATTTGCATGTTTGTTTTGTGATATTATTAGTGCATTAAAAAATATAAATTTCACATAGTTGCAGAATTGATTCTTAAAATAAATCTCGATACTGCTCAATAGATAGCCACAAATGCTTCTCTTGATTATGCACATCTTCTGTAATTAATTAATATGTTCTCATAATATTTGGAATTCTCCCCATTAGCTATGGAAGTAACTGGATTAACACCAGGGAAAGAATATAAGTTCCGAGTTGCTGCAGTGAATGCTGAAGGTGAATCAGAACCTTTGGTAGCTGACCAAACTATTGTTGCCAAGAATCCATTTGGTATGTGCTTTTATATTGCTGTATGATTGTTTGATTTATTGCTTGTTTTTAAATTAAAAACAACTTTGGAAGTTTGAGTATAACCTTTTAATTTGAAAAGGGAATAATTTACATTCAATTCAAACAAATTTTCAGTCTTTTTTCGAAAGAATCTTCTAATTTTATCTTACCATATTAATGCGGAGTCAGAAGTTGTTCTCAATGCAATCTAATTCAATTTTCTGAAAATTATATTTCTTCATTTCAAATCTCTCAAAGTTCTTTGACTTAAAGTATGAAAATACATCTTGATTTAAAGAATTCACCAAAATAAGGACTTAAAACTGTCTTATTTATTTTGCAATATATTTTTAGTTTTTTAGTATTATTACCAAAATACTGAACTTTTTTTGTTTATATGAATCAATTATTCTTTCATATACAATTCTTCTGAAGAATAAATTTTAAATCAGGCCTGTGTGTTCTGTAATTTTGGTGATTTCCGATATTATTTATGAAAAGCAGGAATAATAAAGGGCCCAGATGTGACCCTTAGGCATGCCTAATTTAACATCAATTCTCGAGATATGAATGATTTGTATTTAACATACTGGAATCTGCTGGTTAAATAGTTTTTTATGCATGCAAAAAAAGTACCATGAATACCAATGTATTGAATTTTTCCTAACAATAAATGGTGACAAACAGTATCGAAAGCTTTTGAAAAGTCAGTACAAATAGTATCTGACCATTATCATGTAAGTTTTCAAGAACTAGTGGTTGAAAAAATATAAGATTTGTATTGATAGATTTCTTGCACCTAAATCCATGTTGTTCATCTACCAGTATAAGTAATACAATATATAGTTTTTCAGTTATCGCTGATTCAAAAAGCTTGGGGATTATACTTCGGATTGAGATCGGTCTGTAGTTATAAACATCTGAACTGCTACCTGATTTGTGGACAGGGGTAATAAAACAAGACTTCTATGTGGGAATGATCCTTCTTGTCAGGATTTGCAGGAAATACAGCGTGTAAAATAGGGGTAATGTTAGCAATTAATTTCTCCAAAAAGATTGGTAGAATTAAATAAGGTCCAATATCTTTCTTCACATTTAACTTTAAAATTGCAGAATAAATATAAAGTTGTGAAATGTCTTTACTACCCGGTTTGACAATAGATGCATTTCCAATGTATTGAGTTTCAGATACTTTATCATCAACATACACAGAAAATAGTTCAATTCAAAATAGTTTGCTAAAAGGTTTATGATCTCTTGCCCAGTATGAGAATTTAAATTTTAAAAACTCTTTGGAAGACCAGTCAGACTTCTCGAAAAGTTTGTTAATTTCCATGAAGACTTCAGGTTTTGTTTAATCGAATTTTCAGTAATTACAATGTATTTTCTATAATCTTCTATATTTTTATTTCTACAAATTAAACATAAATTTGAAAAGCTATCATAATCAGAAGTATTTCTAGTTATTTTATAAAGTTTATTGAATTTTTTTAATGTGAAGTCTTGCGTAAAGAGAAACAAAAATATTTATTTTTATGTTCATCTATTGCCCTTCAGTTTTTAGCTTCATATACACCTCATTAACATTTCAAAATTTGCCTTGTTAAAAAAGTCCTTTTCTTTTCAATAATGTGTTTATTTTCTGGGTGCAGATGAACCAGGAAAACCTGGAGATCTCAAGGCTACTGACTGGGACAAGGATCATGTGGATCTCAAGTGGACTCCACCAAAAGATGATGGAGGCTCTCCTATCACTGGATACATCGTAGAGAAGAAGGATAAATATGGCCAGTGGGAAAAGGCACTTGAAGTTCCAGCTAATCAACTTACTGCCACTGTCCCAGACCTCATTGAAGGTCAGCCTTATGAATTCCGAGTACGAGCAGTGAATGCTGCTGGTCCTGGAGAAGCTTCTGATGCTACTCCTACAATTATTGCTAAACCCAGAAACTTGGCACCCAAGATTGACCGCACAAACCTCATTGAAGTTCGAATTAAGGCTGGTCAGAACTTTGGATTCGATGTCAAAGTATCTGGAGAACCTCCTCCAACAACTAAATGGCAACTCCGTGGCAAGGAAATTAAGTCATCTGATCGTGTAAAAGTTCATCATGCTGACTACAATACCAAATTAAATGTTCGAATGGCCACTCGAGCAGAATCTGGAAAGTACACGATTATTGCTGAGAATATTAATGGCAAAGATGTGGCTGAGGTGGATGTAATTGTATTAGGTTAGTTTTTTTTGTTTGTTTTTTTTACTACATTAAAACAACGTTTCACATGTAAAATATTATATGTTAGAAAACTTTCTTATTATTTTTATGAATCAGATAAACCTAGTCCACCTGGAGGTCCTTTGAAAGTATCAGATGTGCATGCGGAAGGTGCCAAACTCAGCTGGAATCCTCCTGCTGATGATGGAGGTCAACCCATTGAGAAATATGTTGTGGAGAAAATGGATGAAGCGACAGGTAAGTAAATGAAGTTAATAATAGGAACTTAATTTAATTGTTGATTCTAAACAATATTAGTTATATATAAAATCAGAGTTGTATTAAAATGTTCGTTCAGGGAGAAAACCATGTATGTTTACTTAATTTCAGGTCGTTGGGTCCCTGCTGGAGAGACCACTGGTCCAGTTACTAATTTAGAAGTAGATGGATTAACTCCTGGACACAAGTACAAGTTCAGAGTACGAGCAGTTAATAAACAAGGAAAATCTGAACCTCTGCAAACTTCACAAGCCATAGAAGCCAAAAATCCATTTGGTAATAATTTTGAAATTACTTGGTTAAAATATAGAGTTTTATATCTGCTTTCTTAGATTAATTTTATTTTTAATAACATTTTTACTTTGACACATGTGTGAATATACTTGGCAAAATATTTGTATTGAGATGATATTTTTGTTGGAAAGAAAACTAAAATTGTAAGTGCCCAATTTAGACATAACAAAAGCATGAAATTTTTGTCAATGGTAAATAAGTTATTATTCTATTTGTGTTCTTTTACAAGTTATGTGTATCATTTATAATTATTTAGATGAACCCAGCAAACCTGGTACTCCTGAAATCAGAGATTATGACAAGGACTTTGTTGAATTACAATGGACTAGGCCTGAATCTGATGGAGGATCTCCAATTATTGGCTACATCATTGAAAAGAAAGACAAATTTAGGTATTAGCATTTGAAATGTCTTCTTTTGTTGATACTGTTTATAAAACAATGGGGTCTTCTTTTGACGAAAATGTTACACATTCTATCCTTATCTTCTTTCTTAGTCCTTCATGGGAAAAGTGTGCTGATGTGGAAGGAGATGTAACTACAGGAAAAGTGCCAGACTTAATTGAAGGCAACCAATATCAGTTCCGAGTTCGAGCTGTGAACAAAGCTGGACCTGGAGAACCAAGCGATGCATCCAAACAGCACACTGCTCGACCTAAGAACTGTAAGTTGCATGCATTTAATTGTTTATTAAAAATGTTCTTGTCTAAAATGTGTATTATTTATTTGTTTGTGTTTTTAAATTACACATTTATGTAAAGAAAATTAAGAAGTGTGCCATGATGTAGAAAAGTTACGTGTGTTACAAAGAGGATTTATCTTAACGTTTTTGACCAGTGGACTGCCAGAAAACTGAACAAAAATTTGCTGAAAGCAAATGAGCCAGAAATACTTCCAAACAGTCATGAACATATTAACAACATTGTCACCTGAAATATTGTACAAAGCCAGATATTATCCTCGTGATTATGAACGATCAAGATCATAATGATTCTGAATCATGATGATGATCATTAATATTATACAAATTACTGAAATATTATATAAAGCCAGATATTATCCTCATGATTATAAATGATCATGATCATAATGATTATGAATCATGATGATCATAATGATCATCATGATTATGAATACATGAAATGAAATTTTCCAAAAGAGTTGTTAAGTTGTATATTTATATTGGTACTGTTCTTAATTTCTAAGAATCCATCTGTCATATTAAAGTATCAATAAGTGTAAGTGTTTTGTTCAGAACATTCCATATCTTCTGAAATAAGTAGCAAAAGAAGTTAAATAAATACATTAGGATACTGGGAATGAAGTCATAAGAAAGCATAATTCTCCAACAAAAGTCAATTGGTAGAAGATGGAAAAAAAGGCCATAAAGTAACAAGAGAAACAGAAACATATGTGGGGGCAAAAGTCAGGCTAAATTTCCTGCAAAATCACAAAACAAGCAAAACTAATTAAACAATGATTTCATAAATAATCCTACTGAACTTGGGGCCCTGTTCTTTTTAATAACTTTCTTTAATTTTCTTTTATAAACACAGTTATTTCTTTACATATAGTATGTGAATTTTGTTATTTTTTATATAATTCTGATTGTGTATTTGTATTACAGTGGCACCTTACATTGATCGCAACGCACTTCTTGATGTTAAGATTCGAGCTGGTCAGAACTTTGACTTTGATGTACCAGTTATTGGTGAACCTCCTCCATCAAAAGAATGGACCCTTAAAGGAAATACTGTCATCAATACTGACAGAGTAAAAGTAGTAAATGAAGATTACAACACAAAACTTCGCGTAATTGATGCTAAAAGAAGTGACAGTGGCAAATATACAATTACTGCAAAGAACATAAATGGTGTAGACAGTGCTACAGTAAATGTCACTGTTCTTGGTAAGACAACTTTTCTTTTCTTTTCTTTTTGGTGGGGTTACTTTTCCACCATTTTTTATTCCATCATGAATTATTTTATAAATTGGTGTGTATTTGAATTTTTGAAGAGGAGAAGCATATGAAGGAATTTTTATATTAGTGATGTGTTATTCTTTTGCTATTTAATTTAAAGCAAGTTCCTTAACTCATAGGAAGTTAATTTTTTTGTAGATGCTGAATTTGTCTTTGTTGTTCATAACAAAAGTAATATTCATTCTCAAATTTCTTTCCAGATGTTCCTTTGCCCCCTGAAGGTCCTCTTAAACCAGACAACATCACAAAATCATCCTGCACACTTTATTGGAGACCACCTAAGGACGATGGTGGTTCTGAAATTATCCATTACGCTGTAGAAAAGCTTGACACAGAGAATATGCGTTGGGTGCCTGTAGCAGAAGTTACTGGCACATCTGTCAGGTAGGCTTTCAAATTTTTCATCGCAGTTTTATTTGGATTAATTTGTACCTATTTATAAACACACCTGGTCTTGACAAACAAATGGTTTTAAAATATTTTACCCAAAATATGATAATTAATGTGCTAAAGAAACAGGTATAGAATTTATCTTCAAGCTATGTTAGGTTTCTAGATCAAAATACATAATTTTCTCTTAATTTTATGTTTTGATCAAAATCTGTAGATGTAAACTATTCATTTGACTGTTTTCGTGTATATGTTGTAAACAATTTTGTTGTTAATTAATTTCTTCACTTGCAGAGTTGATCATCTAATTGAAGGTCATGATTATAACTTCCGAGTCCGTGCTGTTAACAAACAAGGAGAGTCTTTGCCTCTGACTGGGCAGCAACCAATAACGGCAAAAGATCCCTACAGTAAGCCTGATAAACCTGGCACTCCAGTTCCTGTTGGTATGTAGGATATTTCTCAATTGATTTATTGACTACTTTTTATTATATCTCAGTATTAAATTAATTTGCCCACTTTTATTTTTGTAGATTGGGATAAGGACCATGTTGATTTAGAATGGACTGCACCCAAGAAAGATGGTGGTTCTCCAATTACTGGATACATTATTGAGAAGAGAACTAAATTTGGGTACTACCAACATTAATTTTTTTTAAGAAGTCTGTTAGACTTTTAAAAAATGAATAATATGATATTGATATCAGTACTCCTTTACAGACCATGGGAGAAAGCAGCTGAAATCCGTGGTAATCAAACCAAAGGAACAGCACCAAATCTGACTGAAGGAGAGGAATATGAATTTAGAGTAATTGCTGTGAATAAAGGAGGTCCAGGCGAGCCTAGTGAGCCATCTGCTTCAGTAATAGCAAAACCAAGATTCCGTGAGTAAACCTCCTCGACAAGTCCAAATACATTTCATTTCTCATTACATACTCATTTAAAGTAAAGTAGTTGTAAGTTTATTCTTTTTAAACTTTTAAAATGTTTTAAATGTAATTCATTGATTTTGATTGCAGAGGCACCAACCTTTGATAAGTCATTGTTGCAAGATCTGGTGGTGCGTGCTGGCCAGAAAATCAACTACACTATCCCCATTGAGGCTTCTCCTAAACCAACTGCTAAGTGGACTGTCAATAATAAACCTGTTGAGCCTGGGACACGAGCTGACATTCACACCACACAAAATCAGACCGTATTTGAAATTCTTTTCTCTGTTCGATCAGATACAGGCCGATACACTCTTACATTGGAAAACAAATTTGGCCAATGTTCAGCATCAGCAAATGTGACAGTTTTGGGTAAGATTTTTGTTACAATTAAAATTCCTAGAGCTGACTTCTTGTTTCTCCTTTAAATAATTTTAATATATCAAAAAGGAGATAATTTGGAGTTGTAAAGCAGGAGTAATATCAGTAGCATCTTACATAAAACAACTAGATTTGACAACTTGATTTTGGAAGTCCAGGAGATGTCATGTCCTAGGCACAGATGCCAATGTTTCATTCGTCATGCTGCGACCTTCCTCAGGGAGAAATACCCTGATATGAGGAAGGTCAGAGCAAGATGGCTGAAACATTGTCACCTATGCCTAAGACGTGGCATCCTTCATTATATTTTGGGATTTTTAAAAGAAAAATCTATGGAATGTCTGATATAAAAATGATGATGTTTCACAGATCGACCTGGCCCACCAGAGGGACCACTTATTGTAAGTAATGTTACCAAAGAGAGTGCTCGTCTGACATGGAAACCACCATTGGATGATGGAGGCTGTCCCATTTTGCATTATGTGGTGGAAAAAATGGATGTGTCTCGTGGAACCTGGGCTGATGCTGGCATGTCTACTTCGCTTTCTCATGAAGTGACAAGACTGGTGCATCGCAAAGAATATCTTTTCAGAGTTAAGGCTGTTAACACAGTTGGTGAATCAGATGCTTTGGAAACCACCAAGAGCATAATTGCTAAGAATGAATTTGGTGAGTGTCACTATATTAAAATAGTAGTAATAATATAATTTACTTGTAGCCAAAAAATTCCCATTTAAATCATCTAAACATTGTCGTTGTGCAGTAATTACACACACTTTGTAAATATCTAGAGATTGGGACTAGCTCAAACATGTCCTTGGTATTTTTTATACCAACCAAATTCAAATTTACATATCTTCATTTATGCCGTATGGTTTATAATACTTAACTTACTTTTGTATCAAAGAGACAGAAATTGCTCAAGCTTTACAGGAGTTTTGGAAATCTAGGAATATCTTGTCAAATTGTTAAAAAAATACTAACTGCTATTGTTATTGAAATTGTTAACAAAAATTCAAGTGTACATGTTCTTGTTTAAATGCCATGTGTTATATCACTGTATTTTGTAATAATCTCTGACATTCTTTTCATATTGGATTACAAATTTTAGTAATTATTCTCTGCACTTCCTTCCATTGACCCATTACAATATTATGTTTAGTTTTCAGAAGTCACTAATAGTAATCTGTTTTCAAATAATGCAATTTTTATCAGTCATAAAAAGCATCTTCCATTTATATTAGGGGGATTATATATTTGTTTCATACTTTCTTCTTGACACAGATGAACCAGATGCACCTGGTAAGCCAGCTGTTACTGACTGGGACAAAGATCACGTTGACCTTGAATGGACTCCTCCTAAAAATGATGGTGGCTCTCCAGTAACTGGATACGTTATTCAAAAGAAGGAGAAAGGCAGTCCTTACTGGGTTAATGCTGTGCACGTTCCAGCTAATCAAACCAATGTGAGTATTCTACAAATTTAATAATCAATAAATATCATTTAAAGTGATTTCCATACTCATAGATAATCAATACTGAGGAAAAAATGAGAACTTTTTATTTTTCCACTGGTTGAAAGTAGGGAAATGCACATGCTGATAAATAAATTAATTAATAAAAATAAATTAAAAGTTGCTGACATTTGTATCATTTTTTATGGAAACCATGTTAACATTTTCACTAAAAATAAAATATTGTTGAACTTGTACAATTTTTTAATCCAAAAATGTATTTTACCATATAATTGTGTGCAGTTCAAGAAATTTATTTAGTACTAAAGAAGAATTGAATACCAACTGTAGTTAGTATCTAAATAAAGCAAAACTATACTTTTTTCACCTCTGAAGAAAAATTAAAAAAATAACACATTCTTACAAAAGTTTTTTGAAACACCTGCCCTTGCTGCAGGATTATTGAACTTTTGTCATTGAGTTCAAACAAAAGTCACCTATTACAATGGTGATCTTTGACCTTTGTAATATTGTTCCAAGGATGAAAAATTTCTATTTGATGATGAAACATTTTCCAAGTTCATCACTCCTAGATGAGAGAAAAATGTAAAATAAGAATATAAGAAATGAATCTTAAGAGACAAATTACACCTCATTGTTTTGTATGTTCCAAGCATACCCACAACAGTTGACATTACAATATCTGAGCAAAAAAATCAAATAGGCTACTCAGGAATTCTGTGAAGAACATTGTTGCATCTTGTAAATATTATTTAAAGCAAGTACCATGAAAATAATATTAAATTCAATGAAATCCATGAAAAATGCTTTAAAACTGATGAAAATAGGTAAAAAATGACTTAAGTCAAAATCGAAGAAATGTGTCATAAAAATGGGTCATTTCCTTTTGTCAAAACATAAAATTAATGTCTGAACTAAAAGGCATTGTTCTAAAGTGAAAAGAAAAAAAAAAGACTTTTCATTAAAATCCACCCTCTAGTTATGACTATTCAATTACAAATGGTGGCAGTTATCATAGAAACTATTATTCAGTATTTTCATAATAATCACAAAATTATAGAATATTGAAAAGATACAGAAAAGAATCATCCCTAGAATCTTTCTGAAGATCAGGAAAATGAATTGAGAAATGCATATAAAAGCAATGCAGGTGATGCATATGAAAGTTTTGTTTTGATGTTGACTGTCAAAACTATATATTATTCACAGAAGTATCATTTTAATCTTCTTTTGCTTCTCAGGCAACCGTACCTGATTTAACTGAAGGACAAGAGTATGAGTTCAGGGTTATTGCTACGAATGCTGCTGGACAGAGTGAGCCAAGTGAGCCATCTGATACAGTTACTGCCAAGGCAAGATATTGTGAGTACTATTTTTCATTTAATTTTATTCTATAACTGATGTTTTATAAACTTTTTTAAATAAGTATCGCACCCTCTTTGTGAACTAAAAAAAATTATGTAATCAGAAATATATACATAATGAATAGTTTGTGAGAAGTTAATTTGTACTTCTTTTCTGGATTTTGGGATTAAATTTCTATACATTTTATAAATTACTAGTGAACAAAACATAGCTTTTGCATTGCATGAGTCATGTTCCTTTTATGTCATTATTTTGTTTCCAAAAAAATGTATTTCTCTGTAGAATGTTTTTCCCTTTGAATTATTCTTTTTTCAATTTGCAATTGTATATTTTTAATCATTGCATGTAATTGCTGAATCAGTGATTCACATTTCATATCATTCCAGTGGCTCCGAAAATCAAGACTCCTCTTAATGATGTTCGTCTCAAGGCTGGTTCTATTTTCCATGTTGATATTGATTTCATTGGTGAACCTGCTCCAGAAGTAACATGGTCTGTAGATAGTAAACCTCTGAAGACTGATGACAGAACTACTATTACATCTATTGGACATCACACTATAGTTCATACAGTGAACACAAAGCGTTCTGATAGTGGATTGTACCATCTTTTGCTGCGTAACAGTTCTGGCATGGATGAAGGATCATTCCAGTTGATTGTACTGGGTAAGATTTTACTTGAGGATTAAATATTTCAAATTCTTTAACCTTATAAAGATTACAGGCAGAATTTTTTATGAATGTGTACTGTATTATTACATGCAATTGTCTACTTCTTAGATCGTCCTTCACCACCAGAAGCGCCATTAGAATATGAAGAAATCACATCATCAAGTGTTACTTTATCATGGAAACCACCTAAAGACAATGGGGGTAGTGAAATTACGTAAGTCACTTTCTACTGAAAAAAAAAAACAACTTCAAAATAAGATATCTTCTGTCATTAAATTAAAGCTCATTCATAAACAGTTGGCTAAGTTGTTATTAAATAACACCTAATGTATTTCTTCTTTGAAAATAAGAAAGTTAACATTGTAATTTTAGATTGACAATCAATATATATATTTTTTGTTCTGCAGTGGCTATGTAATTGAGAAGCGTGACTTGACACATGGTGGAGGCTGGGTTCCTGCAGTTAACTATGTCAATCCAAAGTATAACCATGCTACTGTACCACGTCTCCTTGAAGGAACAAAATATGAGTTCAGAGTATCAGCTGAAAATCTGCAAGGTCGTTCAGATCCTCTTAACACCAGTAAACCAGTTGTGGCCAAGAACCAGTTTGGTGAGTTTTCAATATCCTGTTAAATGCTTACATGATTTTTCCAGACCATTTAATAGAATTTTGTGATGGAAATAGAATAGTATTATAATCAAATATTCAAATGTTTCTTCTTCTGAAATAGATGTACCTGGAAGACCAGGAAAGCCAGAAGCAACTGAGTCTGATAAAGATCACATTAAGATCAAATGGACTCCACCAATTAGTAATGGTGGCTCTCCAATTTTGGGTTATGATGTTGAACGGCGTGATCGAATGACTGGACGTTGGGTAAAACTCAACAAGGAGCCAACAAAGGTATTATATCTGCACACATTATCTTCCACTAACTTCAGCTTGATTTCAAAGCCTGGGAATAAAATCTCTTTCTTTTTCTGCAGCATCTTGAATTCTATGATGATCATGTTCAGGAAGGTCGTCAATATGAGTATCGTGTTACAGCCATTAATGCTGCAGGTCATGGAAAACCTAGTGACACATCTGCATTGATTACTGCTAAGCCAATGAAAGGTAAATAAAAAATAATTATGAATATTTGAAGATAAAGCATATTTTTTCAACTTGTAACATTGTTATAGCTATATTTTTAATAAGGGAATGATTGCCAGAAATATTTAAAATTATTCTCAATAATAGTCCTACACTGGTAGAATATAAAGTTTTTTACAAATGTTATGTTATTGACAAAATAAATGTTAAGATATTTCATTTCTTAAAATACATTGAAAACGTCCATAGTAATTGATTAGTCATTGTTAGTTACAATATGAGAATATTAATATTTGAGAAAAGAATACCACAGAGTGAAAATCAAGAACATCATCAGGTAGGAGCATGCGGGCATCATTGAAACAGAATGTATGAAATAGTACATAAATAAAAAGAATTTTGAAAAGCCCCCTAGCATATCACAATTTTTTAATTGGTGATGTAATTGAAATTAGTTGAATAGTAATGTATTATTGTTCTCAACGAAATATTTTAAAACGTATTTGATGTTCATTAAAAAGCTTAGGTAAATAATTTGTCTAGGTTAAAAATATAACATATGGATATTATTTTATAAATAACATATTTTTTCAAATTCAAATTGTTGTTTTTAAATGAATCCATGAGTCATTGGTTATCTTTAAAAAGCAATTTTGGGACCAAAACACTGAAAAAAATTAATTCACAAATCAATAATTTTTCAGGAGAACACAAAATTTTAGTTCTAATAAGATAATGATGTTTATTTCTCAACAACATATTATATAACATACAACTTTCAATACAAGTCCAAATAATTCAGCATAAAATCTAAAATGTTATGACAAAAATACATTTATTTTTATTCCTTTTAATTCTATTACAGAAAAACCCAAATTATTCTTGGATGGGCTTATTGGAAAGAAAATCAAAGTTCGTGCTGGTGAACCAATCAATATCCAAATTCCTCTGTCTGGAGCACCTATTCCAACAATTGACTGGACAAAGAATACAACAAGGTTACCAGAGTCCAATAGGATTTCAGTAAGTTGCAATCTTATATTTAAATAACTTTCAGGATAGGAAATATGAAAGTATTGTAACTGTTCTATTTTTCTATGTAAATGTCTTTCAATATTCATCTCAAAATGAATGTGGATGTTTTTTCCTTTTTCATTTTCTATTAAAATAAATATAATCAAAATAAATATGTTTAGATGAACACTACAAGTGACAGCACTCAACTTCGAATTGAGGCTTCAACGCGAAAAGATTCAGGCAAATACACTATTACAGCCAAGAATGATTATGGTAGAGATTCAGCTGACATAGAAGTTATTGTAGTTGACAAACCTGGAGCACCCAAAGGTCCATTGCAGTACACAGCAACAACTCAAGACAGTGTATCCTTGGCTTGGAATCCTCCAAGTGATGATGGTGGTGGTGATATTCAAGGTATTTCTATTTTGATACATTTTTAATTAACAACACACTTAAGGTGGGATTGGAGTTGAAAATAAAGTCAACTTTAAAAAATTCTCATATGTTTTAGTGTGTATCATGTGTACATAACTATTTATCCACAATATTCTATCTAAATTATATCAATAAAACTTGTATTTGTTGATTACTTTGATTTAATACCTTTCATTTAATTTCAGGTTATGTTATCGAAATGGCTGAATATGGTTCAGATAACTGGAAGCAGGTCCCAGGGTTCTGTCCAAAACCATCATTCACTGTGAAAGGGCTCACTGAAGGGAAACGTTATGTATTCCGAGTAAGAGCAGAAAATATTTATGGTTTGTCTGAGCCACTGGAAGGAAAACCTGTGGTTGCAAAGAGTCCATTTGACCCACCAGATGCTCCTGGTCAACCAGAAATTACAGCTTATAGTCCTAATAATTGTAGTCTTACTTGGACACCACCTACAAGCACTGGAGGAAAGCCCATTACAGGTGAATTCCTCAGCTCTTAGCTCAATAGTACAATTAAATAATTAGCATACCAGGTGAAGAAAGATACTTCATTTTCAATAATGAGGTAATGTGAATTTTAAAAATAAATGTCAATGATCGACAGAAAAGAACATTTACAAGAGAGGAAAAAGAAAATAAACAACCAAACTCTTCAAGAGTTCTTCTGTAATAAAAACCTCAGAAATCTTTCATGTATCATAATATTAATCCATTTCATATTAAACATTATTTTAATCCTACTTTTATTTTTCAAGTTTGTTTAAATTTGGTCGGCTGTTGTTGTTTGTTGTTGTTGTTTTTTTATTTTGTTTTGTCTATCATTATATTTCTTCACTGAATTCATAGAAAACAATATATTTATCCTTTTTTATAAAATAAAATTGTATTTTGTTTTGTGAATATTTTGCCTACTTTAAAATTACAAGATACTGTATTACTGTATTTCATTTTAATTTTGTTACTAATTTAAAACTAATTCCACATTTTTTCCTTATGTTCATAATTCAATTGAACTTTTTTTAGGCTACTATGTGGAAAAGAGAGAAAGAGGTGGAGAATGGATCAAAGTTAACAACTATCCTACACCTAATACCAGCTTTACTGTACAAGATTTAAGAGAAGGTAATCGTTATGAATTCAGAGCTATTGCCATAAATGAAGCTGGGCCAGGAAAGCCAAGTAAACCATCTGACTCCATTGTAGCTGAGCACCAAAGATGTAAGTTTACTTGTCAAATTTAATTTTATGTAATGCAAATATCAAGATCAGAAATTACACCATTCAGAAGAAAATTTTTAATTGAAAATTGAATTGGGTTTGACCAATTTGTTACATATTGTAATTTGTATTCTTTTCAGTGAGACCTGATGCTCCAGAACCACCTAAACCAGATCGCATTACAAAAGACAGTGTTACTTTATCTTGGCGGCCACCTCGTAGTGACGGAGGAGCCAAAATCAGAGGCTATATTATTCAAAAGAAGGCAAAGGGAGACGCTGATTGGAGTGATGTTAACTCATCTCCAATTCCTGTCACAGTTTTCACGGTATTTTATTTCACTTGAATTAATGAAACTACTTATATTAATAGAAATTGGGGATTTCTGTTGATGGCTTACAAGAACTGTTAAAGAAGATCTTGTAGGAATATAATTGTCACCACTCTATCACCTTATTGGAGAGGCAATTACACCCAGAAATATGTTCTATAACAGGAAATGAATTCAAGTTGTGACCTTGTTTCTGAGTAACAAATGTGTGTTAATAATTCAATTTGTTCAAAGAATTGTCACCCTGACTAGGACCCAAACCCGGGACTCCTCGTTTATGGCCAGTTGCTCTAACCATTGAGCTACCAAGGCAACCAATTCTTAATTATATGTATATCATAAATGGGCAATACATTGGGCCTATGAAACTATTCAAAAAATTGGTTGAGTCGGTAGCTCAGTGATTAGAGCAACTGGGCATAAACCAGAAGACCTGGATTCGAGACCCGCTTAGGGTGACAATTCTTTGTATAAATTTAATTAGAAAAGTTAATGTTATTCCTGCATACAACTCTGCCCCTAGTCATGCTAAAAATATTAATTTTTATGAGTTCATTAAACTGAAAACATCAGACTGTTTAAATTCTAAAGAATGTATCCCCAAAACTGCTGTTGGATACACTACTATTGGATTTATATGGTTTTGGTCCCAGATGTCTATTCTCCCTAACATCAAAGTGTCTAGTTTCTAAGAACTAAGTATGTATGCTGAAATGTTGTTACACTTTTTACTACTAATTTTCATTCACTAATGCAGTAATGCTTTGTAAGACATCAACAGAAATTGTTACTTTACAACAGCCATGTTACTTTATTTATTATTTAAGTGCTTCTTATTTATTACAAAAAGTGTTTTTAAAAGTGTATTATTTATCAATACTTTCAAATTAATTATAAAATTAGTTATCCATATACCTATATTATTGAATCACTTTCTAATTAGTGATTGCAAATTACATGCTATTTTAGGTTCCCAGTTTGAAAGAAGGAGAGGAATATCAATTCCGGGTAATTGCTGTTAATGATGTTGGCCAGTCTGATCCCAGCCGTCCAAGTGGTAATGTTCTTATTGAAGAACAACCCAACAAGCCTTGCATGGACCTTGGAGCGCTTCGTGACATTACTGTGCGGGCAGGAGAAGATTTCTCCATTCATGTTCCATTTGTTGCATTCCCTAAGCCAACTGCAAGCTGGTTTAGCAATGATACTATTCTTGATGACAGTGATAGTCGCATCTTCCAACAGGTATATTACCTGCCTTCTTTTATTTTGTTTTTGAAATAAATTTAATAATCTGGCCTATTATTAAAACTTAAAATTTTATCATATAGTAAAGAAAAGAAATTTCACATTGTAATGATTGAAACATAAAGTTCTTTTGAGCAATGAACATGCAATAATACTTCAATAATGAACATCATACAAATTAAGATTTTACAAGGTAAATACTTATGTTTTAGTGAAAATTTTCATTTTTATTTTGTTTTCTAGCTTGCTGATGACTTTGCCAGTTTAGTTGTGAAAAATTCCAAGAGATCTGACACTGGTCAGTACAGATTACAACTGCGAAATCAGTCTGGTTATGACACTGCTACTGTGAACGTCCGAGTATTAGATAGGCCTGGCCCACCAGAAAACCTCAGAGCTGATGAATTTGCTGGAGATGCCCTAACGTTATTCTGGAATCCACCAAAGGATAATGGTGGTGCAGATATCACCAATTATATTGTGGAAAAGAAAGAACCTCGTTCATCTACATGGGCAAAGGTATTGAACATTTATATTTATGCAAATAGAAGATTAAATTTTCTTTTCTATTAGTTTTTCAACAGTACATAAAAATAATGTATTCTGACTTTTTGGTAAGAAGTAGGCCATTTAAAAATCCTTTTGTAACTTTGTTACATAGTACTGAATTTTGTTTTGACATTTTAAAGTACATAAAATTGTATTCATTGTATGAAAATATTTTTACAATAGGTGAGCAGCTATATAACAACACCCTTCTGTCGTATTCGCAATTTGACAATTGGCCGAGAATATGAATTTCGTGTAATGGCAGAAAATCAGTATGGTACCTCTGATCCTGCCACAATTGGTGATCCTGTAAGAGCTCGACATCCATTTGGTATGTATGCAACTCATCATTAAGGAAAGTATTTCTTATTTGCTTTCATATTTTTTTGTTGTAACATGTATTTTCTGTGTTAATTGTAGATCCTCCTGGTCCTCCTGGAGCTCCACGGGGAATTGATTCAAGTGAAGATTCTATCACAATTGCTTGGACAAAGCCTAGGCATGATGGAGGTTCTCCTATTACTGGCTACGTCATTGAAAAACGTCTTATTAGTGAGGATAAATGGACAAAAGCCAATCATGTTCATGTTCTGGATCTGAGTTATAAGTAAGTGTTCGGTTAGAATTTCAAATTCATCAAATTGTTTAAGTAGTGTATTAATCCACTTTATATTAATTTACAGTATTACTAATAATATCAAAGTATGATTTAGAATCAGTTCCTTGTATAATGTATTTCTTTGCTTTAGGATACAAAGAAATTTAGGTATTCATCAAAATTAGGGAAATGCTCTTGATAGCAAAAATGATTGAAACAAAAATATGTTTTCTAACCATTCATAAATATTGCAGGGTCAGCAGTTTGATTGAGAATCATGAATATGAATTTCGTGTTGCGGCCATCAATGCTGCTGGCCAGGGACCTTGGAGTTCATCTTCTGATACAATTGTATGCAGACCTCCACCTAGTAAGTTATTGTTATTTTTTCCTATTGACAATAGAATATTGAATTGAGTACATTCAAATTGTTACATAGTATCCAAATTATATCATCAACCATAAAATAAGTTATATTTACTAATTTTAATATTTTAACCTAAAGGTGCACCTAAGATTACCAGTGATCTTAGTATTCGAGATATGACTGTTATTGCTGGGGAAGAGTTTACTATTACTGTTCCCTACACTGGTAATCCCATTCCAAAACCAACATGGACCATCAACGGAGAAGAAGTATTTACTAGTGATAGAATTAAGTTTGATACTACAGCCAATGCTACTATCTTCTGCAACAAGTGTGCAAAGAGAAGTGATATGGGCAATTATACCATTCAGCTTGTCAACAGTGAAGGATCAGATACGGCATCATGCAAAGTGTTGGTTGTTGGTAAGCAACAACTTCACCTATTAAGAATGCATTTTTATGTACTTGTTTATTGAATAGCACCTTTTCTCATTAAGTGAATACAATGTACATACAATAAATACACTTCAAGGATTTGATAAACGGTGTGCTCAACTTTCAGATAAGCCTTTGCCTCCACAAGGACCTTTGGATGTCTCTGATATTACACCTGAGACATGCTCACTTAGTTGGAAACCACCACTTGATGATGGTGGTGCTCCAATTACTAACTATGTGGTGGAAAAACTGGATCCTTCAACTGGGGTTAGAAATTCACATTAAAAATAACAATTAAACATAGATATATCTATTAATGATGGGTCATGGTAGCTCTATGATTAAGTTCCTGAGTAAGAATTCCAGTATTGCTGGAGATGCAGACTGCTAAAGGCAACTAACCTCCACCTCTCCCATGGGTTTTGATAGACCTGTATGCTGAAGCACAGGGATCTTTTAAAATTTTTGAAGTACCTAATTAATATTTATTTACCATCACTATCATTGTTCTTTAACTATATATAGTATTCTTTAATTTACTTTACAGTTATGGTCAAAGGTAAGCAGTTTTGTAAGAAGTTGTCACTATGATGTGATTGGACTGGAACCAAACAAGAAATATAGTTTCCGTGTCAGAGCTGAAAATCAGTATGGAGTCAGTGATCCTCTGGAAACAGACCAACCCATCACAGCTAAATTTGCTTTCACTGTACCTGATCCACCTGGTCAACCACGCATCATTGATTGGGATAGTGGCAATGTAACTCTCACTTGGGATAGACCTCACAGTGATGGAGGATCCAGAATACAAGGATATAAGATTGAGTACAGGTATATTATGATTGTTATTGGAGATTAGTTAACCATGAATGTAATTACTAATTCTCTCTCTGATCAAAACAGAACATGTAATAATAAGATGATGATGTGAGCCTGTTGAATCCTTAAAAGGGCAAGGGCCTCCTGTCAGAACACAGGGGTGGTTCTGCTTAACTCTTAAGTTGAACCAGTCCTTAAAAGATAGTAATAATTAGGGAATGGCTTTTCATGTAAATACATATTTTTATAGAAACAAGATACCCACATTCGACATACGTTTTCAGAGCTTACAAGACATTTTGAATGAATTGGAACATATTTTACTAAACTACATTTTATTACATATTTAGTTACATTTTAATTATTTAAACTTTTGAAACAGACATTTCACTTTGCATAATGTTACTAGAATTATCTTTCTTAGAAAGCAATGTAATAGTACCGCGCTTTTATAACCAGCGGAACTTTGCCATGAATTGTCAAACTCACCCTCCTGCCTCCCTGCTTCTTGGAATCAAAGATGAGCAGGTTTTTGTAAGATAGAAGTAATTTCAACCATGACCTTGCTCATGTTTTTCAGAGCCAATGTGTAACTCTCTTGAAAACTAACAAATACTTTTTAAAGGTCTTATCACGTTAGGGAATTTGGAGGGGGGGTCCCTTTAATCCTCCTCCCCCTCCTGAATCCATCACTGGCTACACAAAACTACTATACACTTGAGCACCGGCTATTCATATACATTATAGATACAGCAAACGCTTTTTATTTCAAATAAAACTCTTATGTGTAGTGGAAACAACTGTACAATTACATTTGTAAAGGTAGAGCTTTCTTTTAGCCATTCTGAATCCATGTTAAAATCTGATCGACGATGTTATTTACTCAGAAAATTCTTGTATATACCCATTTTAAATACTATAATTAATTTTTATTTTACATATTTTATAGTTTTTCTTACATATATTGGAAAATATTAATACATATGTATGTACATATTTTGCTTTTTTTATTACAATAAATTCTGTTCCCTAGTAGTAATAATAAAGGAGTAATAATTTAAAAATTAAAACAAAAACAAAAAGTCAGTAATGAAGCATAAATACCTTCTTTTAATTTTTCAGAGATGTAGCTGAAGATCAACAGTGGCGTGTAGCCAATGACTATCTGGTAAAAGATACAACATATCAAGTTCATAGTTTATTGAGTGGCCGAGATTATGAATTCAGAATTCGTGCCAAAAATGCTGCTGGGTTCAGTAAACCATCTCCTCCTTCATCAAGATTTAAACTGAAGGGTAAATTCAGTGTACCATCTCCACCAGGTATTCCTAAAGTTGTTAAAGTAGGAAAGAGCTATGTTGACTTGACTTGGGAACCACCAGCTTCTGACGGTGGAAGCCGCATCACTGGCTATATCATTGAAAAGAGAGAAGTTGGGGGAGCGCCATGGGCCAAGTGCAATGAATACAACGTACTGGATTGTAGTTACACAGTACTCAATCTCATTGAGAGAGCAGATTATGAATTCCGAATCTTTGCTGTCAATGCTGCTGGCAAAAGTGAACCTAGTTCATGTACTACTCCAGTCAAGATCTGTGAAATTGAAGGAGGAGAGAAACCTGAATTTATACGCACTCTTAACAATCAATGTGTCCCATTGGGAACATCAGTTACATTGGAATGCGAGGCTCAGGGTAAACCTGCTCCTACTGCTCGGTGGCTGAAGAACGGCAGAGAAATTATGCTTGGTGACAGATTCCGAGCAGAATCTAAAGGAGGGGTCTTCAGACTTATTATTTCTGGAGTTTCTGATGTGGATGATGGAGATTATACTTGTGAAGCTAATAATATTCTTGGATATGTCACAACTACAGCTAGAGTGAAAATAGGAGGTAAGTACTTCACAACCCTTCAGTACTTGTGAGAAAAACATTTACTAGAAATATATATGTCAGTTTCATGACTTTTTTTCTAAAATTATTATCAATGATCTTAAAAGCCAATTATCATTAAAAAGAAAAAAGAAGTGAAGAAATCAGATATGATTTGCAACTCTTGTTCTTATTTTGAAGATATTACATGTACCTTTCATTTTCCCTAGCTCCTCCAAGAATTGAAAGATTGCCGGGTGATTTGTATTTGCCTGAGGGTGACAATACAAAGATCAAGATTTATTATTCAGGGGACCAACCAATGGAAGTGACTTTAAGTAAAGATGGAAGGAAAATTGAAGAAACCACTCATATTAAATATACAGTATTTGATGAGTACCTTATCATATTTATCAAAGAAATCAATAAATCTGATGCAGGAACATATACATTAAATTGTAAGAATGATAGTGGAAGTGTTTCTGGATCATTTACTGTATATATTACAGGTAATATGAATCATTGAAAAATTGTTGTATTGAAGTGTGTGTATCTTGTTGGCAATATTATTTGTTAAAAAAATTAACTATACGTATGAAACATTTTCTCCTTATTATAGGATTACCTGGTGCGCCTATTGGGCCCTTGGAAGTATCCGATATTACCAAGCATACTTGTACTCTAAATTGGAAGCCACCTTCCTATGATGGTGGTCTTCGTATTACTCACTATGTTGTTGAGAGGAGAGATATAAGTTCATCTCATTGGATTATTGTTTCAAGCTTCTGCAAAGAAACCACTTTTACCGTTCAGGGACTTACTGAAGGACAAGAATATCTCTTCCGTGTGATGGCAGTTAATGAGAATGGAATGGGTCCGCCCCTCGAAGGAACTAATCCAATTAAGGCCAAAGCACCCTTCGGTAAGTGATACAGATAGGTAATTACGTTCTTGAAATCTTGAAATATTCAATTTTAACTAACTTAACAATTTTAACTACTTTTTATTTCTTTCCATAAATATGAATGTGTTGTTGTTGTTGTTATTATTGTTGTTATCATTATCATTATCACTAATATCATTATTAATAATTCATTACTTACTTCTTCAGATCCACCATCAGCACCTGGAACTCCCAAAGTCACTGAAGTTGGTGGTGACTTTGTCAATCTGTCTTGGGATAAACCAGAATCAGATGGAGGGTCACGTATTCAGGGATACTGGATTGATAAGCGGGAGGTGGGTAGTGAGGCATGGCAACGAGTCAATGTTGCTATATGCCTTGCTCCACAAATAAATATATCAAATCTGATTGAGGGTCGCCAATATGAGTTCCGTGTATTTGCTCAAAATGTAGCTGGACTTAGTCCTGCATCCTCAGCATCCACTTCTGTGAAGATAAAGGATCCTTTAGGTGAACTGATATTTCCATACATTTCAGTTAGAATTATAAAATTAATTACAAACAATAATGAAATTTCCCATGAATTTGTTATAGCTGCTCAACCTCCGGAAATTGTGAAACCTCTGCGTAATATCAATGCAATCCAAAACAGAAATGCAGAGTTCCAGTGCACAATTACTGGCAACCCCAAGCCCACAATTACATGGTTAGAAAGATAATGATTAACTTTGAGTGCTGTACTCTTCTGACATTACTTACTTAAGGCATTCTCTTTATTTGCAGGTACAAAGGTGCACGTGAACTTACTCAAGGCTCTAAGTATCACATGCTTACAGAAGGAGAAACATATTCACTTGTGGTTAATGATGTTTATGGAGAAGATGCGGATGAGTATGTGTGTAGAGCGAGTAACAAGGGTGGAATTAAATCTACCAGAGCAGAACTGATAATCATGAGTAAGTGAATTTGAATACATTTTTAGTTTGCTAGTTTTAAATTATTCATCACTAAACTTATAGAATATTTAACCAAAGGAAAGAAAGAATAAGCATTTTTAGAGTTAATCCCCTTCCATTTTCCTAATCTTCCTCGTTTTCATTTTATTACTTTTCAATTAAAGTATTGTAATTTTTATTTTTATTATGAAAGTGGTCAGAAAAAATATACAAAAATATATATATATATATATATATATATATATATATATATATATATATATATATATATATATATATATATATATATATATATATTTTTAATATGAATAAGAGTGACTATTTTTATTGTTGTTTAAATTGTTTGCTTTTACTAATAAAATAATTATTTGTCTAATAGCTGCTCCAAAACTGAATGTACCTCCACGTTTCCGTGATACTGCTTTCTTCGATAAGGGTGAGAATGTAGTAATCAAAATCCCTTTCACTGGACATCCCAGACCAAGAATGTCTTGGACCAAAGATGGTGAAACAATCGAATCTGGAGGTCATTTTGCTGTAGAAGTCAAGGTATTTGTCAATTCAACATTTAAGTTTAGTTATTTTATTATACAGGGCATTAAGATGTCTAAAGTAAGGTTTTGAATCTTTTTATATACGCATTGAAGAGTACCCACAGTACTCACTGAAGGAAAGATACTATTTACAAAACATTATAAGCACAAATATATTTATTTCTTATGTTTCCTACTTATGTATTCTTTTAGGAGAGGCATGCAATCCTCACAATTCGTGATGGTAGTAAACTTGACAGTGGACCATATAGACTTGTTGCAGAAAATGACTTGGGAATGGATTCTGCCACAATATCAATTCAAATTAGTGGTTTGTATCTAGGATTATTTTATAATATTTTCATATAATATATCCTATACATATAACTGTGTGTGCTTAGCAATGGTGATGCCAATAAAATGTGTATTTTTGTCAGATCGACCTGATCCACCAAGGTTTGTTTCTGTGGAGAGCGTTGGACATGACTCCTTGGCTCTCACATGGAAACCACCCTCATGGGATGGTGGCAGTAGTATCACTAATTATTTGGTAGAGAAACGTGAGCATCCAATGACAAGTTGGATTCGCGTGGGCAATACACGATTCACTACGATGGCAGTAACTGGTTTAAGTCCTGGCCACCAATATGAATTCAGAGTTTATGCTGAAAATGTGTATGGTAGAAGTGATCCAAGTGATGTGACTTCCCTTGTTCAAATGAAAGATACTGGTAAGAAGGTTGTCAAGAGAAAACAATATGAAGGTGCGTACGAAATATTTTATAAGATAGCTAAAAAGTCATTAATTGTTGTGTCAATTTTAAAGTATCACATGAATACTCATATAATAACCTTTAATTTTCAGTTGATGCAACTGGTAAAAAGATTCGTGGCAAAGCTGAAGACAAAATTGGAGACTATGATCAGTATGGTGAGTATTTGTACAATCATTAATAATCCATGTTTAGTTTCTTGAATTCGTATTTTGCTAGAAGTGAGAGGAGCAGTTAGTTTGGTTTGTTCGACGAGAGGTCTAATATCAAATCTGTTGCTCGGTTTTTGATGCAAAATAGTTTGATGCAAAATAGCTAAAATTTTTTGTTTTTTTTCCCTTCCTATTTTTGAAAAATATTTTATTCTTGATTCAACTAATGTTGGGAGAGAAGTGGGAGTAAGGTTACCAGGGCTCAAGAAAATTTGCATGAATAGAATTGAATAGCATGTACAATTATTACTGCAAGATGTGCATGGGTATACCATAATTAATGAAGCAAACTTAATAGATATATAATTGTTATGTTAGCTGTGATTGTGAAGAACTTTTAAACTGTACATGTTGGTGAAACAAATAATATAACTTTTCATTTTATCAATAGTTTATTGACTGTTTTTAATTGTGCTGAGGTGAAATAATGACAGTTATAGTTGGGAAAGAAAATAATATAAAAATAATAAGTTTTAATTTTTTAAAGTTCATGTTTTCAATCTAAAACTAGAAATAAAAAAATGAAAGAAAATGAAGTCATAAAAATAATAAGGGTTAGAAGAAAAAATATTTTGTTTTGATTGTATTTCAAGTTATTCAAAAAATTTCATTTTTTTAACATATTAAATTGATCTACCATTGAAATTAAGACCAGCAGTGTGTATGATCATTATGATATATTAGAAGAAATTGGAACTGGAGCATTTGGTGTTGTTCATCGATGCAGAGAGAGAAAGACTGGAAATATATTTGCTGCTAAATTTATTCCTGTTTCACATGCAATGGAGAAGGAACTAATAAAGAAGGAAATTGATATAATGAACCAACTTCATCATCCTAAACTTATTAATTTACATGATGCATTTGAAGATGATGATGAAATGGTTCTTATATTTGAGTTGTAAGTAATTGCATACATAATTTCATTAACACATTTGAATTGTAAATGTAGGAAGAAAATTCTTTGAAATAATCAGTATTGTAAAAAGAATATAAATCAAAATAGCACTTTCAAAAGCATCATATGACTGTACTTTTCTTCGACGCAGTTTGTCTGGAGGAGAGCTATTTGAGCGTATCACAGCTGCAGGGTATTCAATGTCTGAAGCTGAAGTCATCAACTACATGAGACAGATTTGTGAAGGAGTGAAGCACATGCATGAGAAAAACATCATTCATTTAGGTAAATATTATGTTTTATTAATATTATATTATTCTGAATACTTCATGATATGATTATGTTATCTGGGGCAGAAAACCTATTTCATGATCGAATAAATTAAGTTTAAATGACCATTCATTCCCCTTTTTAGATATCAAGCCTGAGAATATCATGTGCCAGACAAGAAGCAGCACAAATGTGAAACTTATTGACTTTGGATTGGCAACTAAACTTGATCCTAATGAAGTTGTAAAAATCTCCACTGGAACAGCTGAATTTGCTGCCCCTGAAATTGTTGAGAGAGAACCTGTTGGTTTTTACACAGATATGTGGGCCGTTGGTGTGCTGGCCTATGTGCTGTGAGTAATATGCACACATTCTTTGCCTTTTGGGTGTTTTACCTGCATTTTCTCTGTGAAATCAATTTTCCTTTTTTTAATCTAGATTGAGTGGCTTATCACCATTTGCTGGAGACAATGATATTGAAACTCTGAAGAATGTGAAAGCATGTGATTGGGACTTTGATGAAGAAGCTTTTGCTAATGTTTCTGAGGAAGGAAAAGACTTCATCAGGAGGCTACTGGTCAAGAACAAAGAGTAAGCTTCTGTGTCTATTTGTTCTGTTACTTCAAATAATTTTTTTGAGATTTAATGATTTATTCTTTTTGCAGAAAGAGGATGACAGCCCATGAGTGCCTGTTGCATGCATGGTTGACAGGAGATCATAGCAATCGCACTGATGTTATTAGTAGCTCTCGCTACACTAACATTCGGGACAAGATCAGAGCCAAATACACAGACTGGGAATCATTCATTCTTCCTATTGGCAGACTGGCTGAATATAGTTCCCTGCGTAAATTACTGGTTGACAAGTATCGCATTCATGACACATCGTTTGGTATGCAGAATTTCTTTGCTCAGAATCTATTAAATAATATTTGGAGCATTTATTGTACTTGTGTGAAACTAATTTTTTCATTTCTAATTTTATTTCATCAGATCGTAGGCAAGCAGCTCCACGATTTGTAATTAAACCACAGAGTGCATTTGCATATGAAGGGCAGAGTGCTAAATTCTACTGCAGAGTAATTGCAATTGCTACTCCCACTCTCACATGGTATCATAATAATGCTGAGCTACGACAAAGTGTAAAGTTCATGAAACGTTATGCCGGGGATGACTATACATTTATTATTAACAGAGTAAGAGTAGAAGATAGAGGAGAATATATTATTCGTGCTGAGAACCATTATGGCTACAGAGAAGAAGTTGTCTTCTTGAATGTACAACGTAAGTCAAATTGAGTTAATATTCATTAGAAGACCTAAAAAATTATCCATTATTTAACATATGCCTTTAACTTAAGTAACTGTGCTATAATTTTCTTACATGTACTTACTGTCTTGCAGCTCTGCCAAAGGAAGTCCCACAATATAGACCTGAAGTTCAGCCAGTTAGACGCCGTGAACCATTGGCTTACACCATGTGGCAGGAGGAAAAAGAAAGTGCTCCATGCTTCACATTCCTGTTGCGACCTCGTGTCATGCAATATAGACAGACATGTAAATTGCTTTGCTGTCTTAGTGGAAAACCTGTTCCCACAGTAAGTAAATATTTACTTCTTAGAGAAGGCAATTTTCAGAAGTAACAGGTAACACAAACACTTCTTCTCTCTCCCTCTCTCGCCCTTTCTCTCTCTCTCTCTCTGGCCCCTTCTCTCAAGATACCATTAAAAGATAAAAAGGCATCCATTCAAATTAAATGTAATGATTTTCATAAAAATAAAGTATTATTCAATTTTTAATAGAAAGCAAATAGATATTTAAGAAAGGCTTTCAATTAAAAAAGTGATTAATTTAATGTTTAATAATTTTTATTTCAGGTCAAATGGTATAAGGACAAGAGAGAATTGAGCAAGTATGAATATACAATGACACATGCTGATGGAGTTGTTACAATGGAGATAGTCGACTGCAAACCAGAGGATTCTGGAAAATATAGATGTGTTGCTACAAATGTCCATGGAACAGATGAAACAAGCTGTGTAGTAATTGTTGAAGGTAAGAATTAGAAAATGTTCATTTAAATATAAGATGTACAAGCACACTCTCACAAACAAGATATCTCACATTATTGCTTGCACAACTTTCAATCTGGCACAGAGGTAGGGGTCTCAGTAAAAAAGATAACCACTATTGAAATAGATCAGAATGGATACGAATAGAATAAAATATATCATCACTATTAATAGAGCCATACATTAAAAGACATGTATATCTGTGCACAACCCATATTTAAGAATAGCACAAATCCTTTGAAAATTTTTTTTTTACCGTATTCTTTTAACCTAATGTCAACATGTTATTTACAAGTGGTCTGAAATGAATACCTATTAAAAATATTAAGTGGAACAATCCATTGTTTATAAATAATTATTATTTGTGTTTATTTATTTATTTTAACTATTTGCTCATAAAAAAAAATTTAAAAAACTTTCCCTACAAATAAACTTTCAGACAGACTTCACACACAAACTATCAAGATGACAATATTTAATACCTTTCTCATAATGCTCTCCTCATAGACATCTTCTTTTTTCATAGGCTTTGGAACAACTGCTGAACAATCTGAATTAGCTAATAAATTGATTTATTCTGGAGGTAACCAGTGTGATACAAAAATAAAACCTTTCTTTGAGCGTTTATTTGTTGAATCCTTTTTCCTTCATTAAACTATAATCTCGAACTGACATATATACTGACTGCCATGCCTGGTATTCACTTCGTGAAATGGTCAAGTTGATAATTTTTCACCTTTTTCTGTAGGATCACATTTTTTCTTAGTGATATTTTGAAAATAAATCCCAAAATTTGTTTTTCTGTCTTTAAAGAATTATTTTCCCTTGTTACAGTGATGCTCTTTGCATGAAAGTGTGCACCTATAGTACCCTAGATTGTAATGCATGAAACTTTCCATTCAAATTAACATATTAACAATTGTCATGAGTTTAACTTTTGCGCTAGAATTTTAAGCATTTACATACTTCCAATTGCTGAGAATTGTGACTAGTATATTATTACTTCATTAGGTATCATCAAACAATTTCTATTACATCTGCATTCTTTCTTTACCTCTTAAAACTTTTTATTTTTCAATCTGAAAGATATACTAAAAGCTTTATACTTGAAACTTTAACGGCAATATTTGTGCAAAATCATTGAAATATTTGTATAATTTTTATGTTAATTGCCATGAATAGCTGTTAATTTCATCGAATATGATTATGCATTACTGGTAGCAGCTTTAGTAATGTTTTTAGTTAAAAGTGCTTTTACTATCTTGTTTCATGGCCATGTCCAATGGCAATGATTGTACACTCTTTCTGAAGCAGTAAAACTAACATACTTCACACTGAATAGTTTCAAAGGGTTGTTTATTGAAGATCTACAGTATTTTGTAATAGTTCCATATGACAAATTTTTTGAGGTGCATCTACATTTGCCAGCTTCAAATTGTAATCTGTAATATATTTATATATATTATTATGTTTGTTTTAAATAGATCGCAGGTATATAGAACAACCTAGTCGGCCAGCTCCTCAACAAGTGACTGTGAGGACTGCTCAGAGCTCTTCCAGTACCAGCAGTGCACGACAAAGTTCTTCGAGTGCAACTAACTACAAGGTAATATTGGAAAATGGTTAAAAGTCAAGTTTAATTTACCAGATTTGAAACAAAAAATCTAACATACTAGTAGTTCGTCTATCGAGATGATTTTACAGGAAAGACTCCTTATTTTACAATTATATTGTATGAAGACATCTAATCCCTTCAATTGCTATGACACCATTCATACCTAGTCAAAATAATTCTTAACTTGAATTTGTGCTGTTTTCCTGTCATTTGAATCTGACCAATCAGCGAATTAGAAAGGCAAGGTGTATACTTTCGAGTTCCACTGCGTCAGTTGTAAATATCTATTTACACGTTACAACCTAACCTCACAGTACATACTCCCGATATAAATGTAGGGCTAATTTACTTTTGATCAGCTGGCACGCGGTTCTCCAATCGGGTGCTTAAATATAAAAAAAAATTAAGTTGTAACGAAGCTCCAAATTTGAATTTCCGCTTTGCAGTTGATCGCTGACAATTCGCTGTACGTTTCAATCGCAGTACACTTCAGTACACGGTAGTACACTTTAGTACACTTCATCGGAGTACACTTCAGTACACTTCGGTACACTTCAGTTGATAGCATGGTTCACAAAGATCAGACATGGTCACAGTCGTGGGCACAGTAACTAGCTTTTTCTCCAATTTTATTACATCTGATGTTCGAGGAGCTGGGATGCCGTTAAATAATCGGGAGTTTCAATACAAAAAAATTAAATCGTATCTGGTCGTAACAACGCCTCCAATAGGATTGTCGCGTCCAAATGATCAAAAGCCAGGAGGAACTATAGTATTTAAATTGGAGAGTTCGCGGGCACTGCGATTAGAGAAACTGCCGCGAGATTTAAAAGTAATGGTTGATAAATGATGTACTAACGCACATAAATGATCCATCGAAAGGAAATAATTCATCAATAAAATTTCAAATTGCCGATTGAGAGTAAAATTAAGCATCTTGAATCTAAAGGAACTTCATTTCGTTGTCGTATTTACTGAAGAATGCTATCATTGCAATTATTTCCTACATTGGGTTAGGTGGTTTAACAAAAATTATTCCTCTCTTAAGCTAGAAATGTTAATTTATAGAAACTTGTGAATTTAGTTCACATTATTGCGTGGTACAACAAATAACTGAATAATTCAATAAAGTATAACACAAAACAAAAACACGAGAAGAAGAATTCGCTATTCAAACATTTTCCTGTTCCTTGGCAAAAATGTTTTTTGTGTACTAGCATTTTGTGTACGACCTTCTCTGTTGCAAGAAATCGTTCATAAAAGGGCCTTTTACGGCACAAATGATGATGCATTAGCATTTTACGGCATGAATGATTACGTCATCAAATTCAGCCAATCGCAGAGAGAAAATCGTGGGGAGGAAGCGGTAAACGGAACAGCCGACCACCGTTTTCTCGCGCAGATGTCAAATGCCTGAGACGTCACAAAGTTGTTTCGCAAAGTCAAGTTTGGTTTGATTGTCTTATTTTAGAATGCTGTTACACAAAAGTAGCGTATGCAACTCGTTTATAATGTTGCTTTATAAACTAATTGCTTAAACTACTATTTTACAAGGCAGAATTTAAAAAGAAAATAAACATGAAATAGGGTAATACCCAGGAGCGGATCCAGCTGATCATTTTGGAGGGGGACATCATAGATTTAATAATTAATTAAATTAAAAAAGTTATGATATTGTATATTTTTGTAGTGTATATATGATACTAAACAATATTATTTTTAAATAATTACATATAATTCTGACATAAATGTTTAAATCATTTTTGCCAAATAAAAGAAGGTAACACACGAAAACTAGGCCTGGAGGGGAGGCACGACTCCCATGCTCTCCCTGGATCTGCTACTCGTAATATTTGAGAAGTAACGGATGTAAACATAAATAAAATAGCAGTTGTTTGATAGAAAATATCAGGCAAACATATTTTCGTATGTAGCCATTCTTCTTCGGGTTGCTTCGAGCACGCCACTTACATTCCCCGCTTCAGCAAGTACAGAGAAGTTATTCTAGTAAGAAGGAACCAGTATGGCAGGACGCGAAACAAAAGAACGTCATGTCGGACGATGGCATTGTAACAAGTAGTAATCGAAGCCATTTACAAATGAGCCAACTGAAACGAACACATTGACGACTTGAGCGCATGGACATAATCTGCCCTTCGTTGCCAGCAGTAGCTATCAAAGCGGTCCGTTCTTATAGTAATCTCTCTGTACCACGTGCGGGCGTTTTGACATGTCTGGGTAGTTGATAGCCCGGGCCCTGTGGCTAATACAAACATTGGTCGGATGATGTCCGAAATCCAAATCATCATTCATACAGCTTGATCCAAATTGTCTGGCTAATGCGCGAATTAACCGAATAATTCACGAATGAGCCATATTTCGGACTTTGCCACTAACAAATGCGTACTATAGAGAAAATTATGTAATTGCAAAAAATCAATGTCCAGATTTTGACGAAGATCCAACCTTTGGGAGTCTTTGGGGGGCTTCTGGAGATTTTCCCCAAAAAGGTATTTCCCATTAGCGTGTCATCGCCCCAGCCAGGATTAGCTCTAAGCTCCCGAATGCCTCCCAACATTTGTGGTAGTGTAGCGCATGTGAGAGTGTGTATGTAAGGGATGAGGAAAGGACAAGGAAGAGGAAGGAAAGGTCGCGCGCGATCCGTGGCCCTTTTTAGGGTACTGCTCCGGTATTCGCCTGATGTTGATCGGAGAAACCACGGAAAACTACCGATCGGAGCAGCCGGCTGCTAGAATTCTCCTCTAGACAGCTGCTGAATTCGACGTAGCTGACAACCACGTCAGTCATTCGATGCCTTTTATCCCTTCGGCCAGGGGCTCGGGGACATTAGTAACCGGAGTTTCCAGACGGTTTCCCATTCGGGAATCGGTGGTGTCTTGAATTGCTTAACTCCCGTGACTTCACGGAGCGTAGTTAAGCAATTCGACTAATGACTCTCATACACTGGCGGCTGGTACCCCCAAAACTGCAGTTCCATCGAATGACGGGAATGTCATTTCCAATATTCAGAACACTAATACTTAATAAAACGTAATCAATTCGTGTAAATTAGTTAAAACTTAAATGTAATAAAAGTTAATACTCAACATTACTCACATAATTTTATGCATAATGTCCGAGACAGGTATGTTAACCTCCCGTGCACATGATTCTGGCTTTAATTTCCAGTGGGCACTCCGATGTCTGCATTAGTTCTGCTTTGAGATAATTCCGGTAATATAATTCATGCAAAACGAAAACGAATTAATTTCGAAAATAAGATGATCGCACTCTAGCGCTTTGCAGCAAGCACTTTTTCGACGCGTTTTATACTAGTTCATTTCATAATCTTAGTTACTGCTGCCACTAGTGGTGATGATAACGAAATAAACTTTATTTATTTCGAAAATTTCCCTTCGCTGCTATATATTGCAATAATGAAAGATCTTTCGCACACACTCATATTCACAGACTCTCGCAGAATAGGGACATTTTGCACGCCATGGCGGGCAGCGATCGACAGCAATCTTGATATTCTGCGCATGCGCAGATGCACAAAAATGATGCGAAACTTAAACTGTGCATGCGCAGATGATTGACAATGCTTTCGATTGCTTTAACGTTCGAGGGTGCACAAAATCCCTAGTTTTTGCATCTTTGAACGTGCAGTCGATTGCTGCCCGCCATGGTGGAAAGATATGGATAAAAATGTCCAGAACACGTGACTTTTAGTAGTTCGGAGGGCAGCACCGCCGCCTGTGGGTGGCAAGCGACAGGCTGTTAGAACCCATGAGCTTTGGGATAAAACCCGACATAAGTTGCGATTTTCTTTTTAAACGTCGTGATCATTCTTCGTTGGAGGTTTTCCTCTGCCTATAATGGTTTAAACACGTTTTTGTTGTGTTTAGTTACACTTTCTCGCAGTGAGGTGTTCTATTTTCTCTAAAATAAAGTTGTATTTTTGCGATAACCAATTTGTGTCTGATAGTGGGCTGGGGCAAAAGGGGGCAGGACAAAGAAAACTTTTTTAGATGCCCTAATATTTCCCAAAACCAGGAATGCAAAATTATAGCATTCTCGGAACAAAGAGGACAAAAGTAGAGTTATATTTTGAAGCCTGAAAAATTAGATGGTCATTTCAAGTCAATAGTAGCCACTTTCAGGTTCTGCCCATCGCAATTCGCAATTCACACGTCTAAACATTTTCCTGTCATTCTCAGATGTTTCACGTAAAAACGTGTGTAGATTTTTCACATTTTTGCAATAATATAAACTAAAGGACATAGCTCTCAATAAATAGTAAGTTGTCATTTACTTGCATTGCCTGAATGTGGCATTGCCTGAACAGCATCATTCTACGTATGAGCCATTACAATTTTGTGGATCTTCAAGACTTTTTTTTTGTGTAAAAGCTAAGCCTAAATATTACGTAGGTCACCAAATCAACTTTTTTTTTTCTGCCACCAGGGCTATCGTGTCTCAATTGTATTGCAAGAAATGGTATCAAATGTTCATTAAAAATTGCCACGCAAAAGATATTGAAAATGTTTCATAAAAAGTATAAACATTAAAATCATTGGGGATAACAAGTAATATTTTGAGCACGTGACTTGAATCTTGAAAGTCATCCACCAAAATTTGAATTCAGTACACGAAACTGCAATCATTTTTTAAAAATATGATAAAAAAGTGCAAGATTTATATTTTTAAATAACCAAGTATATATTACAATTAATACATTGAAAAATGTATAGTGAAACTATATTAAATTCTGGTTAACAAGGTTGAAAGTTCCTCCACTCCGTGAAAAATTAATTTTTTTTAGGACTGTGTTTATGGACATTCTGGATTTTTCCCAAACAATTATTGATGTTTAATGTAGGTAATATTTCTCTCGATAATTAATACAAATTTTTAAAATAAATATTTAAAATCCCGACAATTTATAAAATTATACGGAAGGAGTCACTTCAATGCTAATACCACAGTGGATCGAAACTCTTTGGCACTTTTCATAATCGATGAAAGGGGATGTGGAATCAAATATTTCATACATTTCATTTTATTATAAAGCAACACCTTAGTATCATTGCTAAGGTCATGATAATATTCATCAAACCGTTTTCGAATAGAAAAGGTAGCGACTTGACGTGAGTTAATAAAATAGTCCTTTTTAAATCCAATTTATCGACGAAATTCGCAGCCAGAACCTAAATAAACCGAAAGAAAGCAAATATCATTGTAAATAAAAATATAAGCCACGCCTCGGCAACGCATAATACAGCCAAAAACTTATAATTCTTAGAATCCTTTGTAAATAACAAATGTGATAAGACGCACAAATTTTCGCTTGTTCTGCGCAACACCAGTTTGCGTCACGAACCACGTGAGCATATCACGGGAACTTCGTTTGAAAAGGCAGACCAGGCCGCCATGTTGCATGGAGAGCCAGCAGTGTTGGGAAACATTTTGAAAGTGGTCTAACTTGAGAATTTTAAACGGTGACCAACCAAAAATAACACGATGAAAGTGTACAGAATGCAATATTTAAAAGAAATGCTTCATATATGTGTTTTAATGATTTGTAACACTGATAATTTTGTTACCTGACTGCATTAAAAATTTCCGTTAATATTGTGATGCAAACAGGTGCCTGAAACTCATTGGCTGAAGTCGGATAGGATGCACAAGAGCCCCCCCCCTCCCCCGCTGCTCCCTAAAGCGTGCAAAAGCTCCCAAATAACTGCAGGTTCTGCCAGAAAGATTATTGCACACACCGTGTGCAGCAGAGGGACAAATGGGATTCTCTTCCAGAACGGCCAACTTTACTACTACTTTACACTAATCAACAAACCTAAAATCAAATGAAAGTAAATTCCTCAAACAACAAAAATAATGCATTCAATATCGTCAAAAATTGACTGAACGTATATACTTTCAATAACACGTGAAATTCATAAAATGAAGTTGCAGAGAGTTTCAGACGATGACAGAACATTTGTGTTCCCCTCGGTCGCCACGTCGCGCTCAGCGGCCAGGTCCCCCACCCTTCTGCATTGTAAGCTGGTGGCCTGTTGCGGTGCTCGAACTCGTGCCGATATGTTGAAGCATAGGGCCAAAATGTAAATCAATGAATGCAGTTAAAGAGCTTAAGAGCGGTTTAAGAGATTGGTGCACTGCCTGGGAGAGCACCAGACGCTGGATAAAGTGCTCGTTGATTTCATATGCTTTGATATTGCTGCAATCCTTGAATATTGAATGTCATTAAAAGAAAAACCACATTTTATGGATTATTACTTTTTGTCGACATTCATACCGAAAAAGAGGTTAACGGCAAAACGTCTGTCCGTGTGTGAACACTGTTAGTGACTACCCCGTAAGCAAAATTTTCACCATTTGATACACCCTGGTCAATCTGTCTGGTGTCGGCAGTCCCTTGAATTTGAAACGTGCGGTATTTTACATGAAGCCTCGTGGACAATTTTTTTTTTCAAAAATGGCAAAATTTGTTTGTTTTCTCAGAGCAAAGTGCGTTTATAAAAATGGCCAGGCCCAATTTTCGTTCAACTCTGAATTTTTAAAAATTGCTTAAGTTCGATTGTTTTCGACGACCTTTTACAACTACAATACTGCGGACTAGCTGAATGTGGCGTCACCGACGCTTTAAACTTTCTTCGGTTGGTTAAATTTTATTTTTCTTCTTCGGTTCAGAGTCCTTTTTTTCAGTTTAGATGTTTTGTCAGCGTTGCGAACTAACCACTTAAATTTTGCAATTATTTTGTGATTTGTGATATTGAGCACGATTTCTACCTTTGGCTTTCCTGAACTTAAGTAGTGTAATTGTTTCATAAAAATGTCTTCGTCAGGAGTTATTTCAAAATGGTTTTCTTTCAATTTGTCGTAGTACATATTTTTAAAAATTAATTTGAAAACCGCACGACGTTGTCGGCAAACACGCATTTATCTGTTGCACCTCCTGATCACTTAGCTTATCCTGATTTCTCATATAAAAATGATGGTCTTCTCGATGTTCTCTGAAAACAACGCTGATCCCCGCAGCCCAGATACAGTGACATGACTCCGCTATGCTCTTCTCAGAGAAGTGAACCCACGGCCGTCTGATCCGGGCAACTCAGTAGGCCCTCCGGTTATTTAGTTCATTTTCCGTGAAAGGAAATTCGTTTTGTATTCTCGTATTCTTTGTCTTCTAAGACTTTCTCTGCGTCTTTCTTTACATTTTCCTCTACGTCTTTTTCTTCGAAAAATGCCTTTAGGTACTGGAGTTTAATCAACGCCTACATGGATCAATATAGGTGGCGTTGGTTTAATTCCCGGCATACTCACCAAGATCGCAGCGCCAAAACACGAAGAAAAACGTTTTAGGAAATTTCTTAGAATATTATGGCCGTATCAAAAAACAATCAGTTCCCCATCAGGAGGCTGAGACGCTTGGAATGACACTTCGTACGTTTCGATTGGTGAACGGGAAGTGGCTTAACCGTGAGTGACGGAACCGCACAATCGATGAGTTACTCAAATACTATATTGGGATTTTTTCTTTCGTCCTTCAAAATTAGATCTTTAATTAAGGTCCTGTACATTTTTTTCAAAATTAGTCCTTTTCGCGTAATTTTTGTCTGAAATAAAGGAATATTGAAAACATTTTCTCAAAAATGGCTCAATATTTTTAACTTTATTTTTTCTCTGGATAGTGCGAGGTACGTTTATAAAACTGGTGTATGTACGATTTCCGATAAACTCTTTTAACTTTTGAAAATTGCAAAATTTACAAATAACGCGAGAAAGTATGCGATGTAGCATTTATTTCATGTTTTGGCTTAAAATAAATTCTTGAAAAATACATATTTTGCTTTTATTACGATACAGTGTTCCTTAATTGTTAATATAAATTTACTTACCTCTTCAGTGCCATGTTGTTTTACTGTCTCATACTATACTTGGGTTTTTCTAACTTGGCAGCTGTGGGTATAATCTTCAAGTATATGTCGTGCCGCTATAGTCGCTTGATTTACAGCACTGCTTGATACAGTCGCGATCATACGACATCTTGCGCCAGGACAGAGAAAGACGCAAAAAGTCGTGCCATATTCTATCTTGAAGATAATTCCATAGATTAACACATAATAGAATTATTACTATTATGTTTATATAATAATCATTATGTTTATATTATGTCTATATTACAAGCCACCATGATAGCAAAACCCAAGTATTCTTACGTAGTATAAAGTATTGTTATGCTGAAAAAAGCGATTTTTCGCCAGAAAAAATTCGTATTGTGGGGCCCAAATATCAAAAAAGGGGATACATTTTGTTCCTGAAAGTAGGAAACTACGTCAACAGCCCTGACGACTTTCTCCGGAATTGATATTCCTCGATCGATCTGCCCGTACTCGAGGCCTTGCGAATTTAAAGCGTATGTTTTGATTTTGGGGGCAGTACTTTACATCAAACCTTGACATTTTCTCAGTAATGACACCAAATATGTATTTTTTTCCCTCGTAGAGAGCAAAGTTTTAAAAATGGCACAGGTTTTAAGTTTTTAACTCAATTTTCGAAAATTTGCGAACGTTACAAATAATACGAAGAAGTATGAGCTGTAGTAGCACCGCAGGCTCATTGGAATGTCAACTATTGGTTATATTTTCTGTGTTCCATTCCAGTGACAAGATGAAGAAAGTAATTTTATTCTTACATTAGGAATGATTATTAGCCAGCAAATCTCTACATTCATATTCACTGCGATAGTACATCCATAAGGGTTGTCCATAAATTACGTAACGCTAAATAGAGGAGAGTAGGCATAGATTAACACTTCATGGAGTAAATTTGAGGCAACATTACACTGTTACGTAAGGGTAGGGGAATCAGAGTTTAGTGTAATCCTAATATTTATTTTTAAAAGTTTATTTATTTATTTATTTTACGTCAAAAACAGTTAAAATTGTGTATGACGTGCTATGGGGAGAAGTGAATTTTGTGCCCATTTTCAAAATTCTGTGATCCCTACACTAAGTCATATACTACTTGAATTTTGAATGGAAAAAAAACCGGTCCCATGTAATAAAATCTATTCTCAAGGATAAATAAGCAATAAATTTTGGGCTCTTATCCATGATATCCGTCGTTAAGGAATAATACTTCCTGATGCGACATGGAAACGATAATTTGAAAAACTGTATTTACCACTGAATTCTGGACGTGCACAGATAATGAAGTTTTCAACAATTCCTTTTATTCAGTGTTAGAGTAAAACATTACAGTATTAACAAATTAAATTTAAAAAAAAATAATAAATTCAAAGATATGATGTATAAGTTGTTTAACTCGAATTTTTTTTTATTAAATGTATATTGATTGAATATTAGATTACAAAGAAAATATTCAAAACTGATCTATAGTATATTCTAAAACTCCAATTAAATTGGCACTGTAGACTCAAGGCCCACGCATCAACAACGATGGTGTGTGCAAGGCATTGTCAGAAATTTTTTCCTTGCCCTACCTTCATTTAAAAATTGTCCCTTATCATATTTTTAGGTGCAGTCAGCATTGCCAACTAATTCTGACATAAATTTTAATATAAAAGACTAATAATATTAATACAATTTGTTGTTAGTTTTATTATTTATTTTTTCTTATTGTAAATGGGGTCTTGGTGCACGAGTTGCATAATTACTTAGAAAGGGTTTATGCACCTGTTAAGTTGGGGAGGGGAGCATTCCAAATTCTCTAAATTTGCATTATGTAATTTATGGGCAGCCTCAGAGAGATGATATGAGGCTGTGTAATACAATGTAATTCTATGTTTTACTTGTTTTGTACCTTCAAATATTATCTTATCCCAATGACAACTAATTATCATTAGTTTTGTATTTTAATGTCTTTATATTTGTATCTGTATTATTTCTCATTTGTAATCATATTAGAATTGTATTATAATTTTTTATGTTTCATTTCTATAATGGAAAACAGCTAAACAACCCCTCAACATACAATTATACTCATTTGGAAAATGAACTTGAGTTTTCACAATGAACTAATTTTGATTCTTGGGAGAGTATTGTTTATTGTATATGCTATGGAAATGTATGTAATATATGCTGTGAAAATGTATGGGAAATAAATTATATTTTGCAGAGTAACAATTCCAAATCTGTTTTACAAAAAAGATTGCCTGGAATGAAATTCATAATAGCAATTTCCTGAAATGGGATTGTTTTCGGGACCAACAATACAAATTAACACACTTCTACATTTTTGCATTGTAGTTTTCACATCATTTGTTACATTCTAGAGTGAAGCTATTTTATTTCACAATTACTGATATTTAAAGACAATTAAATAAATAATGGAATCAACTCATTCATACTACCTCATTCCCAAAATTTCTCTTTTAATTATGTAGTTACCATTGCCACACACCTATGTTTCATTTGAACATACTGCATACTATAACATCTGTAATTTAATGTTCCAATATCTTTTCTTGTCTCAAAAAATTCAGATAATACAGTTTATGTTCATTAATATGTTTAGTTTACCACTTATTAAAATAATTCTACTTTTTATTTCAGTCTGCAGCCACAATTGCAGTTAGTAGCTCTGAAAGTTCATCAGCCACTTCAGACAAACGAAGTATAAAAAAGTATGGTAGCAAACTGGATGCCACAGGATCACCATCCCGGTCACGGAGTGCTACCAAGGAATTGATTTGTAAGCCTTCTCACCAGCTGTCATAACACTCTCATTTTTATATTCAATGTGATAATGTAATGTGCAGAGATAATTAATATTCACTATTAACGGTTCACTTCTTTTATAGTACCACCTGATGACTCACTTATGTGTGCACCTGAATTTACTGCAAAATTGGCGGACCTTACCGTCAATGATGGTGAGTCACTTTTACTGAGTTGCTCAGTGTCTGGAGACCCTGAACCACAAGTGACATGGTCTAAGAATGGACAGGTAAAAACATAAATTTATTAATAAGTTTTTCATATTTAAGATTTTACAGGCAATCAAAGCAAAAATTTCCTAAAAATCTAATTTTAGTACTTAATTTTATGACTTTAATGTAGGTATTCATGCAGGAAAACCTAAAATAACATCCCAATTATTTGAATAAAATTACATTTTCAGTTTTACAAGTTTTTACAGTGACTCAATATCTGAATTAATATTTAAGGTATCTTCATAATTCTTTTTCCAGAATGGAAAGAACCATAATATAAACCTCAATGTTTTGTGAGAAGTATTATTTTAAAGGGTTAAAAAATTCTAAATTTTAAAAAATAATTTTGATATTTTCTTTTACTTTTTTTGAATGCATCTCTCTAAGTATTGTATTGTGGAATATTTTATGTACCCTCCCTCAGAGGCTTGTAGTTCAGTGTGCTCACTTTCCACAGCGCAAGCCCGGGTTTGATTCCCAGCTGACACAAATTATACCTGTGCGCTTTCCTTACAAATGTCCCAGTATCTATTGCTCTGTGACAATGAGAAAGTCCCCCCTTAGGTTATGAAGACCAGTATACATGGAGGGATGTCTTCGTGCTAATCACACGAATCCCTTATCCCATTGCCAAGAGACTGGGTCATCGCTGTTTGGCCAAGGCCCGTAGCAGGCTGTCGAGTCATAGAACACAATATTATATGTAGTTCACATAACAACTTGTAAAATAGAGAAAAAATCAGTTCATTATCTCTGTTAGATCCTGAGTTAAGATGCATTTCGTTAATCAGTATGAAAATGAACTTTCAGGAGAAATAATTAAATGCATACCTATAGTGCCCCTGCAGCATAAGTTACACCTTCTCCTTGCACTTTCTCTTCCCTTTCTTTACCTTCCTCACAAGTATCTTCTCCTCCTTTTGTTCTGTGGTGTTTTCAGTTGAATAGCTAGTTTTTGGTTTTAAATTTCACATGCTTGCATTTCAAACATGTTTCAAGCGAGCGTGATAGCGAAGCCATCTTGAAGGCATTTTGTTATATCTACGAAAATATCGCAGATGGAAAAAAAAAACGATTTCACCACAAGAAAGTGTAATAAAGGACTCTTTCAGAATGGCAAAAAAACA
Organism: Teleogryllus oceanicus; assembly: GCA_964035755.1. Lineage (NCBI taxonomy): Eukaryota > Metazoa > Arthropoda > Insecta > Orthoptera > Gryllidae > Teleogryllus > Teleogryllus oceanicus. The sequence goes on from CAXIVR010000001.1 coordinate 157,071,564, forward strand.
AAAATGCAATTTTCCATCATTCTCAGTCACTTATGAGTAGGCATATACCTTAAGCTAGGAGCATTTGCTCAACAAATAAATTATACACAAATAAATAGAAATATAATTTTTTCTTATAAAATTTCAGCCCTTGAGTTCATCTGATATAGTGGATCTCAAATACAAAGGTGGTGTAGCTTCTTTGTCAATCAATGAAGTATTTCCAGAAGATGAGGGCGAATACTGTTGTGAAGCAACTAATTCAATAGGTGCAGTAAAGACAAAATGCAAGCTCACTGTGAAACGTAAGTAGTGTAATTTTACATAGATTAATTAAATACTTACATTTTCATCAAATAATGTGTGCTGAAGTTTCACAGTAGTTTTCAAGAAGCACTACATCAAAAAATATGCTGTCATAAATGGAAAAACTGCCAGTCACACCTACATTTTCTATTTTGTCATTTTTCCATATCTAAAATTGTATATCCCCTATATTTTATATTTGTCTTTTCATGGCTGAATTTACTCTTCACAAATGTGATGGCAAAATTATCCTTTTATTTAGCAATGGACTCTGCAGTCCGTGGCAGCAAATCCAAAGGTGGAGACAAACCACCCAAAATTGTAAGTCACCTGCTGTCTGCATTTGTAAAAGATGGTGAACCAGTTACATTGTCTTGCCGAATCATAGGTATTTTATTATTGTCAATTAATTCTGTGTGTTACATTGGTATATTTAGATAGTACACTGCACTATAAGACATGCTTTAACTAACAGGTGCTGAAAAATTTGATGTTGTATGGCTTCATAATAATAAGGAAATAAAACCAAGCAAAGACTTTGAATATACTAATGAAGCGAACATTTACAAGTTGAACATTGCTGAAATTTTCCCTGAAGATTCTGGCACATACACTTGTGAAGCGTTTAATGATGCAGGCGAGTCATTCAGTAGCTGCACACTCAACGTCCTTGGTAAGTCATTCTTAATAAGAAGTTTGAATGAGAAAAGCCAAGTTTGTGTTCAGAGGCTCCAAAATCTTCTCATCTTTATAAGTCTTAAGGAATCATTCTGTGTTTACAACTTTTGTACCTTATTCAATATTTGTTGCCAACCTCAAAATGCATTTTCCTTTATACTGGAATAACCAACAGATGAGTCACACATTTTTACTTTACAGTAAAATATTTAAAGATTACATAGATGGCAATATGATGATTTATTTGTTTTAGTACCAAATGAAGAGCCCAAAAGCCCAGTGTTCAAAACATTCCCGCAGTCTGCCACCGTTCAAGAAGGAGAAGGTGTGAAGTTTGAATGTGAAACAGAGAAGGCACCACAGAAAGGTAAATTTGTAAGCAGTACTGCCACTTCAAAAGTGTGCTCGTTGGATTTTCAGTACAACATTAGGCTGAAGTTTATTTTTAATTCAAGTACCTAATATTAATTTAAGCAACAATGGTCCAATTTGTGACAATACAATGATGTAATTTCTAGTTACCTGGCTGAAGGATGGCAAACCTGTGGACGAGGAAAGTTCCAAGTACCAGTTTGTCCAGGATGGTAAAAAGAAGTTTAAGTTTGAAATTCTTAATTGCACAGCAAGTGATGTAGGTCAGTATACAGCAAAGGCATTAGGTAAGAAAGGTGAGACAATGGCAGCATTTGCACTCAACGTATGTCCTGTTGGAGAACTTTGAAGCAACGTGCACCTCTGATTGAAAAAGTTTATGAAATATGAAGTAAGTATGCTTCATCTATGCTGTGTACCGAAATAATGAAGTGACCTTAAGCTCCATGGTACTCATAATGTATTCTTTACAGTTTCCACGTGATATCATCGAATCTAAATAGAAACGAAACGAGCGAATTCTTCAGACATTTGTCTGGATTTTTATGTTGAAAACTGTTGTAATGTATTGTATAAATATTGTACCATTTTACTTCCTCAGATACTACTCGCACTTAAGTTAGTTTTAGTTCTGTAATTGAGAATGTGTTGTGGACTTCAAAATGAAATCCAACTAACAAGTACCTGAATTTATAAATGCCAGCATCGTTAACATCTTCGAATTAACATTCATACATGGTAGTTGGATTTCATTTAATGCTATGAAAAACTTTTTAAATTGGTCTTTTTATTCACACAACTGCTTTTGACAATTCTCAATTAAGCAGGATAGTTGTACAATTTTATTTCAAAAGTTATAGTAATTTTTTTTAATTGTATCACTTTCATATTACGAAGGGGGCATTTTTGGTACAACTCTTCAATTGTCAGTTGTTTACACAAATTCAATGGAAAACTGCCTGTTCTTGTTATGTATTTTGTAATGTAAACATAAAATAAAGGGGAAATCATTTGCTAACAGCCAAAATGGGTTATATATAAATTTACAAATTCAGGACAATTGTAAAAAAATTATAACTTTCTATGGTCTCATTATGGGCAAAATAAAAATTACGAATTTATTATTGTATTTCTAAATTGCACTTTACTTACATGATGGAACCAATTATTCCCTCAAAATAATATTAATAAACAACGAAGCATTCATATAATGGTTTGCTAAACAAAGGAACAAGGTTAAACATAAAACATCCAGAAAAACACTTTAGGCCAAGATAAAGGCCCAAATTTAATTTGTAACACTGATAAATTTATCACGCAGTACAATAATTGGAGTTGAGATACAGAAAAGCAAAACAAACCAGCAATAGAAAACTTTCATTACACCCAGAAAAATACATTTTATTGCATATATTTGTTACAGTTATTGACAAATTATCCTCCCATGTGAATTTCCAATTTCCATCTCATCTTCCAGGCAATAACGTAGAGCAAGCAGAGCAAGAGGAAGCTTAACAGGCCAAGTCCCATGCAATTCATTTCCCTTCATAGGAATAGCTGGTCTTCAATGGTTCATTCCAGCACTCAAACTGTAATTTCTCAGCCCACAAACATAAATCTTAACAAGAATACACTTGTGTGAACAACAGAAATTACGTGTGTAGCACACCCACACATACATTAGTTTTGTCTGTACATGATTGATAGTACAGCCCATAACAAAAACTATAAATACTTGTTTAAACCTTGTGTACAACCATAATTCTCTTTGTACACAAGCTATTAATGAATCTCTGGCAAGGTAGATGGAAAATTTGCCCCGCTGGAGGAATCTTTGGTAAAGGAATAATGTAAAAATAATAACATTAACCTATATTCCACAATTGTTTACTTTATTTCAATTATTGTATCACAAAAGATCATTAAAAAGTACACAACAAACAAAATTTTGATGGTTGAACTTCGCAAAATATACTTACTCAAATGGGAAAGCAAATGAACAACAAAATCAACTTAACAAGAACCACCACTCATCACATCACTTCACTAACAGGCGGAATTCACATTTGCACTTCACTGTTCTACACACAGTCTGTCTTCTATACACTAATCATAACACGAAATACTTTTCAATAGTCATTTGTCAACTACACACGCCCATTCACGGCATCACATACTGATATACTTCGTTTTGTATATAGCCAACGACATTGTCAATGTTACACCTGCCTTAAAAAAATGAATATTTGTAATTAATTCGCGAACGTCCTTCTCAACGGGGCTCGTAGCCTAGAAATGCGCTTACCACTGTTAAAAAGATTCATTTTATAAGGCAGGAAGTGTAACAATGACCTAACATCATCGGTACTAAAGAAAAATCGATAGCATCTTAATGCTCTTAGACATCAGCGTTTGCTGAAATTATACTCCCGCCCCTATTTTTGACAAAAACCACCGATTCGTAAATTAAGAAACAAGTCAATGATAAAATATATAGATTAATAAAGCTACACAAGATTTGCTTATTATTCGCACAATTCTTTTTTGTAATCTAAAAGACTGGGAGCTATTAGATGTATTTCCCCAGAATATTGAGCCATATCTCAGTCGGGAATGAACATTCCCTTTGAATTTTTAAACATACACAACAAGCAGTATGAAGGCTGATTGAAATTGAAAGAATTCTGGAAGTGTAGCATAATGAACTTAATTGTGTGTTCAAGACATTTAAATGGACGTTTCATTTGGTTGACTGAATTGAGAGACGTAAAGATTTAGTTACCTTAACTTCAGTCAATGGCACACAGTTCATTTTCAATGGTGTACAGAATTGTTTATTTGAAATGGAAAACTGCATTGAAACCGTTTTCTTTTCATTTACTATTAATTTGTTATTACGGAACCAATTTGAAAATTCTGATATTGTACTATTTACGGTATCTGTAGAGCAAAGAATAGTGTTATCATCAGCAAAGAGAACTGTATCGTCAGTTTCGAATCGTCGAGGACATATCGTTAAAGTATAGTAGGAAGAGAATATGGCTTAAAATCGATTCCTGCGGGACCACGTGCAATTGTCAAAAGATTCGGAAAGATGTGTACATAATGTTCCATCATTCCAAGAATGTATTTTTACTCTCTGAGATCGTTGTTTAAGGTACAAAAATAACCAATCTAGAGCGATTCCATACGAAGGTATTTTTGAAAGTAAAATGTTATGATCAATGACGTCCAAAGCTTTTGAAAGATATAAAAATATTCCAAAAGGTGCTTCGTTTTGATCCCATGATGAGGCGACATCTTTAAGATAAGAAAATATGGCTGTATCCGTAGATTTTGGTTTTCGAAGTCCATGTTGGCAATCTGAAAACGCGTCGTGTTTACTGAGAAAGGTTTTCATTCGTACGTAAAAATGTCTCTCTAATATTTTTGAAAAAACTGACAAAAGAGAAATTGGCCGATAATTTTGAATTACATTTTTGTTGCCTTTTTTGAAGATTGTCTTAATCCTTGCTGTTTTAAAATATGTGGAAAAAGTTCGGTGTATAAGGATGCATCAAATATGTGAGTTAACAGGTGAATTATGGCAGGCGCACATACAATCCAGAAATTCTTCTAAACTGTCCGAATATTTCTATTTTAGTTTACCGATTATATTGAGAATTTCATAGGAAGAAGTTTCGGAAACGAACATTGTGTCTAATTTTTTTGGGGAAACGTCTGGTGTTGAATTTTGTGGTTTAGTGAGATCAGCAGCAATTCTTGAAAAGTATTGGTTAAAGAGACTAGCCACTGTTGCCGGATCGTTCACATTTCTATCATATTTTAAAACAACATTCTCTACAAGGTATCTAGTTGATTTGGTCCGATTTTTTACTATATTCCATGTTGTATTTGTGGGTTAATAAATAACATCACTAGCTCGTAACAATAGCACTTTATTCATCTATAGGATACATTTGATATACTGGCGCGGCACACGCGGTCACAACATCACTCGAGAACATAAACAGACTCCTGCGCTACCGTTGTGCCGGCCGGCGGGAGGAGGGGGAGAAGCCGGAGTCAGTGTTACCAACTGACCTAATACATAACATTTCTTCCCTCTTTTAAATGATCCTGGTTACAACTATGGTGAATAACGTAAGGGTGCACGACATATGCGTGTGGATCTGCGGGGTAATATTGGTGTATGCAGTAAATGAGAAGCTCGGTCTGGATTTTGCAGTGTGACGGTGTAGCTGTGTCTGGACTGATGCTGGAGTCACGTTAGCACGAGCAGCTTCTGGCGCCCTCTCAACTGATGCTGTGGTTGCTGGTGTTTGGAAGAAGTGGGTCCGTCGTCGCCTGGGTGTAGTTCCGCCTACTTCGTCGGTGGTCGGTGTCTGGTCCCCTGCGGTCTGTTGTTCTTCTGAAAATTTCCGAAGTTGGTCGATATGTCGCTTGACCCGTTTTCCCTGGTAGTAGACCTCATAGTGTAGATCTCCGATGCGGGCTGCGATGGTACCAGGAAGCCATCTGTCCATGTTCGGGTTGCCGGATAGAAAGTAGACGGACTGGCCCACTTCAAGAGTGCGAAACGTAGAGTCCATTTCTGCCCTTTGTTTTTGACAGATCTTTGTGCGAACATCTTCGGGTCTTGTCAGGTTTAGACGTGTTCGAAGCTCTCTTCCCAGAAACAGCCGAGATGGGGACTGTCCAGTGGTAGAATGAGGCGCCTTCCTAAATTGTCGGAGAAACTCGTTCAGGTTGGGCCGAAGCGTTCTTTTGGTGGTCTTCATGGCGTGGAGGGCGTCCTTCACCGTTGGACATACCGTTCTGCTTGGCCATTTGTCGATGGGTGATAGGGCGCTATGAGCTTATGATATTTCACACCACTGTTCTTCAGAAAGGCCTTGAACTCTTCCGCGATGAACTGTCAGCCGTTGTCTGAGACGACTGTAACAGGAGTCCCGTACGCCGTGAATAAATCGTCCAACAGAGCAATTGTTGCTGCTGCTTTTGTGGAGGTTGTTGGCCTGACCTCGAGCCACTTGTTGTAGGCGTCTACAACGATGAGTAGCAGAGTATCAGCTACCGGCCCCGCGTAATCGATATGGATGCGCTCCCATGGTACCCTCGGATACTCCCAGTGGTGGTCGCGGAACTTGGGTGGAGCATGAGCCTGGGCAGCGCATGTGGTACAGGATTTCGCCAACTTTTCGATGTCAGCGTCAATTCCTGACCAGAAAACGAAGGAACATGCCATTCCCTTCATCTTGACGATACCCAGGTGAGCTGCGTCCAGATAATTGAGGATGGCCTCTCGCAGTGCAGGTGGAATCACTACTCTGTGTTCAAACATCAGGCAATTGGCAGCAAGTGTGTACTTTGCCTCGGGTGCCTTGAAGTTATGGCGAGCGAGGTCTTGGCCTTCTTCCAATAACTTTACAATTCTGCCAAGATGCAGGTCTTTCCTTGTTTCTCGTGCGATGGTTTCAGCTCTGGCGGGAAGCTGTTGAACCTGGTGAACTGTAAACAAATCGAAGTCATCATGTTCCATTGTCTCTTCCCCACTGTGCGGACCTGCATTCCGAACCTTATTGACTGTCAGTATCGGCATTCTGGAACAGTAGTCTGCGCTGGCGATTTTGGCGTCGATCTCTTTCGCATAAGCATCTCTCAGGGCTACAGCACGTCTCGTGCTCGAACGAACGTAGGCGTGGCTCCAGGTCTCAGGTGCATCTTCGCTGGAGGGCCTGATAGCTTCCCAGGGATATCACTGAAGACGTCCTGGTATCGGTGGATGATAACGTCAAGTTTTTGTTGGTCCGAGGTCGACAGCTTGGGCGGCGTCAGCGGCTTGTCAGTGGAAATGTGGTGCGCAAGGTTCTGCTCCCTGCACGATGGCTCTCCGAACATTTCCATGAAGTCGATTTCGTGCTTGAACTCTTTGATCCATTCCCGGCCCAGGAGCCTGTCGAATTCGCCGTCCACGAAGTAGAGGTCGAGCATCTTCGTCGTAGCTCCCATAGTAGCTTGAACTCGGGTGAAACCGATGCAACGAATAGGATGGTGTAACTCACGAAACGTCGGTCTGTCTTACGCAACTTGAAATTGGGGATGATGGTGCCAAACTTCTCTTGACTCATGATCGCGCAAGGAGAACCCGTATCGAATTCCATGTCGACTGTAGTGCCCTCTATCTGTACAGCCAGCATTTTTCGCCTGGGTGATGGTACCGATCCGATGACCTCGACTTTTAACACGTCGATCTGATCAACTGGGTCGTCGGATTCGTAGACCTGGTTAGCAAGCGAACACGACCTGCATACTCTGCTGATATGCCCCTTTTCTCCGCACGTATAGCACTTGGCGTCCCGGATTCTGCACTGACCACGGGCGTGAGCTCCCCCACACCCCGCGCATCCTTGTTGGTTCTCGCGGTGTGACTGGCCGTCATGCTGCGGTGGGTCCTAGTAGCTTGGCGGGGTCGTTGCTGGTTGCCTGGCCTTTGATTGCTGTTCTTCCGTGCCGGTGGTTTCTCATAGCCAATCCGGTTTGTGGGTTCACTTCTCGAGGATTACTCCGGATTTTTAACCTCGTCGGCCGTGTTTTGTGTAGCTTCGAGTGCGCACGCTATCTCGTACGCGGCGGCAAAACTCTCTGGTTTCTTGGCAATAATCTCGTCGCACATGTCCCTTGATTCTACGCCTTTAAGCAGTTGTTCGATTAACATGCGGTCTAAAAATGTTCCATACTCACAGTGCGCGGCTCCTTGTCTCAGCCGGAGGGTGAAACTGGCAATCGATTCTCCTGCCTGCTGCGACATGCTCCGAAATCTTATGCTTTCAGCATATTTCTTACGGCTGATATCATAATGAGTTTGGATTGGATGTCGTTGTAGGAGAGGGTTTCCGGGGGGATGGGACTTACGAGTATCTTCAACGCGTCGTTCAGTTCGGCGCCCATGTAAACACGTGCGTACGACGCGTGTTCATTTTCGGGAACCTTACTCAAATTGAGCGCCCAGGTGAATCGTGTAAAATAGTCACCTACGGTGGTCCCATCGGCGGCGCGGTATGCTGGCATCGCGAACTGTGGTGGCCGAGGCGATGCTGACGACGCTGACTCATTGCCGGCTACGTCTCGAGCAGTGGACTGAGAGCGTTAGCAATCATCTCCGACAGAGTTTGGAGAAGTTCCGTGGAAACTGCGTTTGACATGGTGGGGAAACTTTGTGCACTGATGAATAAACCCGCGAGGCGATACACTTTTCTTCGTCACGGCGCGGTCGCGTTGAGGTTAGATTCCGCACGAGTTCACTTTTGCTTGCTTAACGCGGCGTTATTTATGTATCCCACTTCTGACACCACTGTTGTATTTGTGGGTTAATAAATAACATCACTAGCTCGTAACAATAGCACTTTATTCATCTATAGGATACATTTGATATACTGGCGCGGCACACGTGGTCACAACACCACTCGAGAACATAAACAGACTCCTGCGCTACCGCTGTGCCGGCCGGCGGGAGGAGGGGGGAGAAGCCGGAGTCAGTGTTACCAACTGACCTAATACATAACATTCCACATTGCTTTTGCTTTATTATTTGAGTTAAAAATATCCTGATCATGATTCGTGATTTTAGGTGACCTTGTGACTTTTCTTAGCAATGATTTCTATTTTTTAAAGTAGATACGGAAATCTTGAGATACGTTATGATGCTTAGAAATGAAAGACAAAATTCGTTTGTTTTTACATGATGTCCTAATCCCTTGTGTTATCCAAGAATTGCTTCTTTCTGAAATATTAATTTTCTTTTTTGAAGAGAAAAGCAAGTGTTTAAATGAAATGAAAGCCTCTAAAAAAAGAATTATGCTTATAGTTTGAATAAACAGTATTGTAAACCGAGTTCCATGACTCCTGCATCAAGTATTCAAAGAATAATTTTATTTTACTTTTAGTAAAAACTCTAGTCATACATGTATTACTTATTGTGTCAGTGTTCGCGTTACTTATAACGATAAGAATTTGTGCATGATGATCACTATATCCTACATCTTGTTTCAATTTCATATCGATAGTGGTGTTTGGTTAGTATGATCACGGCCACCCTCAGTTCAGGCCGGAATGTTCAAACCGGCAACTCTGTGAACGCCACATGCTTCAGTCCAATGGGGTCCTAGGAACCGAAAATACACACTTCGTGCAAATGCAAATCTGCTCGATAACAGTATAATAAAATATCATATTTTCAGTTTTTATCTAATACAATAAAAAGTTCATTCTTGTATTTTTTATTAGCCGAGAGCATAAAAAATTTGGAAATAAATTTTGATACATACATGCTTTGTGAAATATGTAGTGTTAAATATGAATTTAAACAATTTTTTTCAACCCATGGCTTACAATAATGCTGAATAGATAGTTATTTATAAACAATTTTAGAAAATAATTATAATGCAAATCAATTTTTTCAGAAAACTTCAATGAAAATAGGTTGTTAGATATATTCTAATTCAATTTCTTGTATAATTTTTATAAAACTGCCGTCTTCTGTTCAAATCTCCAAATTTATCTACAAACACAGAGAAGGCAAAAAAAAAGACAAAGGAAATTTTAATGATTTGCTTTATTGTCTGAATTAGTTGTTCTCTTCTTTTGTTCACACGTTTCAATCATACGCAAGCCATTTTCCTTTTTGTATCAGTATGCAGAAGCATTTTACAGAATATAGAATTAAGTGTGAAACACAATTGTATTTGTTTTACTACACAAACCAATATCACAAAGAAAGTTTCGTACTGTGTCTCTCGGAGCAAACTCTCCATGCTTGACAAACACAGGACTTCTTTTTGATTACCATTACGTAAAATATCTTCATAATTCTCTGACGTTGATTCAGAACTAGCATAGATGACGTGACTTCCAACATCAATACACATCTACAACCACCATTAACATCACTTACATAAGGTTCTTTGGAATGTGTAGAATCATCTGATTCCAAGTTAGAAGTACAAACAGAATATGCAATTTTAGATTTTAAAGAAAATACTGCGTAACTAAAGATATATTGTACACATGGGAAGACTTTTCAATTTCCACATCAAAATAATTACTGCCTAAGATTGTCAACATTTACCGGGCATCTGCGATGAAACAAATCTCATTTGAGTGTAAACCCATAGGTTATAAAGTCAACAAGCTCATTATATAATATTTACGAATGACAAAAATAGAAATTTGACAGTATGTAAATATCTTCACTACTATTTTTAACACGCGTCGAGAACACGTTTTTTCCAATCCAAGCTTAGAACAGGCATTAAAACTGTAATTATAAAACAAAACCTTCGAATTTGCGACTACTAGTACTTGCAACTGCAACATCACGTGCAAATCCAAGTTGCAATGAACAACTCAACAGCGAATAGGAGATAATGCAAACAAAACGATAGTGGCCCTATGATCACACGCTACTCAATTGCAAAACACTGAACGAACACTATTTACTTGAATTACTTCCGCTGCTGTGTCTGTACCGGCTCATCAGATTCGCATCGGACTGAACGACAGCATTGTCAAATCTTCGTACTCCGGCCTGTACTAAAGGTGGCCGTGGTATGATTCGTGTAAATATATTTATTGTATATCTAAACGGAAGGAATTAATTAAATTGAGAAACTGCTCTTTCTCGCAAGATTCGACCCGAAAATCAATGTTAAAATCTCCGCATACAACATTGGATTCAAAAGAGCGATTTCTGAGTTTGTTTAGTATTTTCTCCAGTTTTTCGAAGACTTTTTGCCGTCAATCGATTTTTAGTATCAAGGACCCATAGAACCTGGATTCTGGCTGCACCACTTGTTAGAGGATTCCCCCTCCCAAATTTAGCAACTAGAATTATCCACTTTTTCTTCACTAGGGCCATATAATAAGAGTTTTTTGGCGAACATCGCCGTTTTATCGCGCTGCATTACCTAACTTTCTCTTTACTACGTAATAAGTAACGAGGAAGTAAAACAAAGACATAATCAAGAATGAGGGGCTAAAAGAAATATTTTGTAGGTGGTTGCCACAATATTCACCAGTACCTAGGCAAATAGCCAAAGCCTGAATCATCAGACGAATTCATTTGCTCCTATAAATATTGAAGAAAATCTCGCTTTTACTTTTTATGGAGTTCTTTGTTTCTTGAAACTTCGTGTAGCGTTTCCGTAAGTCTTTTTCTTTGTCTCTACCGGAACGTCTTCGTTTCTTTAAAATGTAGATTTGGGGTGAGATAATCTATCCATACAACCTATTCCATTTTTGAACGATTGCGTTTTCTAGATGAACAATGTTTATTGCAAACCTGAATAAGCCGGGAACCTGTACAAGATGGAAGAAAATTTTAGACCCAAACGGTTCTGGCTTAGAAAGATATTACTGTGTAATATAACAATTATATCAAAATTTGTTAGTTCGAAAACGGCCGTCGTTACGCATTTGAAACTGTTGACAGGGAAGACAAAAGCGTTAGGCTCCCACTTCATTCCACCATAAGCCCTGTGTAAAACGACGTTGCGTGACGTCATGCATTCACTACACCGTCTTACCGGCGGACGAAGGCTGCGGCCAGGCAGCTTTCAAGGACGGGACCTAGGGTTTGAAGAAGGGCATACTCACCAGATAGCATTACTATCCACCTTAGAGAGTATCATTGAGGATCAACTTTATTTCCCAATACGCTGTAGCAACGCTACTCCCTTATTCCTGTATCGAAATATATAATGTATAGAAATACAGAGCATGTAATGCAATAAAATGCAATGTAATGCACAGCCTTCTCCATTTAGAAAACCACTACCACTGTGCACGGGGTCAGGGGAGAGGGCGAAAAGTTCTTACCAGGATCCCGGAGAGTCGGTCTGATCTATAGTGGGATGGACGAGTGACATTCTGCGACACAATCGTTTGGAATTGTTCCGGATTGTTCGCTTGATCTATTATGATATTCCAAAGAACCACTAGACGACTGTAAGTAGTCAAGGAACATTTATAATTTGAAGGGGTCACCAGCAAAAGGTGCTAACTGACACTTTCGCTGAAAGTTACATTTCAATGTAGAACGGTTGTATGCGAGGGAATTATGTCGCCGATGCAATCTCGTGAGCGTACACTTACTACAAAGCATTATTTCCGATATTCGAAAGTTGGCTTTAGATGCAGAAGTTGTTACCTGCATAGAAATGGCGGACAATGCGTTCATGCCACCCGTAAAGAACATTGTAAAACTCCAGAATAAAGATAAAAAAGGGAGGTAAATTATAATGATTGGCAAAGGGTGAAGAATGAAAGGCTCAAAGATGCTGGAAAATAGTATAAAAACTACATGGGGGACGCAGTTCAAGCGAAAACACATCCAATTACGGTAAGATGCAAAAGGTGCTCTCTGCCGTGGGTACTGCTCACAAATGGCGAATTAAATGGGCGATGGGCAGAGGGTCGTACCAAAGCCTAGAGTTTTCATTCGTTACATTCTTTTATATGACAAAATTGATTTAAAAATTATTTATGCCACCTGGAATGGAATTTATTATATAATTATTTAAACAATCATATTGCGTAGTACCACATGTACGCTACAAAAATATACAATATAATAACATATGTTTATTATTTAACAAAAATGTATAATGACCCTCTCCAAAAAATCGGCTGGATCCGCCCATGCTACACTCCAAGAGCATTAAACGAAACCTGTGAACACGTTATAAGAATGTCCCTTGTTCTAATGTTGCTTTGAATTGGCTTCCATTACGTTGACATGACAAGTTAGTGTCTATAGCTCGATTTATATGTAGTTATAAACGTATTTAAAATTCAATTACTTCCAATTTCATTGAATATTCCAATACATATTTTATTTAATGAGTCTGTCTGACGTCAAAAGGTGCCAACTGGCGCATATAGAACCTTGTGCCTAAAATGACCAATATGCTGTAATAACTTTCTTCAAACGTAGCAATGATGAGGCTGTACACACACTGAGGCAAATAGACGCAAAACCAGAGCAAAATTATCAATGTTTTGATAACTAAACGTTTTTTGTGGCTCTCGTAAAATCAGGTTTTTGTCAGCACCATCTTCTGGGGACCCCTTCATTTAATACGGCAAAGCCATTCATTGCGATATGAGAAGTACAGGTGGCATAGACCGGCACCATACGGGTGGCAGAGGAATGAACAATGGGAAAAAAAGAGAGGCGAACGAGACTAGATAATTATTTATACAGACGTAACGAATCCTGGAGCTGTAAAAAGGGAATTAAGGTGAACGGTATTCGGGATAAGGCGCCAGTGGCAAAAATAAAGATAATACATACACAAAATAAGAACAATTTGAGGAAGAAAGAATTGTCACGGCGCGGGAGTACAGTGGGAGGAGCGCCGAGGAAGAATAATGCGCGCGAAGAAATTGAGTAAGGCCTTCCAGATCTGACAAAAAACAACAGACGATCAAATTCAAAATAGTTAAGACTAAATATTTTAAACAGTTTGATTGTTTGTTTGTTTTTTGGTGGTGTTGGTGTTGGTGTTGTTGGTGTTGGTGTTGTTGGTGTTGTTGGTGTTGGTGTTGTTGGTGTTGTTGTTGGTGTTGTTGGTGTTGTTGTTGTTGGTGTTGGTGTTGTTGGTGTTGGTGTTGTTGGTGTTGGTGTTGTTGGTGTTGGTGTTGTTGGTGTTGGTGTTGTTGGTGTTGTTGTTGGTGTTGGTGTTGTTGGTGTTGGTGTTGTTGGTGTGTTGTTGTTGTTGGTGTTGGTGTTGTTGGTGTTGGTGTTGTTGGTGTTGGTGTTGTTGGTGGTGTTGTTTAGTTCCCAAATGGAAGGGCTCATTAAGTGCAGGAACGGCGCGAGGAAAAACAGCTTGACAGTAATAATATAATAGTTTTAATTTGGTTTCCACGAAGAAGCGCACACACCCAGACGGAAGGCGCCGACAGCGATCGGTTGAGATTCTGCGGCGCAATCTCTTGAAAGCCTTCCGGGTTGTTTGATTTTTCCACTGCCAAGCTGAAGACTTACCTCGTGGGTAGACTGCAGATACGATTCTCTTCCTTCCTCTTTCTTATCGATAATGTGGTATAATTATATAAAGTAGATTAAAGAAGAAGAAAAATAAAAGAGATATACAAATACAGGTTTTTCAATTGATGGTAATGATACTAGTCTTGATCTACCTTCTTTTAAAAGAAGCTATTCTACAGTGTTTTTCGCCTTTTCTCGGCTTTCACTAAAAGTTACCACGGTTTAATTTGGTCCGAATACGCCCGTTATACTATTTTCCATATCACGTATCATCTGTCCGCTTTTATGAGTCACGGTTTGCATAATTCGCGTTGACTTTTTGTCATATATAATGCGGTGGTCTTGGAGGTGGTAGCCGTAGACAAATGGTGAGATGGTGATACAGAGGTAGAGATAATGGAGTTAAATATAATATATTTAAAAATACTATTTTAACAATTTTCACTTTCAGTTTATCAGACTTAAGATTTTCAAACTGATAAGAACTTAAATAAATTGCTCTTTAGAACTTCTTTCTATTTCTGGAAGCGTATGTAAGAGTTGTTGAGACATATATTTTTCTGTTGCTGTGTTTTTTTAACACACTTGTGGAAACTATAACAAAGTCATTTTTTCTTCAATGAATGTTTTGTTAATTTCCACATGCTCCTTCCCTTTATGTTTTCATTATATTTTGGTTTATCGGAATCCTCTCTACTACATTCAGTTTTTGGAAAGGAGACAATCTCTCTGGAAACTTTCTCCCTAATGGTGTATTTTTCACGTTTTGGTTTTACTTGCACTTTTCTGCATTTCTTCATGAGATGGGTTTTCTCATTGAATGTTTACAGCCTTAAATTTTTATTATTAGACATTGTCAAATTCTGAAAGGGTCTTACTACAAAAAGGTTTTTGTATGTTAAGGCCTTTGGACATGATCCCAAAGCTGTCATATAAAATATCCAGGAATGTATTTAATAATGCCAGTAATAAAATTCTTCTAAAATGTCAATGTTCTAAGAAGGATTAAAAATCAAAACTTTAAATTACTGTTTGATTGAAGGATATGGACCTACCATTATTCAATCAGTCTGGCTAATTTAAATATGGCATTGCACTAGAAGATCAAATTCAAATAAAACGAATGTATTGTACCAATCAAAATTGTTCTACCGAACTGACAACGACAATATTAATAATTCAATTATAACAAATAATACAATATATATTTCTATATATATATATATATATATATATATATATATATATATATATATATACACACACACATACATACATCACTTCACGTTAGGCCTTCTAAACAGATCTCGATATATGCAGGTCTATAAGAATTCATATTGGACATTCTGGCTGAATGGACTTTTCTAAGTACTGGGTGTTTTGAAATGCAGGACATCTAGTTGACATTTCTGAAAACTGGACTTTCCCTCTTTACCGTTAGGTTAGGAAATAATCAACATCATATTATGAAGGTCTGCCTGCATTTGCATCTACCCCACTGTTGTCTGAATTGACTACATATTTTTGCGATATTCGAGCGGAGACTGGGTTATGTTCTGTGCGATGTTCATTTGTCTGTCGCCGCAGTGACGTTATGCAGGGTAGTGAACTTAACCATTAAAGTAATTTCTTGTACAAGTGAATCGGTAATTATGATGTGTATAGACTCAAGGTTGTTTATAGCGAACGCAAGGGTCGAAGGTCCGAGCCTCGCCGTGACTTGGATTGGGGCGAGTGAAGCGACAAAACGTGTCTTTGAAAGTAACATCACCAGGAAATTGCGATGCATCATGCAAAAAATCTTTGAAAACAAGACAGCAAAAGACTAAATAGAGATCAGTTTTGGGAAAGGAGGAGATATAAGGAAGTTGTACCCTGAACATTAATAAATAATGCATGATTTAATATCATGTTCAATATTTATTAACTCCGTATCCATTTGTTTAATATTTCTTAATCTTAGATTGGCAGTATGATTACTAGTGGTGGGGATGACGCCAGCGAACAAATGCATATCGCACTCCCCTCTTAACCACCTGTGCGCTAGTATTCCCTATTTTTGTAAGTGTTTGGCGTGAACTTTTTCTGTGCATGGACTATTTCTGTTGTACCAAATCCCTAGGAATCTATTTATTTATTTATTTTACGTCAAAAAAAGTTAAAAACTGCGTATGACGTGCTATGGGGAAAAGTGAATTGTGTGCACATTTTCAAAATTGTGTTCCCTACACTCAGTCATATACTACTTAAATTTTGAATTTTGAAAGGGAGAAAAAAAAAACTCCCATGTAGTAAAATCTATTTTCAAGGATAAATAAGCATTAAATTTTGAATTTTGGAAGGAAGAAAAAAACAAAAAAAAAACTCCCATGTAATAAAATCTATTTTCAAGGATAAATAAGCAATAAATTTTGAATTTTGAAAGGGAGAAAAAACTCCTATGTAGTAAAATCTATTTTCAAGGATGAATAAGCAATAAATTTTGAATTTTGAAAGGGAGAAAAAAAACTCCTATGTAATAAAATCTATTTTCAAGGATAAATAAGCAATAAATTTTGGCTCTTATTACTTCCAAGCAATAAATTTTGAATTTTGAAAGGGAGAAAAAAAACTCCTATGTATAAAATCTATTTTCAAGGATGAATAAGCAATAAATTTTGAATTCTAGAAGACGTGCACAGAAAATGAAGTTACATTTATGTCCAGAAGCAACACAAGGGGCCATCTCAGCATTTGCTCAATGGATCAGGGAAACTGGACGAAAAAACCTGATCGAGATGGGGGTCATTGACCCGGAAGCTGTACTACAATAGTTGTTACAGGTTGTTTATACTCATTTATAGAGTCCAAATGGTAAATAATGCATTATGTATCATTGTTAAAATTAATGTTACTTTTCTTGTGTTTCTAAGGATAGTCTCTAATTATATTGAAACAGTTATGCAGCAGAAACGATTTCACTTGAGATTTAAACTTTTCTATTGAATTTAATCCTTTAATGTCATCTGGCAAAGTGTTGTAAAATAATGTACATGTATTGTATGTGAATTTTTTGTAATGAGCTGTTGATACTGTCACCTGATGAATATGATTTCTCCGTCGAGTGTTATAGTAATAGACTTCGGCATTTTCTGAAAATATATTCCCACCCTTGAGCAAGTCATTTTTTACAAAAACCACTGATTCGTAAATAAAAGACACGGTAATGGTAGAATTCTAGATTAATGAAGAAGGCTTACATGAATCACGTGGGTGGGATTTGGTTATTATTCGTACAATTCGTTTTGTAATCTAAAAGTCTGGAGCTATAAGATATATTTCCCCAGAATATTATGCCATATCTCAGGCGGGAATGAACATTCGCGAAGTATACACAACGAGCAGTATGAAGGCTGACTGAATTTGCAAGAATTCTGAACGCGTAGCATAATGAACTTAATTTTGTGTTGAATTCATTTAAATGGACGTTCCATTTAAGGTTTGAATTGAGAGACCTAAAAATTTTGTTGCCTTAACATCAGTCTATCAGAAAATGAACAGTACACTGTTCATTTTCAATGGAGCACAGAATTGTTTATTTGAAATGGAAAACTGCATTAAAACCTTCGTTTTCTTTTCGTTTACTATTAATTTGTTATTTCGGAACCAATTTGAAACATCTGATATTGTACTATTTACTGTTTCTTTATTGCAAAAGATGTTCGTATCATCCGCAAAGAGGACCGTTCTTCCGTTTCGAATCGTCGAGGGCATATCGTTTACGTAAAGTAGGAACAGAATAGGGCCTAAAATCGATCCTTGAGGAACTCCACATGCAACGGGCAAAGAGTCGGAAAGGTGCGTACGTAATGTTCCATCATTCCAGTAAGGTATTTCCACTCTCTGAGATCGTTGTTTAAGGTACGAACATAACCAATCTAAAGCAATACCACGAATTCCAAATAAAGGTAATTTGGAAAGTAAAATGTCATGATCAATGACGTTAAAAGCTTTTGAGAGTTCTAAAAATAATCCAATAGGTTCCTCGTTTTGATCCAATGATGAGGCGACATATTTAAGAAAAGAAAATATAGCTGTTTCCGTTGATTTTGATTTTCTAAATCCATGTTGGCAATCTGAAAGTACGTCGTGTTTAGTGAGAAAGGTTTCCATTTGTACGTAAAAAAGTCTCTCTAATATTTTTGAAAAAACTGATAGAAGAGAAATCGGCCGATAATTTTGAATTTCATATTTGTTGCCTTTTTTGAAAAGCGGCTTAATTTTAGCTGTTTTGAAAATACCTCGAAACGTTCCAGTGCATAAAGATGCATTAAATATGTGAGTTAACGAGTGTATAATGGCATACGCACAAGTCTTTAACAAAGAATCCGGGAATTCATCTAAACCGGACGAATATTTATTTTTTAGTTTACCGATTATTTTGAGAATTTCATAGGAAGAAGTTTCGGAAATGAACATTGGTTAAAGAGATTAGCCACTGTTGCCGGATCGTTCACATTTATATCGTTATATTTTAAAACAACATTCTCTGCGGGTTTTCTGTTGATTTGGTAGTATTTTTTTATTATATTCCACATTGCTTTTGTTTTGTTATTTGAGTTCAAAATATCCTGATAGTTTTTCATGATTTTAGCCTGCCTTATGACTTTTCGTAACAATGTTTTGTATTTTTTAAAGTAGATAAGGAAATCTTGAGATACGTCATGACGTTTAGAAATGAAAGAAAGAATTCGCTTGTTTTTACAAGATGTCCTAATCCCTTGTGTTATCCAAGAATTGCTTTTCCGTGAAATATTTAATTTTCCTTTTTGAAGAGGAAAGCAAGTTTTAAAATGAAATGAAAGAGTTGAAAAAAAGAATTATATTTGTCGTTTGTCTCAGCAGTATTATAAACCGGTTCCCATGACTCCTGCATCAAGTAATCAATGAATAATTTAATTTTGCTTTTAGTAAACAATCTATTCATACGTGTATTATTTATTGTGTCAGTGATCGCATTTCTTATAATGGTAAGAATTTGGGTATCCAAATCTTTTGTTTCAACTTCATATCGAGTATAGTTTTGTTAATTATAATTTGATCAATTGCCTTCATCGAATGTTGTGTGATCCGTGTAGGTACATTAATTGTAATGTCTAAATTGAAGGAATTAATTAAATTGAGAAACTTTTCTTTCTCGCAAGATTCGACCAGAAAATCAATGTTAAAATATCCGCATACAACAATGGATTCAAAAGAGCGATTTCTGACTTTGTTAAGTGTTATCTCCAGGTTTTCTAAGAACAAAAGATAATCAGCATTTCTCTTTGTTGGAGGTCTGTAAATGCAAAGTATTATCACTTTTAGTGAAGTGAGATGTACAACAGAAATTTCGAAAATATTTTCAATGGAGTACACATTTAATTCCGCCAAGGGGATAGAATCAATATTATTTCTAACGTAAATACAGGAACCCCCATACGTAGGACCTTTATGGTATTCTCTCTCTCTGTAATAAAAGCCTGCGAGGTAAAAGTTTGGAATTTGGAAAATGCTAAGTTCATTAGGAGATAACCAATGTTCTGTAAAGCAAAGAACGTCCGTTTGATTTAGATCGCTCTGTAGAGCTGCTAAAGCTTTTGTATTATTTTTTGAACTTATTAACATACGAGGCAAAATTCGCGTACAAATTAATAATACTTGTTGGGGAAAGACAATATTCAGTTTTGTGAACGCACTCTGGCTGTCCACGTGAGTATTTGTGTGTCGGGTGTGAGTGTGCTTGTGTGGTGACCTGTTAGAAGTGTACACATACTATAGTAAAGACTGGTGGAGATGTTTAGCGTGACTTATTCCCGTTAAAATAAAATATATAGATGTTTTTACCAGTCCTCGACATGGTAGCAGATCGTCGTTAGCATAACATTTATTGAAACAAAGATAGTGTGTGATCTTGAACAGAAAAAAACATAACCGAAACATCTTTGAAATGGTTGCCAGCACGTGTTCACTCGCGTGCACTAGACGGAATTGCGCACGTTTTGTTGAGCTTTCCTTTTGCTTGTAGTGGTAGTAGAGCTTAGGGTGAGTTTCTATTTTGTTAGCAACACAGAAAAATCAAATCTGTTCGTTCGTTTACCGTTACAAATAAGTTTTCGATAATTCAGCAACGAAAATATCAAGTTTGTGAAATGTTAATCTCTCGCTTTTTAAATTTATTGTTATTATTATTATTATTATTATTATTACTATTATTTTTTCATCTTTCAACTATTAATAGTTAAATTGTTGCGAAGGGATTCTGAAACTCAAGAAAGCGTGCACAGATGATTTTCTGTCCCTTACGTACATACATTTTCTGTCACATACAGCTTTTGACTGTTTTTGACTAAATAAATAGATAGTGAATTTTGCGAAGGGTGTGACTTGTGGAAACATTAAAGGTTTACGTTGGGTGAAAGGGTACTACAGATGAATTTTGCACACGCGCAACCGATCTTCATAAATGAGGTATCTAAAGAAAGATAACTTCACGGGGACGCGATGATATGCGCTTTGACTTTGAACATACAATGAAGGATTTGTTGAAAACATGAATCTAAATATTTATGTTCAATGCACCACGCAACACTCGGGCAGCATTATTAAAATCTATTTAGTTGAAATCTCCTAGACAAAGCGTTCTAGGGGATTAAAATCTGGAAGTTTGAAGCCGAAAGCCACTAATAAACGTTCGTCGCACTGTAATCTATAGGACGAGAGCTTCTTGGACATTCTTACATTTTATTGGTCCGGCGCTTCTTGATAATACCCCACCTCAGAGACGTCCAGAAACTGCAACGTATATGAAATGAAACTAAATTACTTGATATTCTGGTCGATTAAATTGCACGGATGAACCTGTCAGATAGGTAATAATATCTTGAATAAACCTTTATTCACAGTTTGTTTTGAAAATAAATTCCATTCTTCTTTATTTGTATTTTAAATTATAAGAATATTGGAAGTTACCTTTTTAAATTTTTAAACACAGAACTATGTTTCGTTAACAACTTCCCCTTTTAATATGGAAAATGAAAGATAAGGAAAATGGTGGAATTTAACATGCGAGAGTTTTCGCACTGATACCCTAGTTGATATTTATTTCCGTTTGATAAAAATACATAGATTTCTAACTTTTATTAACTTCATTTTCTAACTTTTTGGTTCCCTAATAGTTACATCAAAATAGAGCTCACGGAATGTTATAGACGAGCCAAACTTGTATAAATATAAACACTTTCGTTAAAAATATATGGATCCATTTTCGAGAAATGTTTGTTTGAGCGGTTTAAAAAATGCCGAGTTTTGAGGTTCCCTCTACTCGAAAAAATTTGATATTGCGAGAAATTTCCTATGAAGTTATTTGAAGCTTCTCTGCACACCTATTCATTAAATCGGGAAATATATGCGTAAATAAAAAGGGCGTTGTTACTAACGAGAAGTAAGAAAAAAATTAGAAATCTGTAATATTTAAAAATTCAAGTTTTCGTAAAAGTGGCTCTTTTGCACGTAATTCAGGCATTATTTTATCCCTAAAAGAATTTCAAAGAAAAAGTAGAGAAATGATTACTTACATCTTTACGGGAAAAACACGTTTTCTGTTAAACGTACTCAACAGCTACCCACACTTTTAAAAGATAGTGTGTCAAATTATTTAAAAATCTAGAACTGTGGGATACATTTTTATGAGAAGGAGACTTTCTCTGGCTTCGATATTGGAGGAGCAAGACAGATTTCCAAAAATTCTTCTTTCCAATTTTCAAAATTTCTGACTTCAAATAAAAATCGGAAATATACATTATTTAAAAATTAATTTTTCTTTTATTGGCGCAAAACCTAAAGAATTAAAAAAATTACAACTTTTACATGTCATAGAGGCTTCATGCAATGTATTATCCCCTCCAAAAAATTAAATTCCTGAATATTCTCTAGAACGGCACAACTAGATCTTACTTCTGATGTGTTTACCAAATTTTTGGCTCACAAATTTCTAATCTAACAGAGATATGTGTGGCACACTACTTCCATCCCTCCGTACATGCTTACAGGCACCCCGATTTTCGTGTACTAGATTGGATTATCTCTTCTCCACCTGTACTTAATCATTTTTGAAACGGTACTAATAGATCTTACTTCTGACGTGTGTGAATGGAAAATTAGAGCTCAAAAGAAACTAAAACACGGATTTTAGGTCAAATATTCCATATCGTATTGTGAGGATGTTACTTTCATCGTTACTTTTTCCATCACCATTACTTTTGTAAAGTACCACTTAACTATTATCGGAAATACCATTGAAAAGTAAAATTATGAAGAAATTGCTTTCCATTGTTGGAATCGATAAGTTTTGTAGTAAACATGGCGTACTTCTGAGAAAAAGAAATGATGTAAGTATCGAGGCGGACACAGATTCGCTCTTTCTCGGCGACGAGAGTAACGTGCCAGGACCGCTGTGTCCGAGAATACTTGTTCCGGGACTGCCATTAGAGAGCTTTTGCAAATCGTGGATTTGAAAGACGTAACACGACAATTCCGGGGAGAATTGTACTGTGCATGCGCCTATTTCAAATGACAGGATTTCAATTGTCGGGTCCTGTCATTCTCCCTGTTTTGTCGTCTATGACAAACTTACACATTACGTAGTTTTCGCCGCCACCACTAAACATGAATTCAACACTAACACACAATGAGCATGGAAGTAATGAAAAATACAATATCCATATTACCAATATAATATGGCAGGAACTTAATGGTTAATTTTTTCTCAAGTTAATTCAAATATGTCAGGAATAAACTAACGTAACTGTTAGGATTTGGAGGTTATGTATATAGTGAGGCTACATTGATTGTCACGAAAAATTTATTTTTTATCCATAGGACGTTATAATTGCCAAACATTTCCCATTCCTGTTATAAACAATATAAATGTGTTATAGTAAAATAGGGGGATTATCTAGGAAGCTATAGTTTTCTTTGGAGATAGACAAATATTGCATATTCGTATGATACAATGAGATCACGTGTATTATTATTATTTACTATCTTGTAATCCTAATAAAAGGAAAAATAAGGTCAGAGATACACAGATGTTCCATAAAAGCCTTTAGATCCTGTTAGAGGTATTCAGTTCCAATTAGTTCTTAGTTTTAACGTACGTTTCTGATTGTACGACATGCAAAAATTTTTTTTTTCCTTTTAACGATAATGTTGACGTACTACGACAATGGTTTTTCCGTCTTGCAAAAACTCTCTAGTATCGAGAACGAATGATGCCGATACGAGCCTGTTTATCGGGGTTCACCCTTCACATCGGCGGACAAAAAGGAAACAATTGATAACGAAGGTTGGAGGCGTCACTGGATCTCGGGACACTTTATTGGTGAAGATTTTCTCCTACACGTAATACATTATTTACTCCACTCCATGGCAGTGGTGGCTAATGCCCCAACAAACTGGGAATTGCAGCTCCATCGAATGACGGAAATGTAATTTCCAAAATTCAAAAAACTAGTATACAATAACACATAAGCAATTCATGTAAATTAATTAAAAACTAAGTTTAATAAAATTCAAACGTTACAGAAAAACAAACACTGTCTACAATTTATGACATAAATAATGTACTTACTGTCACAGCCTTACTGTCATCAGTAATGTACTTACTGTCATCAGTTGTAATATTGAATCAAACTCGATAAAATCGACTATAACTATTCTTCACACACGGAAGACCGGCTGAAATTCTCAATGTTCCATTAACTACATCAATTATATTTATATAATTCATGAATGTAAATAACTTTCCTTAATCCATTGTCTTTTAAGTAAAACAAAATAACGCGTTCAACGAATAATAGCTTATCAAAATATTTTGTTGATATCGTCTTGCATTGAATGCAAACTTCATGACGCATGACAATTTTCTGACATTTCTTCGATTCCTAGATTTTAGTTATTTCTTCTTCCTTTCCTTTGGTGAGATTTCCTCTTCCTTGGTGGGATTCAAGAAATGTTTTACCTCTTCATAAGTCTTGTAGCCATGTTTGGAGGTAGATGCAAAGCAAAAGAGTATTTTAATGTTTTTTTTAAATGTTTCAATGTTTTGTGTGTGAAGGTGTTTGCACATTCACACGCAAAAACCATCGTCTCATAACCTAAACCAGGAAGGTGACTCACGAACTTTAATAAAAATTCAAAGAAAAACAACGATGAGATCACTAAATTGAACTACCAACTGAAACACAGACGTAACATTAAATAAATAATAAAATTGAACCATTCTTTTCGCAACAATATTAAAAAAACAACAACAAATATGCAAGTCGTACTTCTCAACTAACATTGAAATATCGGGCAATTAGCGGTCACCCTGCTGGAGAGCCGAAGTGCAAAGCTCAAACAGAAGCGATTATACCAAAAACACTGGGATTTATTGGAGTGATCACATTGCATATTCTATTCGTAGTTTTTCAGGATGTTAAATTAATTTTCAACCCGACATTTCAGTCTCATTCTTGTGCGTGCACTCAAATTTCCATCATTAATTATCTCATCTCTTCTTTTGAATAAAATTGGTCGTGCGTAGATGCAGGCAAAACGCAATCTCTTATCGCTCGTTCTCGCTGGCTTGCTTTCGCAGACTCGAAGGGCGCTCTTCATCTGCCAGTGGAATTCATACGGAGATCTGTGTCAAAGATGGGAACTATAGATACCGCTCATTCTCAGTTGTTCTTGCAGCAAAGGTAATGCGTGCTCGGTGCGTAGCTTGCTGGTAGTTTCGACATGTATCGCTTATGATAATAAACAGGAACAATGACGATGAACAGTTTTATCTCTTCTGCGGGGGTCTTACAGCTGCCGCCGTTTCCCGCACCTCCGACGCCACAGGTCTCGGTCTCGCCATGCTTCTTCCTCCTCTTCAATATTCCTTGCACGCATGGCTTCTTGTACTCCTGCATACCACGATGTTCTAGGTCTTCCTCTTCTTTTCCTTCCTGTCGGTTGATATCGCATAACTCTCTTTGGCCATCTATCTTCTCCTATTCTTAATACATGCCCGAGCCAGAAAAATGTTATACTGAGACTGCACCCTTTCCCTTCATGTTCTCGGCTTAAATTCTGAGATGGTCCATTTCTATTGCTTTCAATGTTTCTTTGTTCTTTTGCGTTAATTCCCAACTTTCACTTCCATATGTTGTTATAGGTTCTATAATGGACTTGTACATCATCAATTTAACTTTTCATCCTATTTTTGGGGACCAAAGTATCGCGTTTAATTTTGAGATTGCCGTTCTTCCTTTAGTTGCTCGATGTTGGATTTCTCGATCACATTTTCCATCCTGTGTTAAGATGCTGCCCAGATACTTAAACTCTTTACATACCTTGATCTGATGGCCCTCAATATTAAGACTTCCGGCATATCCACAGCTCAAATATTCTGATTTTTCAAAATTTATTTTTAAACCTCATTTTGTATATTCTTCGAATAATTTTCTAGTCATAAAGGAAATATCTTCCTCATCTCCAGCTATGAGCACCTGATCATCAGCAAACAAAAGTGTGTATATATACATTTTTTTCCTATCTCAATACCCATACCTGTACATTTCCTGCACCACAACTTCAGTGCTTTCTGAATGTAAATCTTAAATAATGTTGGTGAAAGGCAGTAACCTTGTCTCAAACCTTTTGTAATTCTGAAAGTTTCCTTTGTGATCTCTTTCCCCACTTTAATCAAACATTACGATGATTTATATATATATTAAATATACTTCTCACGTATATTTTGTTCATTGTGCTTTGACACAATACTTCAAATAATTTCTTATGTGGGACGGTGTCGTATGCTTTTTCTAGATCAATAAACACTAAGTGGCTATTCATATTTTTTCCCAATCTCTTTCCAACCATCTGTCTTAAAGAAAAAATGTTGTCATTGCATGACCTCCCTTTACAGAAGCCGCTTCAATTATAGCCTCCTCTATTCTTGATTTCAGAATTCGACCATACAACCTACCAATAGAGCATATAACACTTATTCCACGATAGTTGCCACATAGTTTCTTACTCCCTTTCTTATGAATAGGACTGAGGTATGCTATGTTCCATTCATATGGAACTTCTTCACCGCCGAGCATACATTTATTGAACAGTTTGCTCAGCCACTCCCACAGAACAGTTGGCCCATACTTCACCAATTCTATCGGTATGTTTCCAGGTCCTGGAGATTTTCCATTTTTCATATCTATAACGGGTCTTCGTACTTCTTCGACGGTTATTGGGTTGGTAAGTCCTCATCGACCCCTCCTTGAAACTCATAATCTGTTCCTTGTGTGACGTACTAGGATGAAAAAACACAGACGACTGCTCTGATTGATATTTACAATATATTTACAGTATATTTACAGTTAATGTACAAAGATTACAATACAAAAAACTAACCCTTGGCAACCTTTCAGTTCTCTAGCCGCGAAACCCCGCGACTGTCCCTAGGCCTCGCCCAGAACCACTGCTTCGAAAGCAGCAAAAAGCAACGCGAGGTGCGAAGCTGTCGGACATAGAGTCCCGTAACTATACCAGTTACATGGCCTGTCGCCAAACCGATCTTCGACCCGAAGATCACGTGCAATGAATGCACTGGAGATACCTCTCGTCTTTCGACACCCAGCGTATCCCACGAGGCGCCTGTCGGTGTGGCCTTATATATCCGTTGGCTCGCCCCCACCTACAAGCAGCGGGCGTCATCGGCTCGCTGGCCAGCCTTCCAGGGCTGCAACCGACATCTCTTAGCCTCGCATCCGCGCGCGTCCTTTCAGGAATTTCCAGCCTGGATTCCTACGGGTTTTCCAGCCGGCGCGGCGAGGCGCCGTCGCCTTTCACACCCCACTTAGCATCCGGCAGAGCGGGTTTCCCGAAGCGTCCGGCGCGTCCCGGCGCGGCCCGGCGCGGCCCGACGCCGCGGCGCCGAACCACGCGACGCTACAGACCCTCCCATGCCGGGTCGTGAGACCTCTACATCCAAATTTTTTCATGAACATGAACATAATTATACCAGAATATTAAACCCTATTTAATCGAAATGTGTGAAATAAATCTCTGGGCTGTCCCCTCCCTTTTCACCTAAGCTATGTTGCCATTTACATTTAAACCTTACTCCTATATACATACTAAGTATTCTTGACGCATCTTGAATTACATATGATCCTGAAATACAAACATTTACTTTTACATTGAAATATTACATAATAATTCTTGACGCATCTTGCATTACATGAAATCCTGAAATATAAAATACAAAACATTTACTTGCATTGAAGTATTACATAATTGTGGAATTCGTTACATACATCATGTGCCGTTCTTAACTGAGTTTATTGACACATGTATGTATTTACATATAAAATTTATTAAAAAAAACACAACAATTTTACTCGAGTTTACAAAATTATTTACATAGAATTTCACCGACATTTATACATGTCTTGAACGTGCGTGTTCCCTATTCTCGCCGGTGGATCAATTCAATCATCAAACATGCGACTAAGCGCATCTGCATTAACATTTTCTGAGCCCTTTTTGTGCCTGATGCGTAAATCGAGGTGCTGGATTAAAAGAGACCAGCGTAATAATCTGGGGTTTTTGCCGGCCGTATTACGCAACCAGACCAACGGATTGTGGTCGGTTTCGACCTGAATTGTGGCCTGCCCGTCGAGATAAATCTTAAGTTTATCCAACCCCCAAATCAGCGCTAAACACTCTAGTTCTGTGGTGCCATAATTAATTTCGGCATCATTTAATTTACGGCTTAGAAAAACGACTGGTTGTTCTACTCCCTCGTCATTTACTTGCCTGCCCGTCGAGATAAATCTTAAGTTTACTTGGTCAGAACCACGCCTAAGCCTCTCCGAGAAGCATCTGCCTGAACTCGAAATTCCTTGGTATAATCAGGTGCATATACGCTGTTTTCTCACTGAGAGCTTGTCGCAGCTCATTGTAAGATGTTTCACTGCCTCTGTCCAGACGATTTTACCTTGGCGCTCGCGTCCTCGCAGCGCATCAGTAAGCGCTGCCGCTTTCTCCGCAAACCCTGGTATCAAACGTCGATAGTATCCTACCAGACCGAGCAAAGAACGCACTTGTTTCTTTGACTCTGGTCTGGGAAAGTTCTGATTGCTTGTATCTTGGCTTCGGCCGGCCGCAATTTCCGTTACCGACTACGTACCAAGATATTTTACGTTAGCCCGCGCAAACAAACACTTGCGCGGCTGCACTGTTCAATTTGGCGGATTTTAATATGCGAAAGACCGTATCGAGGTGTCGAATGTGTTCTTGCCAAGTGTTACTGAAAACCGCGATGTCATCAGGTACGGTACCGCGAATTCTTGGCATTTATTCAATAAGGTGCCCATAATACGCAACATTGATAGGGACCGTTCTTTATTCGAAAGGTAATCTAAGCGGCCGGTACGTGCCGAAACTGTCACGAACGCCGAATACCTTTGCGCCCTTTTCGTAAGACCGATCTGCCAAAAACATTTGCAAAGGTCCAGTACACTATAATTTTTGCTGCAGCTACCTGTTCTATCCGTTCTTCAGATTGGGTAACGGAAAGTATTCGGTCTTAATAATTTCGTTGAGGCGCCTATAATCGATACAGGGCCGTGGTTTCTTGCCAGTGCTTCAACCAATATCATGGGAGACGTATAATCACTCTCCGCCTCCACAATGATGTTGTCGCGAAGCATTCTATCGATTTCTTCCGTAATATTTTAGCCTGCCTCGGCGATGTACGGTAGGGTACGCTTCGAACCACTTTGCTGGTATCACGTTCACTCGATATCCATGGTAGTGATATCTGTCAATCCGGCGTTTCTCACTAAATATAGAACTGTACTTACAAATGACCGTTTTCAGGCGTTGCGAAACTCGAGGTTCGACCTCAGTCCCGCTCAGCATTTCTTCCGCGTCAAAGTCGCAACAATCCAATTTAAGCGCATAGCGATCTGGCGCGTCTTCGTCACCTGCGTCTGTCGAGACGTAGAACTAACACATTCAAAGTACTCTGTCCGCTGGTGGTATCTTTTAAGCATATTAATGTGATAGACGCGGGGTTCCTTCCGCCCCGGCATCTGGACCACATAGTTATGCTCCGAATTTTCTGCGAATCTCGCCGGCCCTATCCACTGAACCGCGAGCTTCCGCGTCCTGTTAGGTGCGAGAACCAACACCTTAGCGCCTATCTCGAAAGTACGTGAGACCGCCTTCCGGTCATACCACACTTTACGTTTCTGCTGTTCTTCAGCCATTCTATTGTGAGCTAGGTCACGGGAGCGTTTCAAACGATTGATTAATTTGAATACATGCTCAACTACAGAACTTTCTTCACCTTCCGCAGTTCCCGCAAGCCTTTCATAAAGAAGTGTCATGGGGGTACGGAGATTCTTCCTCACCAATTCGGCAGGAGAAAACCTAATGATTCGTGCACACTCGTGCGCAACGCGAACATAATAGCGGGAAGTTGGCATTCCCAATCCGTCCCTGCCTCCAAACACAGAACCTTCATAAGCCGGTTCATAGTTCGATGCATTCTTTCGACTGCGTTTGATTGAGGGTGATACGGCGAACTTCTCACCAGTTTAATGCCAAACCGCTCGGCGATTCCGCTGTCAAAGCACTTGTGAAGCAGGTGCCCTGGTCGGTTTCAATTCGGTGGAAATCCTATTCTACTGAATAATTCTAATAATGCTTCAATTACAGTGACCGAAGTTAGGTCCGTATCGGAATAGCCTCGGGATACTTCGTGGCTAAACACATCGCCGTTAAAATAAACTTGTTTCCGATGACCGATTCTGGAAATGGGCCACACGCGTCGACATTCACTTTCTCGAATGCCTCGCCCGTTATAGGAACAATTTTTAAAAGGCGCGCGAAGTTTTCGCCGCCGTTTCCTACTCGCTGGCAACTGTCGCAACTACGCACATAGTTTTCAATATCCTTATAACAATTCGGCCAGAAGAAATATTTGGCCATGGCATCTTTGCTTTTTGTGACCCCCAAATGGCCGTGAGCAACTTCATGACAAAGTTTTAAGATCGTGCCACGATACACCCGCGGTATTACTAACGCAAGAACTGCTCTCCGCGCTTACTATGCCGGACACGAAACAATAGGCCGTTTTTCAAACATAATCGTGCCGATCCGTCTCGGGTCCTTCCGCACGCTCAATCAACGGCGCGAGCTCCTTGTCTTGTCTCTGAGCCGTTTCAAATTCGGTGGGTCAATCGAGCCAAAGCAATGCTACGAAATCTAATTCAGATTCCTGATCGTCTGATTCCGAGTTGCCCGGGGCGTCGACCTCGCCTGACCAACTCTATTTTCATTCTCGGTTCTCCGAAACGCTTACCTGGAACGCGTCCGGCCCACGGTCGGTTCCCCCTCTCGTCTATTGTCTGAGGCGCTTCGTCTGCCGCATTGTTCGCACCCAGGGCCCTCCGCCCTTTCGCGCTCAGCAACTGCTTGCGTCCTAGTGCGTACACGCGCAGCTAGGCTGTGGTTCTAAGAAACCCTTGCTTTATCTCCTTCAAAATCGTAGCAGAACGATTACTAAAATGTAATAAGGCAAGTCGCAGTTCTTGGCGACTGCGGCTTCTGTAACAAGAGTACCGAATGGCCCTACTATCTCTACCTTGGCTGCCGGTAGATTTTTCGGCGCTTCGTCCAGGGCTGCTGAACCCATACGGACTCGCCGGTGTATTGTGTCGGCGTGACGTGCTTTGCATTGATGACGTCAATCGTCGCACCCGTATCACGGAGACAGGTGACTGTTTCGCGCAAATTTTGGCAAAGAAATGTGTGTGGAACAATAACTCTGGCGCACTAGCGTCGGCCACGTGACACATCTTCTCGCTAGGTTTTTGTTATATTGAGGACAATATTTTTTATGTGACCTGGTTTTTACATAAGTAACACGTCCGTTCTTGCGGCTTCCGAACTCCGCGTTACTAGCTACCTTCGGCACTGCCGTTTTGGAAGTGGACGGTGCGCTTTCCGTCACCTTCGGCCATTTCCGTTCGCCTGCGTGCTCTTTATTGCTGAACCGCGAGAATTCCTTCTTATATCCGCTAGCCCGGTTGTTTTCGTAGGTGTCAGCCTTCGTGCCAAATCTTGGGACGCAGAAACCTCACCCACACATCAATGAAATGGTCACGCATAACCGCCGGCACCTTCCGCTTCATCTGGTCTGTTACAATGAGATCTAGCAATTGCTCAAATGTTTCTACCTTTAAACCTGAGATCCATTTTTTACAATAACTAGCTAATTCACGTGCATAGACGTTCCAAGTGGTCTTTGCACCTTTTACGTGACTACAAAACATCTGACGCACTTTTCCGCCGTAAGCTTGAACATATCTAATAGTTGTTCTTTAATTAGGTCATAATCTAGATCCGGTGTATCGGATCCTACTACGAACCAGTTGTTCACCTCATTAGAAGTAAACCCATTAAATGGCTTACCCATTCGACCGGCGCAATGCAAGCTGGCGAGCATGCGCCTCGAAAACACTTAAAAACAACGTAATATCGTCGCCTTCGCCTTTGAATTTGTCCATGACTTGGCTGATACGAATATTAGTTCGATTTCCCGTGTCGCTACTACCTATGGATACACGCGTGGGAGCCTGATTCCTTAGTTTAAGCTTTTCAAGTTCAAATTGCCGTTCTTCGCGTATTCTTTCCTGCTCGCGTATTCTTTCCTGCTCTCTTCTTGCGTATTCTTCCTGCTCTCTCTCTCTTCGCGTATTCTTTCCTGCTCTCTCTCTCTCTCTTCGCGTATTCTTTCCTGCTCGCGTATTTCTGCGACCTGTTCTTTTTCTTGGTCAGCGAGTTGTTTCACGAATGATTCCTCGTACTGCTCGCTTTCCGTAATGATCGATTTAAGTTTAACCACGGTCTCGTTCCCTTCTAATGTTTCCCCCATC
Organism: Teleogryllus oceanicus; assembly: GCA_964035755.1. Classification (NCBI taxonomy): domain Eukaryota; kingdom Metazoa; phylum Arthropoda; class Insecta; order Orthoptera; family Gryllidae; genus Teleogryllus; species Teleogryllus oceanicus. The sequence continues at coordinate 157,103,949 of CAXIVR010000001.1, forward strand.
TCCATCGCGACCCTAACAAGCACCTCTTTCCTATAACCCGCTAAGAAAGCCATTTTGCCTGAATTGATCCCCGGCCAGAACAAAAAACACACTTACGTTCAGTTGACCTGGGTGTCGCGTAGGCCTTCTGGATCCGTTTTCTGGCCTCCTTCCTTCCTCTCGTCCGGGATGTCTCCTTCCAGTGGTACCAATGTCAGCTCGTTCCAGTACCAATATCGGCTGCTCCAGTTCCAGTACCAATATCAGCTCGTTCCAGTACCAGTTCCAAGTTTTAGAAAAGAAAGGTTCCGAGTCGGATTGTACCGCCCCGAAACTACCGTACCGAAACACCGCACTTTCGGTTTCTCGTGGCGTGCGCGACGCTGCCGGCGCCACGTATTTACGACGCGTGTGCACGTTTAACTGCGTACACTGTCCTTACGCGTGCTGTTCTGATTAATCAGCGCGCACCGATGACTCTGATGCCGCACTGATGTCCCCGCGGACTGCTGCAGACTTCCGCGTTCCCCGTTCGTTGCGAACGTAGTAACTG